>CM019696.1:48154573-48507073 GCA_009760885.1 Achatina immaculata | reverse complement strand
AGCTACTCAATGCCTAGTTACTCACTATCCAGGTACTCACTGCCTAGTTTCTCATTATCCAGGTACTCACTGCCTAGTTTCTCACTATCCAGGTACTCACTGGCTAGTTTCTCACTATCCAGGTACTCACTGCCTAGTTTCTCACTATCCATGTACTCACTGCCTAGTTTCTCACTATCCAGGTACTCACCGTCTAGTTAATCATCACCTAGCTACTCAATGCCTAGTTACTCACTATCCAGGTACTCACTGCCTAGTTTCTCACTATCCAGGTACTCACAGTCTAGTTAATCATCACCTAGCTACTCAATGCCTAGTTACTCACTATCCATGTACTCACTGCCTAGTTTCTCACTATCCAGGTACTCACCGTCTAGTTAATCATCACCTAGCTACTCAATGCCTCCAAAAAGGATTAAGTTGGTGCAAAATTTCTCTATTCTCTCTCTCTACTCTCTTTCTCAATCTCTCTCAATCTCTCTCTACTCTCTCTCTTAATCTCTCTATACTCTCTCTCTCTTAATATCTCTCTTAATCTCTCTGCTCTCTCTCTCAATCTCTCTCTACTCTCTCTCTTAATCTCTCTCTACTCTCTCTCTCTTAATCTCTCTACTCTCTCTCAATCTCTCTCTACTCTCTCTCTTAATCTCTCTCTACTCTCTGTCTCAATCTCTCTCAATCTCTCTCTACTCTCTGTCTCAGTCTCTCTCAATCTCTCTCTACGCTCTGTCTCAATCTCTCTCAATTTTTTTCTGTCTCTAACTCCCTCGTTCTCCCTCTCTCAGCCAAAGAGAACATATTTTTAAAATGCATTTTGGACACAACCCCCAACCCCACAACCCCCGCCCTTTTCAACCACTGGAAGCCACCAGGGTCCCCGAGATATGCATCATTTAGATATTCCTCTCATCAAACCTGCCTGTCTCATCATAGCAGCAACCGCCTGTCTCATCATAGCAGCAACCGCCTGTCTTAGCCTGTATAGCTACCACCCCCACTACCGTCCTCTTCACTTATCAATATAATTAACTCATCACTCATCTCATCACTCATCTCATCACTCATCTCATCACTCATCTCATCATAGTCTTTCAATGAATTCCGTCAACAAACCGAAACCCCTCCATTGAACTTCAAAATAAACCGAAGCCCCTCACTGGATCCCACAAACCAAGCGATGTCCTTCACTGGATCCCACAAACCAAGCGATGCCCCTCACTGGATCACACAAATCAAGCGATGTCCTTCACTGGATCCCACAAACCAAGCGATGTCCTTCACTGGATCCCACAAACCAAGCGATGTCCTTCACTGGATCCCACAAACCAAGCGATGCCCCTCACTGGATCACACAAATCAAGCGATGTCCCTCACTGGATCCCACAAATCAAGCTATGCCCTTCTAATTACCCTCATAATTAGGACGTAAACTCCAGGCAAAGAGAGAAGCTGAAGTCTGGAGACTGCGTCAACAAAATACAAATTTTCCGGAGTATAGAAAGAAACATAACTCTTGTAAGAAGAAACAAACAAAGACAGAACAGCTCCTCTGTAGCTCCAGCGCTTGCCTCTAAAGGACAGACATACACAAGTCGGAGCCATCCTTTACAAGATGTCTTTCCCGACAGTGAAGTGTAAGTGCAGCTTCGATAACGTCTGCGTGCGACCGTGGATGGATATCGCTTAACATCTTAATCATCATATACATCTTAAACCTGACTCACATCTTTCTCATCTCCTGCCAGACATCTCGTCATCTACCGCGTCATATATCACACTCAGAGGAGGACATCACTAGGGTGACGGTAGATCGTGAGAAGACAGCCCTCTCTATCTGAAACAGATGTCTGAGGACATGATGGCTGGGGGTTGGAGCTGAAAATCTTACGAATGCCAGCCCTAATGATCAACCGGCGACACCCTTGTCCAGGAAGCCATTAAATGTCTTACACCGGGTAACGGCCAGCATCTCTGTGATGAATTATGACGAGAAAGACAACAAAGAATGCGCGAAAAGTTCCCTCAAATTATAAATTGAATTTGTTTTTCCTTTTAAATCACCTACATACACAGAAAGATTTGATCAACAAGTCTATTCAGTGTGAGAAATGATTTCTTTCTCCAGGCTGTGCCGATACGGAAAAGAATTGATCATATTCAGTAACAGAGATCAAGAAAAGACTTTCGGCACGGACTATTGCGTCCATGCTCGTGATATGCTTCTACAATTTATCAGTTATCTTCTGGAGTTGGAACTCTGTAACTTCGTGCTTTTAAAGACTGAATTTGGAACCCTGTAACTTCGTGCTTTTAAAGACTGAATTTGGAACCCTGTAACTTCGTGCTTTTAAAGACTGAATTTGGAACCCTGTAACTTCGTGCTTTTAAGACTGAAGTTGGAACTCTGTAACTTCGTGCTTTTTAAGACTGAAGTTGGAACTCTGTAACTTCGTGCTTTTTAAGACTGAAGTTGGAACTCTGTAACTTCGTGCTTTTTAAGACTGAAGTTGGAACTCTGTAACTTCGTGCTTTTTAAGACTGAAGTTGGAACTCTGTAACTTCGTGCTTTTTAAGACTGAAGTTGGAACTCTGTAACTTCGTGCTTTTTAAGACTGGAGTTGGAACCCTGTAACTTCGTGCTTTTAAAGAATATAGTTGGGGCTATGTAACTTCGTGCTTTTAAAGAATATAGTTCGGACTCTGTAACTTCGTGCTTTTAAAGACTGAAGTTGGAACTCTGTAACTTCGTGTTTTTATTGACTGAATTTAAAACTCTGTAACTTCGTGCTTTTAAAGACTGAATTTGAAACCCTGTAACTTCGTGCTTTTAAAGACTGAATTTGAAACCCTGTAACTTCGTGCTTTTAAAGACTGAATTTGAAACCCTGTAACTTCGTGCTTTTATTGACTGAAGTTGGAACCCTGTAACTTCGTGCTTTAATTGACTGAAGTTGGAACCCTGTAACTTCGTGCTTTTTAAGACTGGAGCTGGAACCCTGTAATTTCGTGCTTTTAAAGACTGAAGTTGAAACCCTGTAACTTCGTGCTTTTAAAGACTGAATTTGGAACCCTGTAACTTCGTGCTTTTAAAGACTGAATTTGAAACCCTGTAACTTCGTGCTTTTAAAGACTGAAGTTGAAACCCTGTAACTTCGTGCTTTTAAAGACTGAAGTTGGAACCCTGTAACTTCGTGCTTTGTTACTGGATGAAGCTGTTCCCACGCTTCAAGTACATTTCTTTTTTCCTGGGGTAAGTTCACAGATTTCCGCCATGCTCTCTCCATGTCTTCTCACGACAGTCCACCTCACTAAGCTATTTCTTGCTTACTCCATGATTTTGCGTACTCGTTCATAATGCCTTTCTTCCACTCTATTGCCTTCAAGTTTTCCTATCATTATAGTTTTCAGAATATTATTATTCAACCTGTTAAAATTGCCAAAGTGCAGTTTTGTTTCCTTCTTCTAATGTTTCCCACCTAATGTTTCCCATCTAATGTTTCCCATCTAATGTTTCCCATCGCTTCTATGCAGTTTCTGTCTCAGAGTTCTGCGTGGTCTCTTCGGTGAGAAGATCACGTTATCAAAGCCTCAAACTGTCACATGATCACATTATCAAAGCCTAATTTTGTCACATGATCACGTTATCAAAGCCTCATTCTGTCACATGATCACATTATCAAAGCTTCATTCTGTCGCTTGATCACACTATCGAAGCCTCATTCTGTCGCATGATCACATTATCAAAGCCTCAAACTGTCACATGATCACTTTAACAAAGCCTCATTCTGTCACATGATCACAAGCCTCATTTTCTGTTTTTCTTGATGAATGTTGACTTGATGGGAGCAAACATTCTGTAACATCGCTGTACTCGTTTACCAAATCTTTCTACTTTCAGCCTGTTTTTATACGGATTAGATACTCGCATACAACATAACGTAAGATACTTAGATATGACATAACCTAGGATACTTAGATGTGACATAACATAGGAAACTTAGATAGGACATAACGTAAGATACTTAGATATAACATAACCTGAGGATGCTTACACATAACATAACGTAAGATACTTAGATACGACATAACGTAAGATACTTAGATATGACATGACTTAAGATACTTAGATATGACATAACGTAAGATGTTGGATATGACATAACGTAAGATACTTAGATGTGACATAACATAAGAAACTTAGATATGACATAAAGCAAGATGCTTAGATATGACATAACTTAAAATATTTAGATATGACATAGCGTAAGATACTTAGATATGACATGACGTAAGATACTTAGATGTCACATAACGTAAGAAACTTAGATATGACATAACCTAAGACACCTGAATACAACATTGCAAAAGACATTTATGCGATAAAAAGTGAGACAATTAGATATGACATGAGGTGCGAAACTTTGATACGAGATTACGTATGACACTTAATTACAACATATCGTATGACATTTGGATACGGCATAACGTAAAATACTTATATATGTTACGACGTAAGACTAACTTAAACTAACGTGAAACAACTGGCCTTTCTGTAAAACTTCCATTGAAAATTTGCACGAAGGAGATCTGAAAACTGGACCTCGGTATTTCGTGGACTACGCTAGCACCGCTCGCAACTGACAAGAGTTCTGAGTGAGCAGTTACATGAAGGTGAGTAAAGCTCCAGAAATCCAGAGATCAATCTCACTCACTCACTCACACGCACAAACAATGGAAAACCTAGCAAAAGATTATTTTAATAGTAGTGACTGTTGTAGTACGTAGTATTAATAGCATTAATACTAGTACTAGTAAAAGACTATGTGGAGAGGAGCAGACAGAACTACAAAAATAAGATTTTTAAGGGCATGCATCTTTCCCATAGCAACATATGCCTTTGAGACCTGGACATTTAACAAAACAGCTGAGAAACACATAAATGCCTTTGAATGTAAATGCTACAGAAGAGTTCTCCAAATATCATGAACACAAAAAAGAAGAAATATATCTATACTACAAGAGCTTAATATTGAAGAAGGCTGGCTAGTAAAGAGGATTAAAGAGAGAAAACTTAAATATTTTGGACACATTAAACGTCATGATAATTAAAGAAGACCGTATTGGAAGGATACATAATGGGAAAAAGAAAGAGTGGAAGACCGAAACGAAGATGGCTGCAAGACATCGTTGATGATCTGCAAATGGATGCATCAGCAGCAGACCTTCTTGCTCACAACCGAAAGGCCTACAGGAGTGCTGTTTGGGAAGCAAAGTTCCACAAGGGACATGCAAATGAATGAATGACTAGTACTAGTATTATTTACAGTTATAGAACTAGTAGTTATAGTAGTAGTAGTACTAGTAATAGTAGCAGTTATAATAGTAGTAATAGTAGTAGTAGTAGCAGTAGTAGTAGTTGTAGTAGTAGTAGTAGCAGTAGTAGTAGTTGTAGTAGTAGTAGTAGCAGTAGCATTAGTAGTAGTGCTAGTATTAGTTATAGTAATAGTAGTAGTAGTTATATTAGTAGTAGTCGTAGTAGTAGTAGTAGTAGCAGCAGCAGCAGCAGTAGCAGTAGTAGTAATAATATTAGCTGTAAGTGTAGCAGCAGCATTAGTAGCAGTAGTAGTAGTAGTAGTAGTAGTAGTAGTAGTAGTAGTAGTAGTAGTAGTAGCAGTGGTAGTAATAGTCGTAATGCTAATAATATTAGTGATAGTAGCAGTGGTAACAGTAATCTCTCTCTCTCTCTCTCTCTCTCTCTCGCTCTGAACCTTAAGTGCCCAGGGCACATGGGGCTTCCGCAAGGGTTTTCCACAAATGCCTGTCCTTCGCCTTTTTTTCTGCTCTTGCCCAGGTGAGCCCTCTAGTGCTCAACATCCTTTCTGTTGTTCTTCTCCATGTCTCTTTTGGTCTACCCTTACTTCTGTTCCCCTGTGGTGTCCATCTTAGTGCTATTTTTGGTAGTGAGTTGTCAGTCATTCGGAGCACATGTCCCAACCATCGCCAGCGTCTTTCCTCAATAATTGTTGTCAGTGGTGTCATCTGCATTTCTGCTAATAAGATGTTATTTCTTATGGTGTTTGGCCAAAATATTTTTCTAATTCTTCGTAAACATTTAGTCTGGAAAGAATTCAACTTGTTTTCTATGGTTTTGGTGATTTTCCAGCATTCACTTCCATAGAGTAGTACACTTAGAACATTACTCTTAAATATCCTGATTTTCATATTTATACTTAGTTTTTTTGATTTCCATATAGTCTGCAGCATTGCAAAAGCCTGGTTTGCTCTAGTAAGTCTGCTATTGATGTCCTCTGTGCTGTCTCCATTTTCTACTACTCTGCTGCCAAGGTATACAAATTCGTTGACCTCCTCCACTAACTTGTTATCTACTCTGAGTACATTTCTGTTGTTCACATTTTGCTTCATTAACTTTGTCTTTCCTACATTGATCTTTAGTCCTATGTTGTTTGCATTCTGAGTTAGCTTGTTTATTTTATCTTGTATATCTTTGTGACTGCTTGATAATAGACAAATGTCGTCCGCAAAGTCAAGGTCCTCCAGCACTGTGTCAAGGGTCCATTGTAATCCTCTGCGTTTGTCTGATGTTGCCTCCTTCATTAACCAGTCTACTGCCAAGATAAATAATGTTGGTGATAGTACACATCCCTGTTTCACTCCTGTTTGTACCCTAAAGCTGCTGGAGGTATGTTCTCCACAGATAAATTTGCACTGAAAACCCTCGTATAGGGCTTTGATTACATTAACTATTTTATGGGGGAGGCCATGCCATCTTAGGATTTTCCACAGTGCATCTCTGTTGACACTGTCAAAGGCTTTCTCAAAATCTATGAATAATGCATAAGTTGTGCTATGCCACTCATTTGCCTGTTCTAATATTTGTCTAAGTACAAATATGTGGTCTATGCATGATCTTCCTTTCCTAAATCCTGCCTGCTCTTTCCGAAGTTTTTCCTCAAGTGTTGGTACAATTCTGTTGATGATTATTCTGCAAAATACTTTACTGGTGAGAGGCAGTAGGGTAATGCCTCTCCAGTTCCCGCAATCTCTGAGGTCACCCTTCTTTGGTAGTTTTACTATAAGACCAGTTTCCCACTCCTCTGGGGCTTTTTCTAAATCCCAAATTTGTTGTAATATCCGGCAAAGTTGTTTTGGTGTTTCTGTTTCTTCTGCTTTCAACATCTCAGCAGTCACTTCATCTTCACCTGGTGCCCTGTCTGATTTTAGCTTCTTTATCGCCTCCTTTACTTCACTTATTGTTATTGGTCCTGTATTGATGTTTAGTTCCGTTTTTGCTTCAGGTATGTCTATTGTTTGTGCTGCTTGTGTTCTGTTTAGTAGAGTGTTAAAGTGTTCCCTCCATCTTTCAATTTTTTCTCTTTCTCCACTGAGCAGTTGTCCATTTTGTGTTCTTACTGCACTTTCACATCTTGTGTTGAAGTTATCTGTCATCTGCTTTGTGATTTTATATATGGTTTTCATGTCATTTGTATATGCTGCTTTCCCTGCTGTTTCTGCTAAGTTGTCATAATATTGACGTTTATCTTGACGGCATGATTCCTTCACTTCTTTGTCTTTTTGTGCATAATTACTTAAAACTCGCTCTTTAAGCCGTTGTGATTTGGTGTTCAGTAATTTTTTCTTGATTTCTTTTCTTTGCTCTATCTTTTCCCATGTGGTCTCGCTTATCCATTCCTCTTTTCTCCTTTTCCGATATCCCAGCACCTCTTTTGCTGTTTCCTGTAGTGTTTTATTGAACTCTAATATGGACATTTCTGCTTTGTCTTGTAGGACACTGAAGCGGTTCTTAAGTACTATTGAGAATTCAATTCTTGTTTGCTGGTCTATCAGTTTTCTTGTATCAAAATGTATCTTTCTGTGTTCTCCGATTTTGGCTTTCCTTAATTTTAGTTTTATTTTTGCTACCAGAAGGTTGTGGTCACTTCCTACATCTGCTCCTTTCCTTGCTCGCACATCATGTAGTGACCGTTTCCACTTGTTGTTTATTAGTATGTGATCGATTTGGTTTTCTGTGGTTTTATCTGGTGACCTCCAAGTCACCTTATGGATGTTTTTATGTTGGGAAATTGTCCCTCCGATGGTCATCATGTTTTCTTCACAGAAACTGCAGTCTTTCTCCATTTTCATTTATTTCTCCGATTCCTTCTCTTCCCATGATTCTTCTTCTATCTTCATTTCCTTCACCTACTTTTGCATTGAAGTCGCCCAAGATGAGTAGCATATCATGCTTGGGTATTGTTTCTACTGTTGCTTGGAGGCTGTTGTAAAAATCTTCTTTTAATTCCTCTTCAGCTGCTTCTGTTGGTGCATAACAAACTATAATAGACAGCTTCGTGAATCTTGAGTTGAACCGTGCATATAATAATCTCTCATTTATTGGGGTCCATTTCAGCAATGCTCTTGATGCTTCTTTTGTTATAATCAATGCTACTCCTTCTTCATGAAGATCTTCTTTACCTGACCATATTATTGTATCTTCTGTGTGCTGTGTTGTTAATTTCCTTCTGCCTTGTCCTGTCCATCTTGCTTCTTGTATTCCTAGTATGTCTAGTTTGTATCTGTGCATTTCCTTGATGGTTTGTGCTAGTTTTCCAGTCTGGTTAAGTGTTCTTACATTCCAGCTGCCTATTTGCATCTTGTGTTTAGGTTCCAAGAGGTCTGCAGTCGGGCTGGGCACTTCCAGTGGCTGGCTTTCATCCACAACCTTCATGGGCTCAGTTTCCTGATACGCATTTCTCCTTCCACCTGCATTTGTTTTTTCCCTTGCTTCCGTTTCTGTAGCAGTCTGATAGTTTGTTTTTTTTTACCAGATAGGGTTGCTGGCCCTATGCTGAACCCTCCTTAGTCGCCTTTTACGATCATGCGTGGTAGGGTACAGTGGTCCTATTCTTTGCAGATCCCGGGTACCACACGGGGGGGGGGGGGTAACAGTAATAGCAGTAACAATAATACTATTAGTTTAGTAATAGTAGTAGTAGTAGTAGTAGTAGTAGTAGTAGTAGTAGTAGTAGTAGTAGTAGTAGTAGCAGTAGTAGTAGTAGTAGTACTAGTAGTAATTGTTGCTGTCGTAATAGTATCAATAGTTAGACGGTTTATTCAATTGTAACAACAGATTAACTTCAAGCTAGGCCAGTAATTTCTTGGTACCTGACACAAGGACTGTTGAGGAAAACTGCTTTTCAAGAACAGAGAATTCTACTTCTCGCGACGCCGTACGCTGGACCACGCTCTAAGCTCGGACGCCGGTGTCCGCAGGGAAACAGATCACCACATAAAAATAATCTCCGCATGAGATTATGCCATAATCAACAGTGACTAAACTGCCAACCGCAAAACCACCAATTACAGATTATACGCGGCTATCACAGAGTCCCCTGGGCGATAGTTGGGTATTAATGGCCGCTGGCGCTGTGTCCACGGACTGCGGGCGCTGTGTCCACGGACTGCGGGCGCTTATCTCACACAGAAAGAAAACCTGGACTTTTTACTGTGATTTGAATCCAGGTTTATCGGCTTAGAAGCTGACACTCAATGCGCGTGGCCACTCCGGTCTCCCTCGGGATTATGTGAGCCGTCAGTTGTGGCGGCTACAGGCGAAGAGATTTATCTTTTAGAGATATCCAAAGATAAAAGTTGGGCCGCCCCGGCTGGGATGATGGGCTCAGTGACAGCACTCAGCTATCCCTAGTGGACATGCTAGCGTCAGGGTTGGCGAATCATAGCTGACATGCTAGAGTCAGGGTAGGCGAACCATAGTCGAACAAGACTTTATCCTACCTCTCAGCTGGTGTCCCCATTAATAGGCTCAGCTAGCCTAACAGGCTTAACTAGGCTAACAACAGGCTCAACTAGGCTAACAACAGGCTCAGCTAGGCTAACAGGCTCAGCTAGGCTAACAACAGGCTCAGCTAGGCTAACAGGCTTAACTAGGCTAATAACAGGCTCAGCTAGGCTAACAACAGGTTCAGCTAAGCTAACAACAGGCTCAGCTAGGCTAACAATAGGCTCAGCTAGGCTAACAATAGGCTCAGCTAGCCTAACAGGCTTAGCTAGGCTAACAACAGGCTCAACTAGGCTAACAATAGGCTCAGCTAGCCTAACAGGCTTAGCTAGGCTAACAACAGGCTAAACTAGGCTAACAACAGGCTCAGCTAGGCTAACAGGCTAAGGATCGGTATTTTTCTGGGGGGGGTGGAGTCTGCTAAAGAATGGCCGCATCTTTTCTTGCCCTTTACCGCAACTTCGGATGAGCCCTAACCCACTCCCCATCCGTACATTGACTGTGCTTCAATACCTTCAAGGCATCGAGCGCAAAATAACATTTCGATCGCTGTTCTAGTGTTGCAAGAACAATAAGAACAAGATAAACGGTACATCTGATCTTTCTAGTTTAACTCTGGTTTATCGTAGAGCAGAAACTGAACTAATAAATTGTATCATAACAGTCAAGGTAAAGAAAAATTTAAAAAAAAAAAAAAACTATTTCTGTGTTAACTCTATATACTGTTACAGTTAAGAAAGAGTTCTTGTGTGTGTGTGTGTGTGTGTGGGTGTGCGTGTGTGCGTGCGTGTGTGTGTTTTCTCATGGAGATCTTTGTATGGTTTAGGATTGGTGAAAATTGATAGGTAACGGTATTTGTTTTATGAATTCTACATTCGATTTCTCTGCTCTTCCATCTCATCTGCCTCCTAGATGTTTAAATTCTGCAGCTTGTTTAAGTTTCGGTGTTATTTATATAAATGTTACATTCTCTTGCGGTTTCTTTTTATCGCCATGGTTAGTTTTCTCCGTATATATTTCTCATACTGTACTCCTTGCAGCTGGTGTCCTGGCTACTGGTGTGATTTTGTAGTTTCTTCATTATTTTAGTGTTTTTAGCTTCGTTTGTTTGCGAATACGAGTTCACGTCATTTCTCTGGGTCCACTTTATCCAAATATTTTCGAGAACTCTTTCAGACATTGTTTACCCAGATTCTGCGCTACCAGCGCCAAACATAGACACTCGCCAAATACTAGGACAGAAAGATAACAATGAGAGATCTTCTTCTTCTTCTTCGTTCGCAACAATGAGAGATGAAATGCTTAAGAAAAACTGGTAAACGGGACAAGAAGGGATCAAGCGCGAAATGAAATAATCCGGCGAATAGTGGGAGCAACAAAGGGCTACATCGAGAATCAGAGGGTCAAGTGGTTCGGGCATTTGGTACGCATGAACCCAGAGCAACCACCTGCACGTGGATAAAACTCCAAAACGTCTGGATGTAGAGGACGGCCAAGGAAAAAAAGTGGATATGAAAGATACACTGAGGAAACAACATGACAGCAAACCAGGCCTCTCACCTTACTCTGGACCAGTGACTGAAACTCCCTGCTAATGGCATAGCAGAAGAAGAAGAAGAAGAAGAAGAAGACTGATAAAAATGTTCGTATTTTTGCATACACGCTCAGCAAATTTCGCGTACAACGGAGCTGATTTGTACAAACATTATCATCGCATTCCTTGATTGTCTGTACAGCGTACCATGGCGGTCTCGATCTGTGGGCAGACATTTTGTACAGCGTATCATGGCGGTCTCGTTCTGCGGGCAGACATTTTGTATAGCGTACCATGGCGGTCTCGTTCTGTGGGCAGACATTTTGTACAGTGTACCATGGCGGTCTTGTTCTGAGGGCAGACATTTTGTACAGCGTATCATGGCGGTCTTGTTCTGAAGGCAGACATTTTGTATAGCGTATCATGGCAGTCTTGTTCTGAAGGCAGACATTTTGTACAGTGTACCATGGCGGTCTTGTTCTGAAGGTAGACATTTTGTACAGTGTACCATGGCGGTCTTGTTCTGAGGGCAGACATTTTGTACAGCGTATCATGGCGGTCTTGTTCTGAAGGCAGACATTTTGTACAGCGTATCATGGCGGTCTTGTTCTGAAGGCAGACATTTTGTATAGCGTATCATGGCAGTCTTGTTCTGAAGGCAGACATTTTGTACAGTGTACCATGGTGGTCTTGTTCTGAGGGCAGACATTTTGTACAGCGTATCATGGCGGTCTTGTTCTGAAGGCAGACATTTTGTACAGCGTATCATGGCTGTCTCGTTCTGCGGGCAGACATTTTGTACAGCGTACCATGGTGGTCTTGTTCTGAGGGCAGACATTTTGTACAGCGTACCATGGCGGTCTCGTTCTGCGGGCAGACATTTTGTACAGCGTATCATGGCGGTCTTGTTCTGAAGGCAGACATTTTGTACAGTGTACCATGGCGGTCTTGTTCTGAAGGCAGACATTTTGTACAGTGTACCATGGCGGTCTTGTTCTGAAGGCAGACATTTTGTACAGCGTATCATGGCGGTCTTGTTCTGAGGGCAGACATTTTGTACAGCGTACCATGGCGGTCTCGTTCTGCGGGCAGACATTTTGTACAGCGTACTATGGCAGTCTTGTTCTGAGGGCAGACATTCTGATATTTCTCAGGCATTTTCTTCCCTAACATAGTGTGCCACCTAACCATTTTTGACAACTTGATCGACTGTGACACACAAAGTAACCGACTCTCTAACCCAGTTAGTCCCATAACAAAACAGTTACACTACTGCTGTACAGCTTCCGCGCTTCGCGTGTTTACAAATTTAGGTGGTTTTTTTTTATTTTTTAATTTAGAAGCCACAAGTGTCACCACGAAACAAAAGCTTGGCTACCCTTGGTCTGTCACATTCCTACATTCACGCATGCGCAGATCTCCACGTTGTTTAACACTTCCAGCGATGTTAGATGCACAATCGGTCTCCGTGAAGACAGTCGACCTATCGGTCTCCGTGGAGACAGTCGAACTATCGGTCTCCGTGAAGACAGTCGACCTATCGGTCTCCGTGGAGACAGTCGAACTATCGGTCTCCGTGAAGACAGTCGAACTAAACTGTAGTGCTTGTCGGTATCTACAAGTTTCACCTATCAGATGTGAGAGGCGACGAGAAGTTATATGGTGGTGGAGACTTATATATATATATATATATATATATATATGGCACTTGTTTAATGGGAAGTACTAGGCTGGGTGGAAATAAAACCACCCAACCTACATCATTAGCGAGCAAACGATTAAATAACACCGACAGTATTCAACATTAGAGAAAGTATTCATCGTTAGTGACAATATTCAACATTAGTGAAAGAATTCGAGATTAGTGACGGTAATTAGTGACAGTATTAAAAATTACTCGTATTCCTCCCTACTTCAAATGTTGTAGTGGCCTAGGAATGTGAAGGCACTAACACTTCACACCCGCACTACGGCATGCAAATGCTACGGAACATAAAGATTCGACATTAGTGACAATATTCAACATCAGTTTTAAAAAAAGTATTCAACATTAATGAATAGTGTTGATACTAAAACGTAATCAACGTTAGTGACAGAATTCAGTATTTCAAGTATTCAACATTTAAGAACAAAAGGAGATCTAATGTTAGTTTTTAAACAAAAATTATTCGACATTAATGATAAGTATTCACCAGCATAAAATTGTTGAACTAATTTTTAGTGAAAGTATTTCGACACAGGCAGGAAAGATATTCAGTTGTGTTTTATCAAACTCGTTACAGTCACAAATGTGACAAACGAACAAGCCGGAAATTCACGTTAATTTTATGCCGGAAAATGGAAGTGACATTGAATTGCTTCTCTTCGACTTGTACGCTTATCACACTCCTTAAAGGAAACAAATATCATGAAACTTGACATTTTAAGGTCAGAATTAATATTTGAAAAGGAAAGACTTTAACTCCTGTATCTTTTATATTTCAGAAACGGCGTGTCTTTTCTCGTATCAAACGCTTACAGCCGGGCTCTTCGATGTTAACTCTTATAGTCTGTTCTGTGGTGTTAACTCTTATACTCTGCTCTAAGATGTTAACTCTTATACTCTGATCTGTGATGTTAACTCTTACACTCTGCACTATGGTGTTAACTCATATTCTGCTCTGTTATATTAACTCTTATACTCTGCTCTGTGAAGTTAACTCTTATAGTCTGTTCTGTGGTGTTAACTCTTATACTCTGGTCTAAGATGTTAACTCTTATACTCTGATCTGTGAAGTTAACTCTTATACTCTGTTCTATGATGTTAACTCTTTTACTATCAGGCTTAATGTCCAAAAAGCCCCACACAAGCAATTATATAATAAACATATAACTCGGAAATAAGACGATATGCCTATATTTAAATTACATTGCATTTTACAATTTGAATGTAAAAAAAATTACATAAATAAAACAGTCAAAAAATGGATCCGCTTTTGTTTCGTTTCTACAAAGCCATCTACTTGAGTTAAAAAATATTTACGAATTCTAAAACCGATGATAAATATGTCTAGCTGCAGTTTGGGTGTGATGGCTTCTAATGTCTCATCTTTCTTTTATCGTTTATAATCATTCCGAAAACGCCTTACACGGAGATCTTTGTGTATTAAAAATGTCTTTCAAACATTCACTTCAAATTCTGCTTTGTTTGGTCGTTGTGTGTGTGTGTGTGGTTAGGTGGGTACGTGTGTGTTAATTTCTTTCTCTGGCAGAGCATCAAAGAATAAGTGAGCAAGAGATGTTGCCAAAGTTTGGGAAGTTGCCTGGACTTTGTGTTCATCGGCTTAAACGTGAAATAATTTGTTCCTGGGAAGAAAGCATGAAAACCCTTTCATCTGTGAAAAAAAAGGAAAACTCAAACTGGTCCTGAGAGTTTGACCCAGAGATTACTGGTTATGAGATCGTATTCGATGAAATGTTCATGAATACAATAAAATGTATCGAGTATCCTTTTTTTAAAAATAACTTCGATATTCATATTAGGATCAATTTAGAATTTAAATAACTGTTGGTTTATTGCTTCAGAAGGAGTAAAGAATATGACTTCAGTAGATTATTTAATCTAAAAGCTTTCAAGAAAACACCAGAGTATGCCTTAGGTTCGAACACACAATGTGCAGTCTACAATGTGTAGTTTTAAACGGCTAAAGCAATCAGAAATAAACATTTTTTTTCTGTGACAGAATTTGATGATTTAAGACAAAGAATGATTGATTGATATTCCAGAGAGATATTTACAAGAAACAGAATCACAGTCTGTGATTCTAAAACGTAAAATATAACTGATTTCATCTAGCGAATTTGCTGAAATTACCTTGAAATTAACTCCAGTTAACTTGGAGTTAGACCATGTTGATGTTCTGTTCTGTGAAGCAGGAATTGTTTCTTGGCGGATGATGTTTCGAGTGTTCGAACTAGGTCGGGAACTAATCTAACTTTTGATGAGGCAGCGGTTATACCCGCCGACGAGGCATGCAGGGTGGTACATCAGCCATCGACTGTTGTGTCTGTATTGTCGGCTTTTATGGCGCAGCCAGTCCAGCGAACTCGCCCGCCAACACTCGAAGAATGTGCGAGAATTAGAGAGTGAGCGGTTTGTTTGAGTGGCTTTCTGATATAAGTTACAATGAAAGATTTTCTGAAAAGATAAAGTATTCAATTTTTTTTTCTTTAAGAGCGAAAGTGTAAAATAACGAGAAAGGAAGTTGATTTGTTCTGAAAGGAGTCTTTAAAAAAAAAAAAGCAAGAACTTCCGGAATTCAAAGAAAAAAAAGGGAGGAGCTATTCACTTTGCCCACAAACACTTGCGCATGCGCGACGTTCCGTCATGGCCGCCTATGACAACGTGATTAAAGTGGACAGAATTTTATGTAGACAGTGACGTCAAGCGTTGTGTAAGCACTTGAGTGGGCCAGTCTGGAAGAATAGTTCAAAGATGAGTGCTTGACTTGCTGGGACATATGCAGCACTGTCAACATACTATGGCCACCATCTTTTATTTGGTAACACTTTGAGATAGTATCCTTGTCTTTCCCGCCAAAAGATTTCCTAAGATGTTAGGTTTTTAAAAAACTGACAATTATATTTGGTTTTTGTGCGGCAGAGAGCATGTGGTCCTACTTCCATGTGCTCGTACTTCCATGTGCTCCTACTTCCATATGGTCCTACTTCCATGTGCTCCTACTTCCATATGGTCCTACTTCCATATGCTCCTACTTCCATGTGCTCCTACTTCCATGTGCTCCTACTTCCATGTGCTCCTACTTCCATATGGTCCTACTTCCATGTGCTCCTACTTCCATGTGCTCCTACTTCCATATGGTCCTACTTCCATGTGCTCCTACTTCCATGTGCTACAAGTTCCATGTGCTCCTACTTCCATATGGTCCTACTTCCATATGGTCCTACTTCCATATGGTCCTACTTCCATATGGTCCTACTTCCATGTGCTCCTACTTCCATATGGTCCTACTTCCATATGCTCCTACTTCCATGTGCTCCTACTTCCATATGGTCCTACTTCCATGTGCTCCTACTTCCATATGCTACAAGTTCCATGTGCTCCTACTTCCATGTGCTCCTACTTCCATATGCTACAAGTTCCATATGCTCCTACTTCCATGTGCTCCTACTTCCATATGCTACAAGTTCCATGTGCTCCTACTTCCATGTGCTCCTACTTCCATATGCTACAAGTTCCATATGCTCCTACTTCCATATGGTCCTACTTCCATGTGCTCCTACTTCCATGTGCTCCTACTTCCATGTGCTCCTACTTCCATATGGACCTACTTCCATGTGCTCCTACTTCCATGTGCTCCTACTTCCATGTGCTCCTACTTCCATATGCTACAAGTTCCATATGCTCCTACTTCCATATGGTCCTACTTCCATGTGCTCCTACTTCCATGTGCTCCTACTTCCATGTGCTCCTACTTCCATATGGACCTACTTCCATGTGCTCCTACTTCCATGTGCTCCTACTTCCATGTGCTCCTACTTCCATGTGCTCCTACTTCCATGTGCTCCTACTTCCATATGCTACAAGTTCCATGTGCTCCTACTTCCAGAGTATCGCAGAGAGGGTGTCTTGCCAGTTCTGTCCCCGCAGCTCCCAGCTCTTGGAAAACCGTGAATTTTGTATAAAAGAAATATAAATTAGCTGAGAATCGTTGCCTTAGACTTGGACGGGAAGAGAAAGAGGACCAGCGTACACTAACGGACTAAACACTTGTACAGAGGGGGCCCAACGTACACTAACTGACTACTTGTACAGAGGGGGCCCAACGTACACCAACTGACTACTTGTACAGAGGGGGCCCAACGTACACCAACTGACTACTTGTACAGAGGGGGCCCAACGTACACTAACTGACTACTTGTACAGAGGGGGCCCAACGTACACTAACTGACTACTTGTACAGAGGGGGCCCAACGTACACCAACTGACTACGTGTACAGAGGGGGCCCAACGTACACCAACTGACTACTTGTACAGAGGGGGCCCAACGTACACTAACTGACTACTTGTACAGAGGGGGCCCAACGTACGCTAACTAACTGACTACTTGTACAGAGGGGGCCCAACGTACGCTAACTAACTGACTACTTGTACAGAGGGAAATCAGTTTCATAACAACAACAACAACAATAATAATAATATTTAAATAAAAAGAAAATAAACATCCAATTTGCGTTTGACATGATACGAGGAAATAGAAGTGACAGAATCTGATAATCACTAGAAAACTCAAGTGAAAATAAGGAGACAAGGATACAAAATATATATATGCTATCAGTCTAAGTGGTGCAAAAATGAAGAAATAAATAAAATCGTATAAGGGAAAGACAAATCCGATCCTAAAAATACATCATGTTGAAGACTGGTGTGTGGGACCGAAAGCCGGAGATATCACAGCCAAGCTTCAAAGCACGGTATCTCGCAGATAAAAAGAACAGTGTAACCACGCCAACCTCGTTCGTCTCTTTACAAATAACCAGAGTTTCTTTCTGCCTGGTACTGAATGTTAGTGTAGACAGAGTGCCACTCAGTGCTGATGTAGGACTCTCCTCGGTAGCAGAAAGACATGCAGCGTCAACAGACCAACAAGGAATCTTTGCTGTGATGGATGGGACAATCGAAGTCACTGATTCCATCCTGTCTTATTAATTTCTGGGCTCAGAAGAGCGGTTTGTTTGTCTTGCATTCGTTCTTTCTTATCTTCGACTTCTTCTCACTTTGTTTTTTCATTCTTTATCTCTCCTCTCGTTTCTTTCCATACCATGTCTCGTTTTCTATTCTCTCCCTCTCTCTCTCCCTCTCTCTCTCCCTCCCTCTCTCTCCCTCCCTCTCTCTCTCCCTCCCTCTCTCCCTCCCTCTCTCTCCCCCTCCCTCTCTCTCTTTCTCTCTCTCTCTTTCTCTCTCTCCCTCCCTCTCTCTCCCTCCCTCTCTCTCTCCCTCTCTCTCTCCCTCCCTCTCTCTCTCCCTCTTTCTCTCCCTCCCTCTCTCTCCCTCCCTCTCTCTCTCTCTTTCTCTCTCCCTCCCTCTCTCTCCCTCTCTCTCTCTCTCTCCCTCTCTCTCTCTCTTGCCAACAAATTCCTGCACGGACGTGTCTGATTTCAGCCACTGACACTTCCTCATGCAACCTCGTCCTCGATGTGGTCTCGCTGTCTCTGCTTTAGATCTTCTCGTAGCTCGTCCACGTGGAAATCGTTCTTCTTGCTCTCACACCTTTCTTCGTGATGAAATATTTAGTCACTTCTCTAGATTCTCTCAGTGCACCTGCACTCATCCGCCCACCCACACCCACACACACACACACAGGTTTTCCAATCAGTCCCTGAAGTACATGAACGTCAAATACAACCACACGGTGCGCCATCTGCTGCCACATGGTAGCATGGGTAGCTGTGCTGCTTGTCACGTGTCACGACAAATTATGCAGCCATGGTTACTCTATGACAGGGCTTCTCAAACAGTGAGGACTTGCAGGGTTTCGGGGTGGGCGGAACTGAAGCTCTTGAAACTGTATGAATATTTCAGGCGTAGTATTAAGAACCGTCGTGATAATTTAGAGAAGACCGTCTTGGAAGGATACATAATGGGAAAAAGAAAAAGAGGAAGACCAAAATGAAGATGGCTGCAAGAAATCGTTGACGATCTGCAAATGGACGCAGCAGCAGCAGGCCATCTTGCTCACAACCGAGAGGCCTACAGGAGTGCTGTTTGGGAGGCAAAGTTCCGCAAGGGACATGCAAATGAATGAATGAATGAGTATTAAGAACGCACCTTTTAGATTAGACGCTATTGGAAAGGTGAGAGGAGAGGGAATGAAAAAACACTCTGACAGATAATGAAAAGGGTGCACGGGGTAAAACAGGTTGAGAACCTCTGTTTTACGACAAAGAAAGATAATCCAACAAACGAGGCAGACAGTGCAACAATCAGCAGCAAAATGCCTTCGTGTTTTGGCAGCTGTTTAAAAAAAAGGCACCTGACGCATTTATTTTGGGGGCAAAGCTTTCTGAAGAATCGAGAAGACTGCCTGCAGGGTGAGTTGAACCAGAGTAACGTGTTCATATGGTTGTCAGTGCACTGTAGAAATCTACTATATGAAGATTTTTTTTAAAAAACTCATCTCACACATTTGGGAATGGACTTTCCAGAACCTGAAGAAAGTTCAGATCATTATGACCTCTACCTATCTACCGAGCTGTTACCAGTAGATCTCTGAGATTTTTTTCAGTAGTTATACATTTGTGGAATTTTGTCAGTAGATATTTATAAATTTCATAACTTTTTCCAACAGATGATGAATACTACAAACTCTCATGAAATGACCAAGTGATAATCTTCCGACAGAAAACAGGACACTGCAGGCCGATACACCATCTATACCAGAAGCTGAAACATCATCTATACCAGGAAACACCATCTATACCAGAAGCTGAGACACCATCTATACCAGAAACTGAGACACCATCTATACCAGAAACTGAGACACCATCTATACCAGAAACTGAAAATTGGCCCCAACAGACCTATGTGCCTCCAGCAAAGAGTAACAGACAGCACATCACAGCCTTCAGTTGCCAGCTACACAACCCACACAGGCAGAGGACCAGGCCAAACCACGGCCACCTGCCAGACCCCAGCCACCTGCCAGACCCCAGCCACCTGCCAGATCCCAGCCCCCTGCCAGATCCAAGCCACCTGCCAGATCCCAGCCACCTGCCAGACCTCGGCCCCCTGCCAGACCCCAGCCACTGTGTGTGTGTGTGTGTGTGTGTGTGTGTGTGTGTGTGTGTGTGTGTGTGTGTGTGTGTGTGTGTGTGTGTGTGTGTGTGTGTGTGTGTGTGTGTGTGTGTGTGTGTGTGTGTGTGTGTGTGTGTGTGTGTGTGTGTGTGTGTGTGTGTGTGTGTGTGTGTGTGTGTGTGTGTGTGTGTGTGTGTGTGTGTGTGTGTGTGTGTGTGTGTGTGTGTGTGTGTGTGTTTTTTTTTTTTATATATATATATATATGATATTTTTTTTAAAATAGATATTCATAAATGTCGACATTTATCTCTGTGATTTAGTCAATCATCATCATCAGGTGCCGTGCCGGCAGACCTTGGTGGGCATGTTTCTCCACAGGTTAGGTATGTACACGAATAACTTTCTGAGATTTAACAGTAGATGTTAGAAAAATGTACTGAGAGTAGATAACAAGCTAGTGGAGGAGGTCGACGAATTTGCATATTTTGGTAGTAGAGTAGTAGAAGATGAAGACAGCACAGAAGACATCAACAGCAGACTTACTAGAGCAAACCAGGCTTTTGCAGTGCTGAAAAAAAAAAAAAACTAAGCGTGAAGACAAAAATCAGGATATTTAATGTTCTAAGTGTGCTTCTCTATGGAGGTAAATGCTGGAAAATCACCAAAAATATAGAAAACAAGTTGAATTCTTTCCAGACTAAATGTTTACGAAGAATTGGAAGACTATTTTAGCCAAACAGCATAAGAAATAACATCTTGTTGGCAGAGATGCAGATGAAACCACTGACAGCAATTATTGAGGAAAGACGCTGGCGATGGTTGGAACATGTGCTCCGAATGACTGACAACTCACTACCAAAAATAGCACTAAGATGGACACCACAGGGGAACAGAAGTAAGGGTAGACCAAAAGAGACATGGAGAAGGATAACAGAAAGGATGTTGAGCAATAGAGGGCTCACCTGGGCAAGAGCAGAAAAAAAAGGCGAAGGACAGGCATTTGTGGAAAACCCTTAAGGAAGCCCCACGTGCCCTGGGCACTTAAGGTTCAGAGAGAGGGGGAGAGAGAATGAGAGAGAGAGAAAGAGAGAGAGAAAGAGAGAGAGAGTTATAAAAAATGCGAGCTTTTTATTTTTTGTTGTTGTTTATGATCTGGGTCTCCTTCATTACACTCCGGACAAGTCCCTAGGTGCTCAGATCCCTCCCCTCCCCCCCTCCCCGCCAAACCACACACACACACACATATCCGTCCTGTGGTTGTGTCTGTCCTGTGTTGGTTGACAAGTCCTCCAGCATGCCCGATATGCCTCTGGTTCCTGGCCGTGCTGAACTGTGTTCCCAGCTTTTATCAACTGATGTACATAAATTTATCGCTTTCCTGAGACAACTGATAACTTCCTACATCTAACATGTAGTTCAGATTTGCCTTTGTTTTCTTGTCCGGTGCGACTCTCAACTTGTGTTGCCATGTTTGCTTCTTTCATAGCTGCACTGTCAAGATTCATTGCAACACTCAAGTGCAGTCGAGGCATGTGTATGGCTTAAGGAAATATTGCAAATCATTTGGATCTCTTTTGTTCTGCGTTTGCCCTCCGGTTTCTGTGGTGGAGTTTTAGAGTGGAAAATGGAGCCAGGATTAAAATTTGAGTGGATATTTCTTGGCTTTTAGGAAAATGAGAATAGAAGAATTGGAAAATTATGAGGACGAAATGAAGATAGACACTATTGATAGTAGTAAAAAAAAAAGTAGTAGAATTAGAAATAACAGTAGTAGTAGTATAGGAATAGCAGTTGTAGTAGTAGACATAGTAGTAGTAGTAGTAGTAGTAGTAGTAGTAGTAGTAGTATAGGAATAGCAGTTGTAGTAGTAGACATAGTAGTAGTAGTAGTAGTAGTAGTAGTAGTAGTAGTAGCAGTAGTAGTAGTAGTAATAGTAGTAGTAGTAGTAGTAGTAGTAGTAATAGGAGTAGTAGTAGTATAGGAATAGCAGTTGCAGTAGTAGTAGTAGTAGGAGTAGTAGTAGTAGTAGTAGTAGTAGTAGTAGTAGTAGTAATAGGAGTAGTAGTAGTAGTAGTAGTAATAGGAGTAGTAGTAGTAGTAGTAGTAGTAGCAGTAGTAGTAGTAGTAGTAATAGTAGTAGTAGTAGTAGTAGTAGTAGTAGTAGTAGTAAATAGTAGTAGTAGTAGTATAGGAATAGCAGTTGTAGTAGTAGCAGTAGTAGTAGTAGTAGTAATAGTAGTAGTAGTAGTAGTAGTAGTAGTAATAGGAGTAGTAGTAGTATAGGAATAGCAGTTGCAGTAGTAGTAGTAGTAGTAGTAGTAGTAGTAATAGGAGTAGTAGTAGTAGTAGTAGTAATAGTAGTAGTAGTAGTAGTAGTAGCAGTAGTAGTAGTAGTAGTATAGTAGTAGTAGTAGTAGTAGTAGTAGTAGTAATAGGAGTAGTAGTAGTATAGGAATAGCAGTTGTAGTAGTAGCAGTAGTAGTAGTAGTAGTAGTAGTAGTAGTAGTAGTAGTAGTAGTAGTAGTAGTAGTATAGTAGTAGTAGTAATGTTCTAAGTGTACTACTCTATGGAAGTGAATGCTGGAAAATCACCAAAACCATAGAAAACAAGTTGAATTCTTTCCAGACTAAATGTTTACGAAGAATTAGAAAAATATTTTGGCCAAACACCATAAGAAATAACATCTTATTAGCAGAAATGCAGATGAAACCACTGACAACAATTATTGAGGAAAGACGCTGGCGATGGTTGGGACATGTGCTCCGAATGACTGACAACTCACTACCAAAAATAGCACTAAGATGGACACCACAGGGGAGCAGAAGTAAGGGTAGACCAAAAGAGACATGGAGAAGAACAACAGAAAGGATGTTGAGCAATAGAGGGCTCACCTGGGCAAGAGCAGAAAAAAAGGCGAAGGACAGGCATTTGTGGAAAACCCTTGCGGAAGCCCCATGTGCCCTGGGCACTTAAGGTTCAGAGAGAGAGAGAGAGAGAGAGAGAGAGAGAGAGAGTAGTAGTAGTAGTAGTAGAGGTAGTAGTAATAGTAGCAGCAGCAGTATGATAATAGATATAACAGTAGTAGTAGTAGTAGTAGTAGTAGTAGTAGTAACAGTGAGAGTAGTAGCAGTGTAGTAATAGTAGTAGTAGTAGAAGTAGTAATAGTAGGAGCAGTAACAGCAGCAGTATGGTAATAGATGTAATAGTAGTAGTATTAGTAGTAGTAGTATCAGTAGTAGTAATAGTAGTAGTTGTAGTAGTAGTATTGGTAGTAGTAGTAGTAGTAGTAGTAGTAGTAGTAGTAGTAGTAGTAACAGTAGGAGTAGTAGCAGTGTAGTAATAGTAGTAGTAGCAGTAGTAATAATAGTAGTAGTAGTAGTAGTAGTAGAAATAGTAATAGTAGGAGCAGTAACAGCAGCAGCATGGTAATAATAGTAGTAATAATAAAAGTAGGAGTAGTAGCAGTGTAGTATAGTAGTAATAGTAGTAGCTGTAGTAGTAGTAGTAGTAGTAGTAGTAATTGTAGTAGTAGTAGTAGTAGTAGCAATAGTAGTAGCAATAGTAGTAAAAGAAGTAGTAGCAGTATCGTGGAAGTAGTAATGTTCGAGGAGGAGGTTGTGATGGTAATAGTAGTACGAGTAGTAAAAGTTTGGCAGTAGTGATAGTGATGAAGAAGGTGGTGATGCTTCGTGTGGTAGTAATAGTAATACAGGTAGTAGTCTCGGCTCGGAAGGAAATGTTGTAAGGCAGTACAAAACTCCCACCACCCCACCACCCCCGATTGTCTGTTTTCATCCCCCACTCTCACCACTACCCCACCCCCCCCCCCAAGACTCTGGGCCCTGTATTAAAGCATCAGCTGGGCCCCTCCCTCACAGAACCTACTAGTAGTTGCAGTTGTGATGGTAATGAAGGTGGTATTCGTTTTAGTTGTAGTAGTAATAGTTTTTTTGTAGTAGTAATAGTTTTTGTAGTAGTAATATTTTTAGTAGTAATAGTTTTTTGTAGTAGTAATAGTTTTTTTCGGTGTAGTATAAGAATAATAGTGGCAGTAGTATCTGTGTAATAATAGTAGTAGTAATAATAGTAGTATTAGTTGTTGTAGTAGTAATAGTAGTAGTAGTA
This sequence comes from Achatina immaculata, assembly GCA_009760885.1. Taxonomy (NCBI): domain Eukaryota; kingdom Metazoa; phylum Mollusca; class Gastropoda; order Stylommatophora; family Achatinidae; genus Lissachatina; species Lissachatina immaculata. Next base: position 48,482,802 of record CM019696.1, on the reverse strand, counting down.
ATAATAATAGTATTATTAGTTGTTGTAATAGTAACAATAGTAGTAGCAATAACAGTAGTAGTAGTAGTAGTAATAACAGTAGTAGTAGTAGTAGTAATAGTAGTAGTAGTAGTAGTAGTAGTAGTAGTAGTAGCAGGAGCAGCAGCGACAGAAGCAGTAGTAGTAACAGCTGTCGCAGTGGTTGTAGTAGTAGCACCAATAACAGCGGTAGTAGTAGTAGTAGTAGTAATAGTTGTTGTAGTAATAGTAGTAGTATTTGTAGTTCCAGTAGTAGTAGTAGTAGTAGTAGTAGTAGTAGTAGTAGTAGTAGTAGTAGATGAAAACTATGCGATATGACCACAATCGCAATAGAAATAAAGCAAACGAAAAAAAGGGTTAAAATGATGCGTGGGAAAAAAGGGGGTGGGGGGAGGAGGATAGATAATCTGAGAAAAAATTGTTGGTTCAAGACGTCTGGTAGTGTACCTTACGAGCAAGCCAGTGTCAGGTTCAAGTCCTACGAAGCTACTTGTGTTTCTTTTCTTGCTCGACTGTCCGTCATTGAAATAAAGGCACCAATGGTACGGCCTCTGTGTAACAAATACACCCGCTACCAGAGCACGTGGTGCCCTCTGTTGTCAGAATATTAAGGGAAATATATACTCCCGTAAATAATGAAAATTCTCATTAATCAAAATGGAAAAATACACGTAGAAGGGATAGATATTGAAGAAGTCAATCAGTTTGCATACCTTGGCAGCTACATAGACCGGGATGGTGACACCAGAAAGGAAGTTAGAATTAGAATTACAAAACCACCATCGATCTTCAAGAATCTTGAGAACATACGGCATTCAAAAGTTATAAGCACAAAAACCAAGTTAACACTATTCAATTGAAATGTAATATCCACCCTCATTTATGCATGCGAAAGCTGGAAAACAACTAAAGAAATAGACAAGAAATTAGACTCTTTTGAAAACAAATGCCTAAGGAAAATACTCGGCATCAAGTGGAACGAATTCAAGAACAATGCAGAGATAAGACAGATGACTGAACAACAACCATTCTCATGGGTGATCAGGAAAAGGAGATGGACATATGCTGGTCACGTGATGATAAGAAACGATCAGAGAATCCCAAAACAAGCTATAAAGTGGAACACAACAACCCAAAGAAAAAGAGGCAGACCACGTGAAACTCTAAAGAGGACATTGATAAGACAGGCCAAATTAACAGGCATAAAATCCCTTAATGAGGTTGAAAGACTCGCTGAAGACAGGAAAAATTGGCGAACTACCTTGCAAGCCCTATGTGACGTTTAACGGCACGGGAAGGATATAAGATACTCCCGTAAAACTGACCTACATACACGTGATAATGATTGCGAATGTAAAAACGACAGATGGTGGAGGAAATAAAAAAAGGAGGTATTAAAGAAATTGGACATTTCGACAGACCAGCAAAGATACATACAGACATGCTGCCGGACGAATCAGGTCGCGGGGAAAAATGGGGGCCAACTGGTAGAACGAAAATGACAATATTTAATGTAGGCGACCCTATTGAATTTGTACGCGAAGGGAGATAACAAATAGAATTAAGTGCCGCTTCGGTTCTGCCCATTTCGGTTAGCTTCCTTGGAAATCTCACATCGCTTCAAAACACAGCTCCCACCTCTACTTTGTCCTAATGTAGTCTTTCCTGGCAGCTGTAAATACATTAAAATGTGCAAGGCACTCCCTCCAGGGAATGGCATTTGGCGCCCTTCTTAGTGAGTTAGGGTTTGAAAAATGAATTAAAATCTTCTAACCATATCTTGAAAACACTCTGTTACCAAAACCCGCTCGCTATCACTTTCGTGTGCCAGCAGTCATTGAAATGAGGGCACGCCCACAGAGGTTAAACCTACAGGCCACCCACGCTCTGTAAAAGAACCGTCCGAAAACGCAAAGACAAACAAAAAAAAAATTGCCTCGAAGTGCACCAGATGGTCAATAAATGATGAAATATTGTTCCGGACACTTGACACTCAAAACATGCAACTTTTATACGTGACATCACGTGCTTTCCCACGCCTTCAAGCACGATTAAGGCTAATTTGAATAATTTAACAGTTTCCGTTGTCCTGCCCCCTAAATCGTGGCCATAGTGTGGAAATTAACACTTTCTATCTAAAGCGTTAAAATAGTTCGCTGTAAATGAACACTTTCTATAGCGTTAAAATAGTTCACCGTTTGATAATCGTTCTTGGAACTTTTAACATGTCTCTTCAGTTTATTTTGTTCAAATTGTTTAAAACTTACTTTTATTTTCACATGAAATTTATTTATTAATGGATTAACTGATGATTAAACCATAATTCATTTTCTTTATTGCGTGTGTGTATATAAATATGTGTGTCTGTATATGAATAGGTGTACCGCCACGTAATCATTGAAATTTAATCACTCTGACACTGTTTTTGTGCTTTCCTTCACAATGGCGTGATTAATGTATCCAAGTGATTATGTGTCAGATGATTAAATGTCGCGTGATTAATTTGTCCATGTGATTAAGTGTCGCCTGATTACAGTGTCCGAATGATTAAGTGTACCGTGATTATTGTGTCTGAGTGTTTAAGTATCGCTCGATTAGTGTGTAACAATGATTAAGTGTGGCGTGATTAAGTGTCCAATGATTAATGTGCCCGAGTGATTTAAGTGCTACGTAATTACGTGTCCGTATGCCTACTTGGTGTGGTGACACTTTTTTATTTTACTGAAAAGTTAAATTTAAAACACTCCACCATAATAAAGCAGCAAATTATTCCTACCATAGACAACGCAAGACATTTCTTATCTTTCGACTGAGGACATTTCTTATCTTTCAACTGAAGACATTTCTATCTTTTGGCTGAAGACTTTACATATCTTTTGACAGAAGACATTTCATTCTTTTGACTTGGTACATTTCATATATTTTGACTTAAAACATTTCATATCTTTTGACTTAAGACATTTTATATCTTTTGAATGTTTACTGAAAGATGACTTATAACCACTCATTCACAGTCTCGTGCAGTACACAAAACTGTGTTGTCAGAGTGACTACGCCATTTTGATTTTATAGTCTTTATTAACGAGACACATCCCTTGTAGAGACAGTTATGACAAGGAAGTTCAAGGAAAGAATTTTCTGGAACACACACACACACATACACAAACACACACACGCACAAATGGCAGAAAATGTTATGCCCATTATAGAACATTTCTTTCTAGACAACCCGTCTGAAAATACTTCTCTGTTTAATCAGGATACCTGCTTCAGCCAATATGGTGTTTAGCCTGTCAGTGATGTCCTGTGCTCTTCGAGTGCCAACCTGCCTCCATATTTGTTTCCAAGGAACTGTAACTATCCAATGTTGTTCGCTTTATGCATGGAGGTGGATGGTCCCAGGGGAAGGAACTAAGTCTATGAGGAGGAACTTTACCACTGCAAAAGAATACGATGAAAATCCTTTCTGGGCGATGATTTAATATATAGAGGAGAAATCGGGGTTGAAAATGATGGTCTGGGACTAGGACTTTGATACATCTTCACACGCCAACGTCTGCTTTAATATGACCAAACGATAACTTGCCTTTTTCTAGCCACAGCCCAGGAGTCCCATCTCCAGTTAGTCTAAGAACCTTCTGTTGCTCCTTCTGCGTCTTTCCAAACGTGGGAAGATCTTAACGCTAAATACAGCTTCTGATGATGATTATAATGATGATAATAGTAGATCCTAATCTCCCACGAAAAGCTGAGTAAGATGAAAAACAAACGGGAAAAAAATTGAAGAGAAATTGAAAAAAAAAAAGTAAAATATATTAATTTTAAAGAAACAAACAAAATCAGGGGGAAAGCTGAGTAGATATTCCTAATTCTCATCTGTAAAGACTGAGTAGGAATATTCCTCTTACAAAACTGAGAATGGTGAAAGAAACTATTGAAGACATCTCATCAATTCGATTACAGTAAGGAACACAAACAGATCCTAATTATGCCCCTTCAATTTCACAATGTCGGTATCACAATCCTCGATACGTTAGCAGTGGTTTCAAACCTGTAATGCGCAGAACACAAAAGATCCTCGAAACATTATCATGTGATCAGCTGCCCCGTTATCTCTTTGGTTTTACGTACCACATGCTCATTAAAAACCATAAATGGTGTATGGCTTTACGACACTAAATATAAATAAGGTGGTCCATAAAAACATGGATATACTGCTGAATGCATTCGGACACGACGGCAAGGGAAAGGCTGATCAACCTGGAGCAGAATCATCAAAATGATCAAACAACACATAAATCCTTCAGGCAGCAAATCGAAGAATCAGCCCTGAAAACCGTGTGCAAACTTCAATGCCTCGATGACTCACACGTGATCAGAGATCGTGGAAGCAGAGCCCAACAAGAGCAGTTTACAAACAACACAGTTTTAAAAGCAGATGGAGCTGTATGGTTCAGTTTTACAAAACCGTAGAAGGAATGAGGAAAGTAAGAAAAAAACACAAATGGCAGGAAGTATAAAAGTAAGATGCGAATGTATAAATGAAAAACATACAATATCCAATATTTCGGCGTTAGCCTTTTTCAAGGATTACATACAAGAACAACACAACACAACACATAAATAAAAAGAAGAAAATTGAAAAACTTGGCTTTGTGGCATCCTCCTAGTACAGAATACAAAAAATCTGCCCTAAAGACGGGAAAAAGTGTGGGAGCGATGGATGGCTGGGAGTCGATTAAAAAAAAAACCAAACTATATTAGAATTATATCAGAAAAAAACAGTAAAGGACATCCTAATGTAGAATACAGAACACATGTGGGCCATGTCCTGAGTGTAATGAAGCGGGGGGGGGGGGGGCCAAAAACCGAGCTATGTCGTGTCCGGTAGATAGAAAAGTGATCCTTACATATAAAAAGGTTGAGAACCGTTGAGTTAGAGCACAAAGTTCTCCCCCCCCCCCCCCCCCCCCCCAAAGCCACACACACACACACACACACACACACACACACAAGCCAGTTTTAAATTTAATCCAAAAAATGTCATAACCTGGTGTTACATACAAGAGTGTGGCAAAGCCAAGATCGATACTAACGCTGTTGTCCTATTTCACACAAACAAATACGTAAACAAGAAAACGCTTTCTAAAAAGTGGAATCATTACTGACTGAATGAATATAACGACTCTGTCATGTATCCACGATGCAGCGTAGAGTCCAGTGGATGCAGGCCATGGATTTTAAAGGATATTCTGGTGTCTGGCTACAATAAAAAAAAAAACTAACTTAAGGAACATGATCAACAGAGAAACTACAGCAAAACAAGCACAAATTTGGTCCCAGCAAGTCTGGCTTCAAGAAATAAACCTCAGACGTGCTACTGCCAGAAATTAAAAATGAAAAAGTAAACATAATATATTATTGCACTTCTAGCTTTAATCTGTCAATATGGACGGAGAAGAAATGAAAATATTATTTTTACTTAAAACTAAGCGTGTACTTCGCAGTTAAAGAGAGATAACCTAAAAAATTGTGATCATTAATACAATAATGCAACCTGACCTTCGAAATGAAGGTATTAAAATCCGTGTATGAATTCGTTAATATTTATAGTAATATGTCAATATTTAATTGCATAATTTTTATGTTTCAGTTGTATTATTTAATATAGATTGTTTTTTTTTCCTCCAGATTGTTTTTTTTCCTCCGTGATTGCAATTTTTTTAGGGCATACATTTGGAATAGGCACTTTGTTATGTGGGGGTATATATCTAACATGTGCAGGTATTGTCTTGTTACATATGGGCATATATCTGACACATGTAGGTATTGTCTTGTTACATATGGGCATATATCTGACACATGTAGGTATTGTCTTGTTACATATGGGCATATATCTGACACATGTAGATATTGTCTTGTTACATATGGGCATATATCTAACACATGTAGATATTGTCTTGTTACATATGGGCATATATCTAACACATGTAGATATTGTCTTGTTACATATGGGCATATATCTAACACATGTAGATATTGTCTTGTTACATAGGGAGCATATATCTAACACATGTAGATATTGTCTTGTTACATATGGGTATATATCTGACACATGTAGATATTGTCTTGTTACATATGGGTATATATCTGACACATGTAGATATTGTCTTGTTACATATGGGTATATATCTGACACATGTAGATATTGTCTTGTTACATAGGGAGCATATATCTGACACTTGTAGATATTGTCTTGTTACATATGGAGCATATATCTGACACTTGTAGATATTGCCTTGTTACATATGGGTATATATCTAACACATGTAGATATTGTCTTGTTACATAGGGAGCATATATCTGACACATGTAGATATTGTCTTGTTACATATGGAGCATATATCTAACACATGTAGATATTGTCTTGTTACATAGGGAGCATATATCTAACACATGTAGATATTGTCTTGTTACATATGGGTATATATCTAACACATGTAGATATTGTCTTGTTACATAGGGAGCATATATCTAACACATGTAGATATTGTCTTGTTACATAGGGAGCATATATCTAACACATGTAGATATTGTCTTGTTACATAGGGAGCATATATCTGACACTTGTAGATATTGTCTTGTTACATAGGGAGCATATATCTGACACATGTAGATATTGTCTTGTTACATAGGGAGCATATATCTGACACATGTAGATATTGTCTTGTTACATAGGGAGCATATATCTGACACATGTAGATATTGTCTTGTTACATAGGGAGCATATATCTGACACATGTAGATATTGTCTTGTTACATATGGGTATATATCTAACACATGTAGATATTGTCTTGTTACATAGGGAGCATATATCTGACACATGTAGATATTGTCTTGTTACATAGGGAGCATATATCTGACACATGTAGATATTGTCTTGTTACATATGGGCATATATCTGACACATGTAGATATTGTCTTGTTACATAGGGAGCATATATCTGACACATGTAGGTATTGTCTTGTTACATATGGGTATATATCTGACACATGTAGATATTGTCTTGTTACATATGGGCATATATCTGACACATGTAGATATTGTCTTGTTACATATGGGCATATATCTGACACATGTAGATATTGTCTTGTTACATATGGGGATATATCTGACACATGTAGATATTGTCTTGTTACATATGGGCATATATCTGACACATGTAGGTATTGCCTTGTTACATATGGAGCATATATCTGACACATGTAGGTATTGCCTTGTTACATAGGAAGCATATATCTGACACATGTAGATATTGTCTTGTTACATAGGAAGCATATATCTGACACTTGTAGATATTGTCTTGTTACATATGGAGCATATATCTGACACATGTAGATATTGCCTTGTTACATAGGAAGCATATATCTGACACATGTAGATATTGTCTTGTTACATAGGGAGCATATATCTGACATGTGTAGGTATTGTCTTGTTACATATGGGTATATATCTGACACATGTAGATATTGTCTTGTTACATAGGGAGCATATATCTGACACATGTAGATATTGTCTTGTTACATAGGGAGCATATATCTGACACATGTAGATATTGTCTTGTTACATATGGGTATATATCTGACACATGTAGATATTGCCTTGTTACATAGGAAGCATATATCTGACACGTGTAGGTATTGTCTTGTTACATATGGGTATATATCTGACACGTGTAGGTATTGTCTTGTTACATATGGGTATATATCTGACACATGTAGGTATTGTCTTGTTACATAGGGAGCATATATCTGACACGTGTAGGTATTGTCTTGTTACATATGGGTATATATCTGACACATGTAGATATTGTCTTGTTACATATGGGTATATATCTGACACATGTAGATATTGCCTTGTTACATAGGGAGCATATATCTGACACACGTAGATATTGTCTTGTTACATAGGGGCATATATCTAAAGCATGTGGACATCTGTAAATAGTATCTTTTTACACTAGCATTATTTTGTATGCAAGAAGACAGACAGGCAAGCAGGCAGGCACGCAGACAGACAGTGCAAGGTATGTAAGTAGTAGACACCAATTTGTTGTGGACCTATACTTATGATGAAGCACGTTTCAGTTCTACTTGCCTACAACCAGCTTGGCTGTGTTAACAAACATAGAACGGCTTTCATGTTTGTTTTCTCGTAATAATTCATTCTTGTTGTTTTATCTCTGTTGTTTTGTATCTTTCTTGTTGTTTTATCTATGTTATTGTCTTATCTCTGTTGTTATATCTTTCTTGCTGTCTTACCTCTGTTGTTGTCTTATCTTTGTTGTTGTATATTTCTGTTGTTTTATCTGTTTTTTTTTATCTTTTGTGTTGTCTTATCTCTTTTGTTTAATCTTTCTTGCTGTCTTATCTGTTTTATCTTTCTTGTTGTTTATCTGTTGTTTTATCTTTCTTGTTGTCTTATCTCTATTGTCTTATCTCTGTTGTTTTATCTTTCTTGCTGTCTTATCTCTGTTATGTTTCTTGTTGTCTTTTCTCTGTTATGTTTCTTGTCTTACCTCTGTTGTTATATCTTTCTTGTTGTCTTATCTCCATTTTATCTTTACTGTTGTATATCTCTGTTGTTGTCTTATCTCAGTTATTTTATTTTTCTGGTTGTCTTATCTCTATTGTTTTATCTTTCTTGTTGACTTATCTCTGTTGTTTTATCTTTCTTGTTGTCTTATCTCTGTTGTTTTATCTTTCTTGTTGTCTTATCTCTGTTATTGTTTTATCTTTATTGTTGTATATCTCTGCTGTCTTATCTCTGTTGTTTTGTCTTTCTTGTTGTCTTATCTCTAGTTTTCTTTCTTGTTGTCTTATCTTTCTTGTTTTATCTATGTTGTTTCTTTTTGTCTTATCTATGTTATTGTCTTATCTCTGTTGTTTTATCTTTCTTGTTGCCTTATGTCTGTTTTCTTATCTTTGTTGTTGTATATCTCTGTTATCTTTCTTGTTGTCTTATCTCTATTGTTTTCTCTTTCTTGTTGTCTTATCTCTGTTGTTATATCTTTCTTGTTGCCTTATCTCTGTTATTGTATTATCTTTGTTGTTGTATATCTCTGCTGTCTTATCTCTGTTGTTTTATCTTTCTTGTTGTCTTATCCCAGTTATCTTTCTTGTTGTCTTATCTCTATTGTTTTATCTTTCTTGTCTTATCTCTATTGTTTTATATTTCTTGTTGTCTTACCTCTGTTGTTTTATCTTTCTTGTTATCTTACCTCAGTTGTTTTATCTTTCTTGTTGTCATATCTCCGTTGTTATATCTTTCATGTTGTCTTATCTCTGTTGTTTTATCTTATCTTTGTTGTTGAATATCTCTGTTGGCTCATCTCCCTAGAAAGTAACCTGGATATTCTCAGAACCTCTCACAACATGAAAGCTCTGGAACATACAAAACTGTCTACAGTGACTTCCTTGAAGACACGGCCAAACCCCCAAAAATAGACGCCTCTCAGCAGACTAAAGCACCAACCATGATAAGCCTCGTCCCATTAGACAAGCCCAGACTATTACTAATTATTATTAAAACTGAGATGGGATGGGGTCTTGGTCCAATGCCATCACTATAATACAGTCATCTTTATTCCCATTTCCCTGGTATGCCTCACTCTGCAGATAGATAACTTTTCATTTTTCAGAAGTAAACATCTAGTCTCCGTAACAAAAAGAACAAAGGACAACTCATGGAAAAATCTCTGCACTTATTTCTAGTAATGAGATGTCCATGTTTTGCAACTTCTATGAGACATTATGATGTATGCACAAGAGAAGAGGGAAACAAGACCAAGGGAGAGACAAGACAGAGATGGAAAGACAACATAGAAGAGGATATAAAAGAAATTTGTGTCACCAACTGGAGAGAGAGATTAGGAATAGAGAGGAATGGAGGCGAACTTTATTTGTCACAATGAGCCTTAACTCTTTCCGTGCATCAGGAAACAACGCAGACGTTCAGTTGGGTGCCAGATTAAAAGCATGGGTCTTGATATGTATAGGGGGTACAGTTGTAAAATTGTATGAAACAAAGTATTTCCATGTACTTCCGTGTACTTATTATGTTTCAAAATATAACTAAATGCATGAAGATTTCATAAATGCAGAGTTTTTTAGGAAAAAAGAATTATTGTGATGTTTTTAGACAATGATTGTGTCCAAATTACCATCGGATAGGTCTAGATCCACATTACGTAACATCTGAGATTCGTAGATCTACTTGTCAATGTCATATTGTGACTCAGTGTTGCATTATCGCTAAAATAATATCTGAAATAACCTTCTAACTACTTCTCCAGTTGTCTAATATGTCTAGATCTGCTTGGGATACATTCAAGAACAGTGGTCTGGTCACAGGGCATGTCCATATCCCTATCTACATCACCAAAAATTGAAATTTCTCGCAGAAAACTTCAATTTTCTTCCTCGTAACTAAGCACTCTTTGGCTATTTTGAAAAGGTCATGTGGCATGCGCACTAAATGTTTACAATCTAAATGTTACACCAAGGTTTTTAATGAAACAAACCAAACGTCACCACAGCGACTAAAGGCACCATGTGAGAAACTGTCGTTTAAGCAACGAAAGGCCTGGAATGCATTAATGGCTTGGAAAGTTGAAGATGAGACATTATTTATATTTGTCTGGCCGTATGTTGACATACATTTTGAGAACCAAATGCAAACACATTAACCATACAAACAATCTGGGAAAGCTGTATTATGGATTTTTTTTATCTTCTTCTTATCTTACATCCTTCCCGTGCTGTTAAACGTCACATAGGGCTCGCAAGGTAGTTCACCAATTTCTCCTGTCTTCAGCGAGTCTTTCAACCTCATCAAGGGATTTTATGCCTATTAATTTGGCCTCTTTTAACAATGTCCTCTTCAGAGTTTCATGTGGTCTGCCTCTTTTTCTTTGGTCTATTGTGTTCCACTTTATAGCTTGTTTTGGGATTCTCTGATCGTTTCTTCTCATCACGTGACTAATATATGTCCATCTCCTGTTCCTGATCACCCATGAGACTGGTTGTTGTTTGCTCATCTGTCTTATCTCTACGTTGTTCTTGAATTCGTTCCACTTGATACCGAGTATTTTCCTTAGGCATTTGTTTTCAAAAGAGTCTAATTTCTTGTCTATTTCTTTAGTTGTTTTCCAGTTTTCACATGCATAAATGAGGGTGGATATTACATTTGAATTGAATAGTGTTAACTTGGTTTTTGTGCTTATAACTTTTGAATGCCATATGTTCTCAAGATTCTTGAAGATCGATACTGCTTTTGCAATTCTAACTTCCTTTCTGGTGTCACCATCCCGGTCTATGTAGCTGCCAAGGTATGCAAACTGATTGACTTCTTCAACATCTGTCCCTTCTACGCGTATTTTTCCATTCTGATTAATGGGAAGTTTCATTATTTTTGTTTTGTCCTTGTTAATTTCAAGACCTATTTTGCTAGCCAGTGAAAAAGGGCTATCTGTTTTTTCCTGCATTGAATTCACATTGTCACTGATAAGAGTTATGTGATCAGCAAAATCAAGATCTTCTAGCTGGGTCCCATGTACCCAGTCAATACCTGTGTTACCTGTGCAGCATTTTTTTATCACATGCATGTAATCTTATCACAAAATCACTTTCGCATACAGCAATAAATTAAGTAAGTTATAAATCATGACATAACAACAAAAAAATAACAAGTACATCCTTTTTCTGATATCAAATATCATAATTTAATATATTATGTCAAGGGAAACGATGCACCGTCCAATTAGCTGTGTACGACTCTCAGTTCATCACTTCTATCAAAATAATCACTGACAAGTACAAACAATATTTACTGACAACAGAGTTAATTTATACCTTTATACAAATTTATACTGAAACTTGGATTTTTTTGGTTTTTTTTTTAATGAAGGAGCAGCACAAGTGATAGTGAACCGTGTTCTTGAGCTAAGAGAACTGAACTGCCGGCTTGTTATTCTGTAACAGAATAGCAATTCTGTACAGAGTGTATTGTGTATAGCCCTGTAGTTGTGGTCTGGGAGACCACAACTCATGAACGTGTGCCAAGCACGTGGTTCGAGAAAATTCGAAGTCACGTGGTTGAGTTGAGCGGGAGGTATGCATGGGCTGAGAAAGTTAGTCTTGGGTCAGAATGTGTCAGAGAAAGGTTGTGTGAGTGACTCTAGTACGTGGTTGAGAGAGCCTTACTTGTTTGGTTGTAGCAGGAGCTTTATTGGTTTGTGATGTAGGAAGAATTTTAGTAGTTTATTGCAAATTGGAATCTCGTTTAGGAAGAGTTTCTACCAGTGTCAATTTGTTGGTAGTGAGATGTAAGAATTAGTTTTTTCCCTGTGATGGCTGAGGTTTTGGGCGGAACGTTGTAAGTATGATTTTATGTGTATTGACATTGTAAGGTTTTTGCCCATATGGCGTAGAGTTCGCTCACGCCGGGTACTGTTACTGTAATACTTGTTCAGCCTGATGGCGATGTATCCATCATTCATGATTTCACCCTCATTTTGTACATTAATAAATGTGTGTTGTCTGATGATATATTACACCAATTGGCTTTGTTGGAATTCTCATTGTTGACCAGTTGTTTGGTTGGAAGCCTGGGTGTCTTGTTGTATTTTCTCAGTGTATAATATAGAAAATTAGGTGATTGTTAGAACACCAACAACAAGAAGAAATTTATAAGTTCAAACTGTACTCCACAAGTAGACAATGATCAAACCAGTAGAAAACCATTTTAGTTGGCGCCAGGTAGAGTGAAAACTGTTTCAGTGGTGCCTTAAAAGTTATAAATAGTCATTTCTATTACAATTCAACTATAAATAAAAGTTATGATGCCAAAGTTTAAATGTGACAAAATTAAGATGTACACTTTAACAGTGACTAAGTTTAAAATATCACATTTAACAGTGACAGAGTCAAATATTTTACACTGTAACAATGACCAAGTCAAAGATGTTACACTATAACAGAACTAAGTCTTAAAGATAACACTTTAACTGTGACAAAATTATAAAGTCGCATTTTAACTGTGATGAAGTTATAAAGTCACACTTTAACTGTGACAAAATTATAAAGTCGCATTTTAACTGTGATGAAGTTAAGATATCACACTTTATTTGTCACAAATTTAAGATGCTACATTTTAACTGTAACAAAGTTAGGATTTTACACTAATACTGTTACCAAGTTAAGATGTCACATTTTAACTATGACCAAGTTAAAGATGTCACTCAAATGTGACAATACAACACTGAGGAGGACATCAATACTTCAACTCAGTGACTGAATGTGCAAGTTACATCCACTCACAAATCAAAATTCTTATCACTCATATCTGCACAGCCTAACACCAGAACTTAGTCAAGTTGGAACAGTCCTTTGATGATGTTCACAATAATGTTCCTATTGACAGCAACAATGTGACTGACATCGGAGCGAGCTTTCCACAAATCCTCTCTGGATACGCTTTGGGGAAACGGCTCTCGTGTCTGTGGATCTTGATCTAGAAGATGAAATTTTAAAACATTTAATGGGTCTCATCTGTTTCAAGTTCATCTGAGAGCACAGGACATGAAGGTTGGGAAAGAAAGAAAAACTATGACAAAATAATGAAAGAGAGATGAATGAAAAGGAAGTATGAAAAGTGATGATGAAAAGGGAAAAAAGTGAGGAGAGTAAGCTGACAGATTAGGAGAGCAAGCTGACAGATTAGGAGAGCAAGTTGACACATTAGGAGAGCAAGCTGACACATCAGGAGAGCAAGCTGACAGATTAGGAGAGCAAGCTGACAGATTAGGAGAGCAAGCTGACAGATTAGGAGAGTACACTGAAAGATAAAGACAGATGAAAGATTATGACAACAAGCTGAAAGATGAGAAGTTAAGAACAAAGATTATTCATAAACTGAATGCAAATACATGGGAGATAAAACACTGAAATCAGGAAGCTGGAAAAGAGGCAACAACAAAATAAAATAAGAAAGCTGCTTCCCTTACCAAACACGGCACATCCTGTGTACAAGGCCACCCAAACTGCTCCAGAAAACAGCTCACTCGGAGGTGGGAACTCGTGTGCCAGGTTCAGAATACTTGCCAGAAAGGCATACACATTGCGATACAGTGCCTGTGAAGGTCAAGGACATTTATTTCTTGCTGTGGGCTAAATACCAAATTTTTCTATTATCATGAAACCTACTTGATGCAGACACAAGAACCCTCCATTTAACCTGCTCTTGAGCCTGCCTTCATGTTTCTCATCTTTAGAATTCTGTCCGTGAGGCTCCTCTCTGTGTTCCCAGAGTCTGCTTCAGCCTCTCCTCTCCGTAGAGCCTAACTCATTCAACGATGCTGACCTTCAACTTGTCTGGCCATGACCACAATTTCTTTCCCAGCTCCAAAAGAAGCCAGGCACCAGTTCTTACAGCTGCCCCATCAGCCATCACTGTGAGAGATGAGTGCACCAGCTTTGCCCTTCAAACACCAAATTAGCTTAAACTGCTAAAAAAAAAGAGGGCAAGCAAAATGTTCCAAACACTGACATCAGCATTATGCTATACTGGCCACCACACCAGAACCTATTTCTTTACTTTTATTTATTCATCTACAACTTAACTCTTACTCAACCACTTATTCATCTACAACTTGACTCTTACTCAACCACTTATTCATCTACAACTTAACTCTTACTCAACCACTTATTCATCTACAACTTAATTCTTACTCAACCACTTATTCATCTACAACTTAATTCTTACTCAACCACTTATTCATCTACAACTTAACTCTTACTCAACCACTTATTCATCTACAACTTAACTCTTACTCAACCACTTATTCATCTACAACTTAATTCTTACTCAACCACTTATTCATCTACAACTTAACTCTTACTCAACCACTTATTCATCTACAACTTAACTCTTACTCAACCACTTATTCATCTACAACTTAATTCTTACTCAACCACTTATTCATCTACAACTTAACTCTTACTCAACCACTTATTCATCTACAACTTAACTCTTACTCAACCACTTATTCATCTACAACTTAACTCTTACTCAACCACTTATTCATCTACAACTTAACTCTTACTCAACCACTTATTCATCTACAACTTAATTCTTACTCAACCACTTATTCATCTACAACTTAATTCTTACTCAACCACTTATTCATCTACAACTTAATTCTTACTCAACCACTGATTCATCTACAACTTAACTTTACTCAACCACTTATTCATCTACAACTTAACTCTTACTCAACCACTTATTCATCTACAACTTAACTCTTACTCAACCACTGATTCATCTACAACTTAATTCTTACTCAACCACTGATTCATCTACAACTTAATTCTTACTCAACCACTGATTCATCTACAACTTAATTCTTACTCAACCACTTATTCATCTACAACTTAATTCTTACTCAACCACTGATTCATCTACAACTTAATTCTTACTCAACCACTTATTCATCTACAACTTAATTCTTACTCAACCACTGATTCATCTACAACTTAATTCTTACTCAACCACTGATTCATCTACAACTTAATTCTTACTCAACCACTTATTCATCTACCACTTAACTCTTACTCAACCACTGATTCATCTACGACTCTTACCCAACCACTTATTCATCTACAACTTAACTCTTACTCAACCACTGATTCATCTACAACTCTTACTCAACCACTCATTCATCTACAACTTAACTCTTACTCAACCACTGATTCATCTACAACTCCTACCCAACCACTTATTCATCTACAACTTAACTCTTGCTCAACCACTGATTCATCTACAACTTAACTCTTACCCAACCTTGATTCATCTACAACTCTAACCCAACCACTGATTCATCTACAATTTAACTTTTACCCAACCACTGATTCATCTAAACTTAACTCTTGCCCAACCACTGATTCATCTACAACTTAACTCTTGCCCAACCACTGATTCATCTACAACTTAACTCTTGCCCAACCACTGATTCATCTACAACTTAACTCTTGCCCAACCACTGATTCATCTACAAATTAACTCTTACCCAACCACAAACTTTGAATAAACGAAATGAAAAACATGGTAACTGCATTGTTTGATTACAAAAATGTGTATATGAGGTTTGAAGCTATTCAACAGATTTAAAGGCTAACAATTTCTGCTCATCAAAGAAAATGTGTATATGAGGTTGGAAGCTAACAGGTTTAGAGCTAACAATTTCTGCTCATCAAAGAAAATGTGTATATGAGGTTGGAAGCTAACAGGTTTAGAGCTAACAATTTCTGCTCATCAAAGAAAATAAGAACCCGGAAATGCAGACACTGAAAAAAACACACAAAAAACCACCAAAAAAAATGAAGATTTAAATTTTCGATCTACAGAAAAATAGAATGAATTAAATGATGAAGTACAAGAGTGAATGAAAGTGAATGATTAAAAAAAAAAAGAAGAAAAAAACAGATAAAATTAGCAACAGATAACATAAGTATCCTGGTTGTGTGTAAGGAGAAAAAAAACTGCTGGCAGGAAAGACTGTTGTTGTTGTGTCTCCTTGGAACTACAAACACGATGTTTCTGTGCAGTGAAAACACGCTTAGGGACAGGATCATGTCAAATTGGGAAAGGATTATGGCAGCAATTTTTTCAGCTCCAGAGCGAAACTACAAAATCAGGGAGGCTTGCGGTACTTCTTTAGCAGACTCCACTGCCATGGAGATTATAGCGATCTTTGCCCTGTCAGCCAGGCTGGGCCTGCAACCGGCAGTGCCAGCTCAGAGCTGGGACAGGGTCTTGGGCGGCTACATTTGCATGTCATTTATACGTCACTGATTGCCCCCTCGTAACAACAACAAAGTCAGGTGGACTACGTAAGGAAGTAGCAGGTTGGATGTACCTGTGTCACATGCATAATCAAAACATCAGACACAAGAAGCTGAAGATCAGCAGTCAGCCCTCTCTAGAAAGATGGCACAAGATGATGATGACAATGAATGAATGAATAAATGAATGAATGAAATAATGATATTTTACCAAGGAGGTTCGCACTACAGCACAGTGCCACCAACCTACAAGATACTGGGGAGATCCAAGAGAGCAGAGAGAGAGCAGGGAGATAGCACAGAGAGTGCAGAGAGAGAGCAGAGAGAGCAAGAAGCCATAGGGAGCATTAGAATCAACTGAGCAAGGAGTTTTGTGGGGATTAGGGGGAGGGGAAGTTTAATGCATGAAACTCAAGGGGGTGGCAGGTCATAAAAGTCTGCGAACCACTGATATAAAACAAAGACTGACACAAAACCGGAGAAGCCCTACAGCAACAGAAATTCTATTAAGAACAATCATTTCTATCATCTGCCATCATCACACACCACCTACTAATAATGAGGTCAGCTCCAGATAAAAATAACATCTACTCCCTTCTTGGTGAGAAGACAGAAACAAAAAAAAAATGTTCATATCACAGATAAGAAAAATATGAATATACTCACACACATGCACACACACACACGACAAGACAGAACAAGCTCACACTGACCAAAAACCAGTTCTGCACTGTAACGCATCGCGGGCTGGGTACGATTTTCAGTCTCTGATAAGCACTCGTGTTGTGTTGAGCCAAAACCCAGGCTGCAGTCACATAGAACTCTTGTTTAGAAATGAACATATTCTGTTCCCAATTCAAGAGCAAGAAGTAGCGCAACAAATAGCACAGGAAACCTTTCCTCGTGCCAAACATCTGGAAGTATGATCCTTCTGAAAGTCAGAGAGATGATGCCTGATTATGCTGCAGCAGCTGTGGCTAATAAGTGACATCCATGTCACCAATATATCACAATCAAGCCAACTAATCAATCATCCATATGTGACTGTTTATACAAATCTAGTCATCTTTTACACAAATTTTTTTATACAAATCCACAAGACTTCCATGATCAAATCTAGTCATCTTTTACATAAATTTTTTATACAAATCCACAAGACTTCTATGATCAAATCTAGTCATCTTTTACATAAATTTTTTATACAAATCCACAAGACTTCCATGATCAAATCTAGTCATCTTTTACACAAATTTTTTATACAAATCCACAAGACTTCCATGATCAAATCAAGTAATCAGCTGTTTCATAAACCTTCCATGATCAAATATAGTAATCTGTCACTCTATATACAACATGTAAGATGTAAAAGCGTTCAACTTAATTATCTCATGACATCATTTTACCTTCTGCCAAACCCTGCAGCACCGCTGGCTCCTGATGTTGAATAATCCGCTCAAACAGCCGCAAATTCTCCTTAAATGAATTACTGTCGATCTCATGAAGTGGAGGCACTCTAGAGTCAATGCATTTCCTCACCTACAAACATTCAAAAGAACACCTACCACTGAAACAAATGTCTGCTTCCAAAAAAGAACAAGTAACAGGTATACGAAGTTCTACAGAACATATTTTATGAAGGGCTCACCTCTCATATAGTGCCACAAACATGTGTCTGACCTCTAGCAAACTTTTCTACTAATATTCTGACCTTCACGAGTGCGAGAAAGAATAACCTGTTGTGCCCCCCCCCACACCCCCCCCCCCACTATAAAAGATACTTAATGAGAAATCTTACTGACTGTGAAAATCTTGGGAACTTTTTAAATTTAGTTTGAGCAAAAGTTCACTCGGTTTACTAATCCAATGGTACCGGGTTCAAGCCCTAGTAGTGAGGATGTTTTGTGGGGTCCAATCACCCTTACAAAATGGGTACCAGAGACATCTAGGAAGGTAAATACGGCCAGGCATGATGCTGACCACATCACACTTTCATGTGCCGATGGTCTTGGAAATACGGGCCTAACACCATATCCCCAATATGCCTTAATGGCACGGAAATGAGGACTTTACCTTTTTTTTTTTTTTATCTTTACCTTTGAGCAGAAATTAAGTTGGGTCAAATATCTTGTTTCTGGGTCAGAACTGACCAGCTTACAGCAGGTTTTTATTTTTATTTTTTGTCTCAGAGCAAATCTTAGAAATAGTTCTTAAACTGTCATGAATTTCTGTACAAGTTTTGTGAAAGAACTGAGCTGATTCTGGAGAGTTCTAGGATATGATGTATTAACAAGGGAAGAAGAGATATTGGGAAGTTGAGTTCATTCAGCTTGCTCTGTCAGTTTATTTTGTTCAGTCAGTTTCTTTGGTTCAATCATTTCAGTTCAGATCGAACTGTTAAGAATCACATTTGATCAGAATCAGACACATTTTTATCATTTAATTTGGTGAAAAAGGTGAATTTTTCTTCAAGATTTTGTTTTCTGCCACTCACTTCTGATGATGACTCTCACACATCTGATGATAACTCTCACAAATCCGAAAACTCTCACACATCTGATAACTCTCACACATCCATGGAAACAACTATTTTAAACTTGAGCTGAGTTCTGAGTTTATGAAAACACCTTAGCTCCTGATTTCTCAAGCTGATGAGGAACAAACATTCATCACCGACATGCTATGATACTACTGTCTTGTCAAACTGCAAATATTACCTCCTATATTTACATCTTCTTACATCCTTCCCGTGACATTAAACGTCACATAGGGCTCGCACAGTTGTTTGCCAAGTTTTCCTGTTCTCTGCGAGTCTTTCAGCTTCATCATGGGATGTAGCACACCATTACTGGATAACATGCTGGATAAACAGCTACATCATCATCATCATGTGCCGTGCCGACTGGCGTTGGCTATTATGCTTCTCCAGAGTACCCGATCCTTCATGCAGGCCATCAGTTCAGTTGGTAATCTCCTCACACACCATCCCGTCAGACTGTCCAGTATCATTTCTCTTGGTCTTCCTCTTGATCTTCTTCCTTCTATTTTTCCTGTTGTTATAATATTATCAATGTCCCCTCTTCTCATTGCATGTCCTATGAAAGTACATTGTCTCTCTCTTATCTTTTTCACAAGGTTTTTTGTCTCTCCAGCTCTTCTCATAAATTCTTCATTAGTTATTTTTGCTGTCCAGGGGATTCGCAACATTCTTCTAATAAACCACATTTCTGCTGCTTCCAATGATTTTTGTGCAGACTTGCCTATTGTCCATGATTCACTTCCATATAACAAGATAGGTTCAATATAGCATTTTAGGACTCGTTTTCTAACATTCATTGATAAAGATGTGTTAGCTAATATGTTTCTCATTCTCTGAAATGCAGTCTTTGCTTGGCCTATTCTGTTCCTAATTTCTGTTCTGCATTTCCCATCTGAAGTTATTACTGCTCCAAGGTATTTGAATTTCTGCACCTGCTTTAGAATAGTTCCGTTTAATTTAATACTGCATGTGGTGGATTCTGTTTCTTAGATATAACCATTGTCTCTGTCTTTTTGATGTTCAAAGTAAGGTCTTTCTGTTCACTTTCTTTGGTGCCTTTATCCAAGAGATTTTGCAGGTCTTGTTGGTTCTCAGCTATCAGTACTGTGTCGTCAGCATACCGAAGGTTGTTAATATTGTATCCTCCAATTTTTATGCCTGGTTCTGTGATGATTGTTCTTAGAATATTCTCGCTATAGAGAGAAAAAAGGTCTGGAGATAGTACACATCCTTGTCGCACCCCTTGCTTTATAGGTTGATATTTTCCAATTCTATTTTCAACTCGAACTGCTGCTTCTTGCTGCCAGTATAGATGTTTTACAATCCTCAGGTCTTTACCGTCTATATTGATGTCTTCAAGCATTTTAATAATTTCATTATGTTTCACCTTGTCAAATGCCTTGGTGTAATCAATGAAGCTTAAGTAGAGATCCTTCTGTACTTCTAAAGCTCTTTCTGTTAGTGTTCGTAAAGCATAAATGGCATTGTGTGTTCCCTTTCCTTCAACAAATCCAAACTGTTCATCTGCTATTTCCATTTTTATCTTTTTCCTTGTTCTTCTCATAATTATTCTCAGAAATAGCTTCGTTATGTGACATGAGAGGCTGATAGTCTGGTGGTCGTCACATTCCTTTGCACCTGGTTTCTTTTGTAGTGCTATAAACGTGGATTTAATCAGGTCACTGGGAATATAACCACTATTGTAAATATCATTCAGTAACTTGGTTATTATTTTTATTCCTGTCTCTTCTAGTGCCTCTATTTCTTCTATTGTTATATTATCAGGCCCGGTTGCTTTTCCTTTCTTCATGTGTTTGATGGCATCTATGATTTCATCTTCAAGTATTGGTGGTCCCTCACAGTTTTCAGTATCTGGTGTTAATTCTGGTCTTTCTCCTCCATATATAAACAGCTACACAATATAAAAATCCAGCCCAAGTCTACTGGCTAATGTGCCAGCTACATTACATGAAAACCTAACTCATCACTACTGACTAACATGCTATAACCAGTTATGACACTTGAAAAGCTGGTTCATTACTAGAACACTTCTTCTGTACATCTGACAGGAAAAAAAGCATGTTAAAACCTGCAAAGGCTGAAAACAAAAAACAAAAAAACACAAAACAAAAAACAAAACAAAACATAAAAACAAAAAACAAAACAAAACAAAACAAAAAACACTCTAAACTGCCTGACCAAAATTTCCTCCAGAAAGTCATTGTGATTTCGACCCAATTCAATGGCATGCATTACGTCTGATGGCAGCAGAATGGCATATACGTAAGCTCGTAACGCTGTCAGAGCCAAGTCCGCAGAAGGCAGGCCAGAATCTGGGTCTTCCAGTACCTGATGAGATCAATTCTGGTTAAAATTATATCATTAAGCAGTTGAAACTAAAATACTTCGACACAAACTGTCAAAGACACCAGGCAAACTTAGGATCAAAGGCCAGATTCGCAGTTCTCCAGTAATTTCCTACAGCTAAACATATATGTACAAAATAACATTAATTTCCCACAGTTAAATGTATGACACAAAATAACTATCAAATCTCCTACAGGTAGATGTATGTGGAAAGAAAAAAAACCTTCACCAGGAAAATGTCTGTGCGCTGAAAAACAAAAATGTGGCATATCTGGAAGAAATGAGAACCCTCTGAAATGCCAAAAGCTAAAGCTCTGGTCTATGGAATAATAAACAATGTCAGCTCTTGTTCTTGCTTGTATTATCTCTCTAATAATAAACAATGTCAGCTCTTGTTCTTGCCTGTATTATCTCTCTAATAATAAACAATGTCAGCTCTTGTTCTTGCCTGTATTATCTCTCTAATAATAAACAATGTCAGCTCTTGTTCTTGCCTGTATTATCTCTCTAATAATAAACAATGTCAGCTCTTGTTCTTGCTTGTATTATCTCTCTAATAATAAACAATGTCAGCTCTTGTTCTTGCCTGTATTATCTCTCTAATAATAAACAATGTCAGCTCTTGTTCTTGCCTGTATTATCTCTCTAATAATAAACAATGTCAGCTCTTGTTCTTGCCTGTATTATCTCTCTAATAATAAACAATGTCAGCTCTTGTTCTTGCTTGTATTATCTCTCAAATAATAAACAATGTCAGCTCTTGTTCTTGCTTGTATTATCTCTCAAATAATAAACAATGTCAGCTCTTGTTCTTGCTTGTATTATCTCTCTAATAATCAACATTGTTAGCTCTTGTTCTATCTTGTATTATCTTTCTAATCTTGTATTATCTCTCTAATAATCAATATTGTCAGCTCTTGTTCTTGCCTGTATTATCTCTCTAACCACACAAAACAACTACATCTAGCAAAAATTATCAATATGTCTTATCTACTTGTTCATTTGTTGATTATTTTTTTGATTATCCTGGTTGCTGCTGGTTGATTATGTGCATTGTTTGAATATATTGGTTAATTATGTTTGTTTATTGATTATGCTGGTTTTTTTGCTGGAATTATGTTGGTCATTTGTTGGTTGATTAGGCTGGTTGTTTGTTGATTGATTATGCTGGTTGTTTTTATCAGTTGATTATGTTGGCTGTTTATGCTGCATTTTTGGGTGATTATGTTGGTTATGTGATTATGGTGGTTGTTTACCGATTGATTATGCTGATTATTTGTTGCCTGATTATGCCGGTTGTTTGATGATTATGTTGGCCGCTTATGTTGGTTGCTGGCTGAATATGCCCAGCTGCTTGTCGGCTGGTTATTTCCTTGTAAGAAAGAACTAGATTTTCTGATCATGGTGAAGATCTTCACAGCATATTAACCGAGCAGGATGAAGGAACTAGACAGGATGGCTCTCTTCAAGAACCAATCTTTCCTGCAGGCTCTCCTACCATGGGGACATGCTTGTCCTCATACTGCAGGCAAGATCATGTAACACAGCACAGGTAGTCAGGACATATCCTAGCTGGTTGTCAGGACATATCCTAGCTGGTTGTCAGGACATATCCTAGCTGGTTGTCAGGACAGATCCTAGCTGGTTGTCAGGACAGCTTCTAGCTGGTTGTCAGGACAGATCCTAGCTGGTAGTCAGGACAGATCCTAGCTAGTTGTCAGGAAAGATTCTAGCTGGTTGTCAGGAAAGATCCTAGCTGGTTGTCAGGAAAGATCCTAGCTGGTTGTCAGGACAGATCCTAGCTGGCTGTCAGGACAGATCCTAGCTGGTAGTCAGGACAGATCCTAGCTGGTTCTGACACCTGCACCCCTACTTCTTCTCACATGGACATCTTAACTCCTGACCAACTTTGACCTGTCTAATGGGCTTTTTAAAAAATTAGAAACAAAACAACCCATCATATGGTTTTCTTCACTAGTTGGGAGTTCATGATTTTAAATTGCTGCACAGGCTAAAAATAGGCATCTCATGTCTTAAATGACATTTAAATTTATCTTGTTTTCAGTTCTGACTAGTAACCACTCCTTTCTGGTCCTTAATCAAAAATCAATCAATCAATTGCTGTGCCATGTGGTGTAGGTGATCATTTCTCTCCACAACTCCCTGTCTTTAGACTTGATTATGAGATCCGCCGGTGACTTTATTCCTAGCCACACTGACAGCCCATCCAGTAACTTCTCTCTCTATCTTCCTCTTAACCAGAATACCCAGCAGAAAGAAAGAAAAAACTCACCATCCGATGCCAGTACCGACCTCGATGCATTGCCATGATTGTGCTTGGTAGCCTCCCTTCACTAATTCTGCGAACAATGATGTTGAAGTTGTGACCACTCTCTTTCTCTTCCTCGTTATCTACAGTCAGGGTATAAAACTGCCGAGAATGCACTACGGCTTCTTTCAGTGCTGGATTGCTTTTCTGGCAACACGAAAGACACTGACCGAATTAATAACAAATAACAGATTGCCTGAAAGGAATTAATATCCAAGCAGATAATATCAGCAATTTCATTGTAATTAATATCAGGAAATCATGCAGAAAGTGTTTAGGCATCTGCCATATTTAAAAAACTTCACCTTTTCATTTGTCACTCCAGAAGTTTCTGATATCCGGCTTCTGCAATCACTTGAT
The DNA here is from genome assembly GCA_009760885.1 of Achatina immaculata. Lineage (NCBI taxonomy): Eukaryota > Metazoa > Mollusca > Gastropoda > Stylommatophora > Achatinidae > Lissachatina > Lissachatina immaculata. The sequence goes on along the minus strand of CM019696.1, from coordinate 48,458,289 downwards.
AAATATTCAGAAAAACCATGCAATAATTTTTAATCTGCCCATTCAGCATAAGTAAAATTAGCAAGCATTGCATAATATATGACACAAGACCGAACATCACAAGCAAGGCTAAACATAGGACAAGGCTGAATATATCATAGAAGACACAAAATAAGACAGAATATATAAACTCAAAACTAAGACAATATAGAAAATATGACAAGATTAAAAATAAGACTCAATAAAACATATGAAACAAAATATATGACACTGACAGAACATATAGCATATTATATATATATATATATATATATATATATATATAATATGTTATTAGTTTTATCCCCCTTCTTCTCCATGCCCCCCCCTCACCTTGCTATTATATGTGCAGTCCCGTAAGCACAGTTTTGTGAAAAAATAAATAAATATATAATAATTTAAGACTGGCCTAAAATCTGAAATTGATCATTCTGAACACTGATTTTTTAAAAAAAAAAAAAAAGAGAAAATAAATTACAATTCTAAAAATCAATGAAAATCGTTTTTATCACCCATGAATAACTTAATAATGCCTTCAAATATACTCTCAAAATGCTGAAGTCTTTGTGAATATTTCCCCACATTAATGCTAGATCTGTAATCTAACTGACTTCAATGGCATTATATCTAACTCCAATTCGTACTGAACTCCGACAGTCAAACTGGCCAGGAAAATGAAAATGCATCATCCTGATTTTCTTCCTTTCGGAGAAAAAGAGGTAAACATAAGCACACACTATCTGAGGACAGGTTGATGTAAAAGAATATTATAAATAAGCACAGATGCATCTACAAAAAAAAAAAAAAAAGGTTCTTGGGAACAAAATGTTGAGCCATTAACTCTTCCTGCGCCACAGAAAAAACTGCGGACGTTCCCATCCATGCCACACAAAAAGCGCGGGTCTTGAATGTATAGGGGGTATAGTTGTAAAAGTGAATGTACAAAGTATTTCCACTTTAAAAGTATATATACTATGCATGAAAATAATTGTAAATGTGAGAAGACTTCATAAATGAAGAGTTTTTTTAGGAAAAAAGAAGTAGCATGATGATTTTAGCTGATAATTGTGCAGTGCTTACCATCGGCGATGCCTAGATGTACAATGTTTACGATCGGTGATTTCAAGATCTACTTAAATTTTCGTATGATCTCGTCATGTGGTGGCACTCTCATTAAAATAATGTCTGAAATAATCTTCTAACTACTTCTCCAGTCCATTTAATAGGTCTAGATGTACTTGGGGTACATTCAGGAACAGTGATCAGGTCATAGGACATGTCCTTATGCCTCCGATATCACAATAAATACTGAAATTTCTCAGTTAAAAACATTGATTTCGCTCGGTTGTTAGCCACGCTTTGGATTGAACTATGAAAGGTCACCAGACATGCGCAGATAAATCGTGTGCAATAAAAAGTTACAATAGTTTTACTCTGCAACGAAACAAAATCGCTATAACATGTATGGCAGGCACTAGACTAACAGGAAGAATTCACTATAGTGTCGATGGCAGGGAAAGAGTTAAACAATGACTGAAGCTGGCAATCAACAAAACAAATTAGCATTTGGCTTTGTTTCTAACAAAACGACCAGGAACAAGAAACTCCTACCAGTTTATACTGACATTAGATCATTCAATCTAATCAAAATCACACTAGACTGTGCTAATATGTGCATCTATGCTTCCAAAATATTCTATTACATTAAAGATATTCTTATGCTAGACGAAGTAACTCTCATTAAATAAAGTTTAAAAGTGAGCCCACATCTCCACTACTCTATCAGAGAATGATAAACATTGACAATCTCATAATTTTCTATCGGACTGAAAGTCCATGACACTTTTTTTTAACCTCTGCTCGCTACAACTTGCAACTGTCTGTAATTATAAGCCAGGGAAAGGAAAAACTTACCAACCTGCCTTTTTTTCTAATGATGTTGTAAAGGACACAAACATGTGCAGGACATAAGAAAGGGATGAGGATGCTGTCCGTTTTGGCAATCAGCGACCCACGGCCGACATGTTGACGTCAGGGTGGCGAACTTTAGCTGACCAAGACCCTGTCCCACCTCTCCGTCGGTACCCCCAGTAACAGGCCTAGCCTGATAAACAGGACAGGGATTGCCATAGTCCTCGTGGTGGTCGAGTCTGCTAAAGAAGTACTGCACATCACCTGCTTTTCACCTGCAATCAGGGACTGAAAAAAAAGAAAAGCTTCCATAACCCACGCTCAAGTTGACATGATGCTGTGCCTCAATGCCTTCACAGCATCATCTGCAAAAAACACCAGCGTGGAATTTCAAGGAGACAGAAGACAAGTACAACATAAGAAAATCTGAGCAGCTTATGGCATCAGACCTTGCAATGATGAAAAGAAAAAAAAAAAAAGAAAGAAAACATGAGATAGTAACAATGTAATAAGAACAATGCAAAACAAGTTAGCCAAAATAAAAATGTAAAAAACTTACAATCAATGGCCCAAAAAACCCGCATTGCTCAGCCACTCTGTTCCGCCTAACCAGTGCTGCCAGTTTGCTTGTCTGTCCCATGAATGATGCCTGAAACTCTGGCAAATCAAGCAGGTGCGGACCTGTGAAATCATTGCCGCTGATCACAGCAAACTCAATAAGAGACTCATGGTCTGGGAGCTGAAAAACAAACAAAAATACAGGATATTTACTCCAACACTGTCCAGCTGGTGCAGACCTGTACAACCAAATCTGGCCAGGTAACCTAGACAGAAGCAGGAATTGTGGGGAATCTGGGGAAACTGTAAACTTCAAACTGGCAAAAGAACTCAGACTTAACATGACCTAGCATTTGAATGAAGGTGGAGGAGCAGAAAGAGAAGGTGGAGAAGAAGAAGGGAGGAGGATGAGAAGAAGGAGGAGGAAAAGGAGGAGGAGGTGGAGAAGAAGGGAGGATGACGAGGAAGAGAAGAAGGAGAAGGATGAGGAGGAGAAGGAGGAGGAAAAGGAGGAGGAGGAGGTGGAAAACAACAATAATGACAATTTCTATTTTTAACGATGCTTACATTAAGTAACCTCATGACACTTTCTGTTCGCACAACTTGACATATAAGCTTCTTCGGCTGCTTCACTGTTAGGCACTGCTGGCCAAGACCAAGGTCATTGTGAATGTCAAAGAAATCAAAAGGCATGAGCGTGCAGTGCTGGAAGATGCAGAAGTCTGTGTCGCTGCTCAGCACACAGAAGGCAGCTTCATCGTCACGCAAGTACTTTGCAATAGCATAATCAGCCTCTCCTGAAACAAGCAAATAATGAAACAACAAATAGTCACATTATGCAAATAATGTCATTACTTTTCTTTAAAATGACAAAAATGATCATAAACTATAGGCATCACCATGTCTGCAGCATTGTTACAGATACAAAAAAAAAAAAAAAGACAGTCCAAAGGTAACAATGACTTTTCAAAAAGTTATCAATACGGTATTCTGTCAGATGACTTCATCTGAGGGTCAATCAGCATTATAGTACAGAAGCTAGAAATTGTATAAGCTGTTTCCTTCACGGCTAAAGCAGAACTGCATATACAAATGATTTCTTACTTTAAACGGCAAATCTTCAGGGAGCTGGTGTTTAGTCTGTGATCAGGATAGGACTTTTCAAAACCTATACAACTGCACTTGTCTTTCACCTCGGGAAAACTTTCCAAAATACTGGTTTTGTCAGTACAACACTCAGTGCCTTTTACTTTTTTTATTGTAATGTAAAATTAAAAACACTTTACAAATATCAACAGAAAGTAAATGTTCCTGTGAATTTTTTCTTACATTATTTGCGATGAGATTTAATTTTTACAAAACGCTCTCGTGCTGAACCAAAATCAGAACTGACTGATTCTCCTCCACGAAAAATTGTGCATCATCATCCTACTGGCCTGATTATCCTCTAAGAGATTTTGGTGGTTGCATTTTACTAGGTTTTTGATAATATAAACCGGTTATAGTAACCAACGACTTACAAAATTTTCAATTTTTTTTTAAAATCAGTAATTTACCGGTCAATGTCAGTTAACACGATCACAGTGTTTTGTACTTAATTGATCTTTTATAAGCACTAGAGTTTTTAGTTTTGGTAAATGAGGGTCCTAATTATCCGCTACTTTTCTGATAAGATGAAATTGGGGTGGCGAGGAATGGTTACTCTCTTCCAATGCTTCCATGGCTAGTTTCAGTGACATAAATAAAATACTATTTGTGGTTAATTATTTCAAAATTCATATATTATAAAACAAAAAAACAAACAAAAAACTGATAGTAACACACACTTTTACTTGCTTGTACTTGTACTTGTACGAACTCCCTGTAACTGCGAGCTGTTGTTCTTTGCAATCGATGCTGTAGAGGTGTTGAGGCACAGCATCATATCGGCGTGGGTGCGGGTTATGGCAGTTACTTTTTCAGTCCCAGAGTACAGCTAAAATGCAGGGGGTGTGCAAAGCTTCTCTAGTAGACTCCACCACCATGGGGACTATGGCAATCCCTGCCCCATTAGCCAGGCTATGCCTGTTACTGGGGGTACCACGGAGAGGTGGGACAGGGTCTTGGTCAGCTATGGTTCACTAACCCTGAAGCTGGCATATCAGCTATAGGTCGCTGATTGCCTCATCAGACAACATCTTCACCCCTATTAACACACACAAAAATGGCCGTCCTGTAACAGCATATACATTTTTTAAAATATTATATATATATATATATATAAAAAATTAAAACCTTGATAAATTTTCTTCAAGCCAGAAACATCTACATAACATATATCAACCTCTTCTCATTTCCTACCTGATACTTGCATATGTATCGTGCATCCACAGTCTTGCAGTGTCCAAACATTCTGAACTTCTTGCAGACATGGCCGAGTCATGTGACTTAAGTCAACTTTGTTCATGGATATCTTCAGAGAAATTTAGATAAATAATGCCTGGAGCATATTTTCTAAAAGCATGGACTGGATTCAGAACAGAAGAGAACAAACACTGAAATGAAAACATTTATCTTATATAATACAAATCTGATTGAAAGTTGCATCTTAAAGCATATTAGACTGAATCAAATCACACTGGGAAAGAACAAAAAAATTAAACTTCAAGTCACTTTAGACTGCAAGAAGTAAAGATCTTTAGCTCCCTGGATTATTTTTTTGTAATAAAAAGATTCTCCCAGCCTTTAATTTTCTGGAGTTAAGGGATATGAGATTCTTCCAACCTTTACTTCTCTAGAATTATAAGACTGAAGATTCTCCTGGCTTTTGTTTATCTGGATTTAAAGACAGAAGATTCTCCTGAAATAAGTTTTCTTATATTTAAAGATTGGATATTCTTCCACGTTTTGATTTTCTTGAGTTAAGTGATAGAAGATTCTCCCAGCTTTTGGTTCTATTGAGTAAAAGACAAAAGATTCTCCCAGCATTTGGTTCTCTTGAGCAAAAGACAAAAGATTCTCCCAGCTTTTGGTTCTCTTGAGTAAAAGACAAAAGATTCTCCCAGCATTTGGTTCTCTTGAGTAAAAGACAAAAGATTCTCCCAGCTTTTGATTCTCTTGAGTTAAGTGATAGAAGATTCTCCCAGGTCTTGATTCTCTTGAGTAAAAGACAAAAGATTCTCCCAGCTTTTGATTCTCTTGAGTTAAGTGATAGAAGATTCTCCCAGGTCTTGATTCTCTTGAGTAAAAGACAAAAGATTCTCCCAGGTTTTGATTCTCTTGAGTTAAGTGATAGAAGATTCTCCCAGGTCTTGATTCTCTTGAGTAAAAGACAAAAGATTCTCCCAGGTCTTGATTCTCTTGAGTAAAAGACAAAAGATTCTCCCAGCTTTTGATTCTCTTGAGTTAAGTGATAGAAGATTCTCCCAGGTCTTGATTCTCTTGAGTAAAAGACAAAAGATTCTCCCAGGTTTTGATTCTCTTGAGTTAAGTGATAGAAGAATTTCCCAGCTTTTGGTTCTCTGGAGTAAATGACAAAAGATTCTCCCAGTTTTTCTTTCTCTGTAGTTAAAAAACAGAAAATTCCTCCAGCCTTTAGTAACACACAAATAGTTTTGAGGTATAAGTATATATAAAACTAAATATATAAATATACATAAATCCACAGCAGTAAAGCTGTAATAACAAAATACTAAGTGCTCCCTTTCTCTTTCCACAATCTTATGTGTTATATATCATACATATTAAACTTTCTTGTCTCCTAGCTTTAATTCTCTAGGGTTAAAGATAGCAGATTCTTCCTGCTGTTAGTTACTAGAAGTTAAGAACAGATGATGAATAACTGTCTTAGAAATGTATTTGTCACATAACAATATAATCATTTACCTTGCCACGAAAGAAATCCAAAGTTTTCCTTAACCTTTCTTGGTCTTCAATATGTCTTTGTTGCCAGGTCTGCATTTTCTGCCTGGTAGACAAGGGTGCGCTCCCTTTGGCTCCATCAAGAAAAAACACCAGCTCAATATTGACATGCCTCATCTGCTCAACGAAGCTTCTGATGAAAGCGTCCATCATCTTATACTCTCCGCCAGCAAAAACGAGGTATTGATTCTGCGTGGATGCACTCAACGAATTCCAGAAAACCGTCGTCATGAAGTGCTCCCAGGCATAAAAGTCTACAAGGATTTTAAGCCCTCGAGGATGCTCCCTGGCAACCTGAACGAGGTCGACCTCGGTAAAAACAGTGTGCTTGTTTCTTCTGATGTAAGACCACAGCCGATTTACGCCCATTTTTTTCAGATTCTGCAGCAATCACTAATCAGAAATGGCTTCTTACAAATAATGTTGGTGCCTGAATTCCATTCAAAACAAAGAAAAAAAAATAAGACGATAAGAATTCATTAAGAAGATAAGAATTCATATATCTTTTAATCATGGAAATAACCTGAAAAAAAAAGGCACGTTTTCACTGTCTTAATTTGGCATTATAACCAGTGACACAAATGGAAAAGATATGCTTCTCTAATAATGGATCACTCTTGTATGTCAGTATGTCAAACATAATTTTATTCTTCTTATCTCCCTTGGAACTGCGAGCTTGTGTTCTTTGCATCTAACACTGATGATTTTGAAGTATCAGACAGTGCGTTAAATGCTGAATTGGTTACCTTGGTTTAGCTTGAACTCCAGTGTGTATTTGAGGCCTGGATGAATATAGCTAGATGACCTGACACCAGAGATGTAGATCTGAGCTGACCGATTAAACAAATCACTTTAAATATACCAACTGGAAAATATGGGCACTAACACCATATCCCTATGTGCCTCTAAGGCATGACAGGATTAACTTTTTTGTGCTCACAAGACCTCTAGGAATCATGATCCAGAGGGCCCCCCCCCCCACCCCTTAGAGTGTCAGCAGTTTAATAGGGCCGAAACACTTGTCTGAGGGGGGGGGGTGTGTTTCCTCTGATGATCTGAGGAGTTGTGTTGTTGTTCCGCTCTCTACAGTAGAGAGTTTCCTGCATATCCAACATGTGCTCAACTTGAAAACACACAAAAATGACTCTGATTTGACTTGACAAGTTTAGTCAGTCAACTCGGCAACTTTATTTCACCTTTTGCATTAGCAATACAATTCATGCTCCAATGACATTATCCCCTGTATGTTGTTGCACATTTCTAATTTGAATCAATAATCTCTTTACTTCTACCTGGCACATTATTAGACAAGCAATAATTCACTCAATCTAGACAGAGTACATTGACTTTTTTGGCGGTCATTAATGCCCAGAATACAAATAATGTGAAGTTGATGTCACTAGCATGCCCATACTACAGATAATGTGAAGTTGATGTCACTAGCATGCCCATACTACAGATAATGTGAAGTTGATGTCACTAGCATGCCCATACTACAGATAATGTGAAGTTGATGTCACTAGCATGCCCATACTACAGATAATGTGAAGTTGATGTCACTAGCATGCCCATACTACAGATAATGTGAAGTTGATGTCACTGGCATGCCCATACTACAGATAATGTGAAGTTGATGTCACTAGCATGCCCATGCTACAGATAATGTGAAGTTGATGTCACTGGCATGCCCATACTACAGATAATGTGAAGTTGATGTCACTGGCATGCCTGTACTACAGATAATGTGAAGTTGATGCATGCCATAAAAGGAATGACTGATGTAACTAGTAGAGCAGAAAAAAAGGCGAAAGACAGGCATTTGTGGAAAACCCTTGCGGAAGCCCCATGTGCCCTGGGCACTTAAGGTTCAGAGAGAGATGTAACTAGCATGCCCGTACCATCACAGGTGCCTTGCAGGCAAAGATGTGCGATCCAAAGATCAGGTCTGGATCTGAACAAAAACTTGTTATTGATTTTTATTGTCTATGTGTGTACTGATTACTTTTTTTTTTTAATGACAAATCTTTCAGTCAGGACCTTATCTTTAAAGTTAATTATGTTATCACTGCTCCCATATGTTTATTACTTGTTACCGTATGTTAACCATGTACATTTATAGTTTCCTGAAGGTTGCCATCTTAACTCAAAGCTAGGTATTTCTGCTTCTATAAGTCATTTTCTGATGTTTATGTATGAAAAGCTGTCAGCAGCCTTTACTGTCAGAGAGTTGGCGTGTTATCTTTGTCAGCAGCCTTTACTGTCAGAGAGTTGTCATGTTATCTTTGTCAGCAGCTTTTACTGTTAGAGAGTTGGCATGTTATCAGCAGCCTTTACTGTTAGAGAGTTGGCATGTTATCAGCAGCCTTTACTGTTAGAGAGTTAGCATGTTATCTTTGTCAGCAGCCTTTACTGTTAGAGAGTTAGCATGTTATCATTGAAAGTAATATTTTAGTTTAAATGAGGAAATGAATATTATAGTTAAGTGGGCAATGTTAGTTACATAATTCTTACAAGAGGTACATAAGTAAATACTGGTTAAATTTACAGATGATTTTCTATAAATTATGACTTCAGTTTATGTGTGTACCCATTTATGTAGTAATATGTAATACACCACCACAACATGTGATTACATAATCATTTTGATTTATAGACTTAAGACCACTTTAAACTTGACTTGGGGCTGCTTGCAAGGACTTCAGATGACTTGAAACTTCAAAGTATAGACCTGCAAGGCGGATACTTAGGTCTTGAAATGAGACTTTATATAAAGAACTTGAATGCATATGTTACTACAGCAGGACTAAACATAACCCAAAAAAAAACTGACAATATGGCTACAGAACGCACACGATTTCACATAACCAGTCAGGTTTCAACTTATGTTTTTCTACGTCCTGTATGGAAACAGCGTGAGCCACAACAATCTGGTAGACAAGTGAAACGTCATGCGATTGCTGCAACTTTTCTTGATAACATCGCTTCTGATATTTGGTAAAAAATTGTACAGCAGTTATCAAAGGAATAACGTCACCCCTTCATCTCTAACAAGTCGTAAATCCGACTCACTCTGTCAAATTATACACAACACTTCGATTCATACCTACATCGGTCGTGACTTTTATCCCATAAGTTTGGTTGTTTTTTTTATCACTAAGCGATATCTGCCTTGCAGACGATGGAACAGTTAAAAACTCTTTCAGTTCCTCTTCCGGTTGAACGTATATGCACAGATTCGATCAATTAAGCAATGATGATGATGATGATGATGGGATGGTCGAGACATCCGGCTTTTGGCCGGACAGTAAGTAACACACTATCATCCATCCGGTACCACTTCGGTCTGGACGTTGATCTGTCCTCCCATTTCGAGTTGTGGCACGATTCTTGGAACCTGAGCAAGATAACATTCCCCCATCCATATAAACTTGAATCGCACGATTGTTAACCTTCACGTCTACAAGTGGACTCTGCGATAGTACAGCTCCAGATCCTTTTTTAAAAAAAGTGTTCAACGTATGTAAACATTTCCTGACCAACAGTAAACTCCTGAAATGGCAAGTAAAAGACAAAAATGCAAAAAATAGACACCCATATCTGGCACACCATCGTAAATGGGCTACTTCCTTTAATTTTAGCTCATATAAAGGACTATACATTTAACAACAGGATAGACCTGATGAACTTTTCAGCAATGGAAATTCATCTGCCTGTTTATTTGAACTACCCTCTATTCTCTGTGTGCCCACTTGCCTCGTCATGATTCTGCTACAGTACTACCGAAACTACGCGATAAAAGACCAATTGAAACATTCTACCAGAAAGTCATATCTCAACAAGAAAGAAACAGTAAAGGACAAAACATGTACCATCATTGTATTTTTCCTGATCGCAATTATAGCACGGAGTAACATTCTTCATTCATTTGCATGTCCCTTGCGGAACTTTGCCTCCCAAACAGCACTCATGTAGGCCTCTCGGTTGTGAGCAAGATGGCCTGCTGCTGATGCATCCATTTGCAGATCGTCAACGATGTCTTGCAGCCATCTTCGTTTTGGTCTTCCTCTTTTTCTTTTTCCCATTATGTACTCTTCCAAGACGCTCTTCTCTAAATTATCATGACGTTTAATGTGTCCAAAATATTTAAGTTTTCTCTCTTTAATCCTCTTTACTAGCCAGCCTTCTTCAATATTAAGCTCTTGTAGTATAGATATATTTGTTCTTTTAACATCTGGAAACTGAAAAATAAAAGCAGCATTTTCATTTTTTGCGTTGGCTCCAAAAATTTTGTGAGCGGTATGATTTTTTTTTTTTTCTGTGCGCGGCCGCGCAGCTTAGAGGGAACAGTGACCATGACCTATTTTTTCAGTACATTCCTCTTTTGTAATTTGGAACTTCATCCTCCTGTTTTTTGAACATTTGAAAATGGCTGTCCTAGATAATAATGATGACACTGTCATAATAACAATAAGCAGAAGAATAATAAGTTTGCTTATTTTTATCTTTAAAGCAGGCAAATATTAGTTGTGAAAGTTCTGGTGTATTTGTCTAAATGTAGAATTTCAGTTTGCCTGGTCCTGTTCTATGCTTTTCCCACGGTGCAAAAATCCAGTCTGCTTATCAGCAGGTAAGGAAGAATAGGACCAATGTTCCTGGAAATCTGGCAGAGTTCCAGAGTATTTGCTGAAAGATTGGCAGGCAAATGAACTCATCACCAGCTGCCATAAAAAAGCTCCTTGTTTTTCCAGTCGAGTTTCTATTGAACCGCCCGCAAAATGATAGGTTTGGCGGCCATAGGTAATACCTTTTAGAGTTATAAAATAATGGGTGAACTTGGTCTGACTCTAAATAATGATTGCGTTAGCCATGTGTATTTTATTAAAACAATTTAGAAGGAACTGGAAGCAAATGAATTATGTGACTAATGGGCATATTAAGTGAGTGTATCAGTTCAATGACCATCATCCTGACCATCCTGCCAGGGAAGGCTGACTTCTAGTGTGATTCCTTGACTTCTTCTGCATTCATCTCCATTGTGCCTTAGATCAAGCTTGATTCTGTCATTATCTTCATGTTACTCATCCATCTCTTGATGTTAGTTCATCCATCTCTTGATGTTGTTCATCTGTCTCTTGATGTTCATCCATCTTTTGATGTTGTTCATCCATCTCTTGATTTCGTTCATCCATCTCTTGATGCTGTTCATCCATCTTTTGATGTTGTTCCTCCATCTCTTGATTTTGTTCATCCATCTCTTGATGTTGTTCATCAGTCTCTTGATGTTGTTCATCCATCTCTTGAAGTTGCAGGTGTCCAGCATTCTCTTGCCATTTTTCCTTTAATCCTTCCTTCTGTTGCTTTCATTATGTTATTATGTCTCTGCTCCCCCCCCCCCCCAACAGATAACCTGAATTGGCTCTTTTAACCTTCAGTCGCGCAGAGCTGCGCCGACCTGCACAGCGCGGGCGGTTTCTGTTGCGCAGGCCGACCGTTCTTTTGGCGAAAAAGCGCTCTCGAGTTCCGTGCGTGGGGAGACAGGCTTTCGCTCCCTTCCCGGACGGCGAGAGTTAAGGTGTTTCGATGCAGAAGCAAGTGGTTTGTCCGTCGAGCGAAGCATGTAAACGGCTAGCCAGCCAGGTTCGTGATAACGATGTAGTACGGTTTTGTCGACCGATGGTCTCGAAATTGGCCCATCTCTCGCAAAGAGTATCGGGTCTGCAGTATGTAACGTGTGTTGTTTGCGGGTGGCCAGGCTTTCTTCTCCGCTCGTTAGAGCAGAGAGAGCCGCCCCCGCCGGTTAAAGGAAATGAAACGCCGCCGGGGTCGAAAGGGATCCGCTCTGAGCAGAGCGCTGTCTCCCTTGCCCCGCGTCGGTCTGTCGGCAGATATCCGACAAAGGTTCGGTGAAGAAAGCTATCTGGTTGATCCTGCCAGTAGTCATATGCTTGTCTCAAAGATTAAGCCATGCATGTCTAAGTTCACACTGTCTCACGGTGAAACCGCGAATGGCTCATTAAATCAGTCGAGGTTCCTTAGATGACACGATCCTACTTGGATAACTGTGGCAATTTTAGAGCTAATACATGCTTACCAAGCTCCGACCCTCGTGGAAAGAGCGCTTTTATTAGTTCAAAACCAATCGTCGTTGCCCTTCGCGGGGCGCGGCGTCCCAACTGGTGACTCTGGATAACTTTGTGCTGATCGCATGGCCTTCTGTGCCGGCGACGCATCTTTCAAATGTCTGCCCTATCAAATGTCGGTGGACGCTGTTGGCGAGATCTTCAGCTGTCGTGCGTGGAGCGGTGCTCTCCCGGCCAATGAAGAAATTTGCAAATGAGGTTGCCGCGCAGCATCACTGCGGAAAAGGTGGTAGAAAGGATAAAGCGAAGCAAACAGTCAAATCACGGCACCTCTGGTCTTGAGGTCGGCCACGTCCTGAGTGCAGTCATATCGGGTGAAATGCATGAACCGGCTTGTCTCAGAGGTTAAGACACTGCTGGCGAGACACTTCAAAATGCCGTGCGTGGAGTGAAGCTCCTCCCGGTTAAGGAAGTAAATGCGGAAAAGAAATAAAGGTTGCTGTGCGGCGCCGATGGGAAAAGGTGGTGGAAAGTGAAGTTTAACTGGTATGTCCAGTAGTATTGCTACGAGAGCTATACCACGGCACCTCTGCTCTAGAGGCCGCCCAAGTCCGAAATACACCTACACTGGTGAAACATGCCTAAACCGGCACACACCGGGGGTAGAACTCGATGGCTAGACATGTCATGCCACCTCCGCTCTAGAGGTCGGTAACGCCTGATAAACACCCATACTGGTGAATTTTGCCTAAACCGGCTCATACCAGGGGTAAATCTTGAAGGCTATGCATGTCCCGTCCCAAACAAGCCCATACTGGGAATGCCTAAACCGGCTCAACCCAGGGGTAGAAGTCACTAGTGGCGAGGATTCGTCCTCCTAGACAAAAGCTCCATCCTGGTCACAACTAGGAAGGGTAGCGGCCACGACCGCAAAATGCTGAAGTCGGAGACACTGGACCAGGGAAGTCTAGATAGGCAACCACCTCTCACCCGGCGGGGATGTTTGCGTATCCTAATTACGCTGAGGTTTTCCGGTGAGAAAGTCCAACTCTGGACTGGATGGGCAACCACCTCTCACCCGGCGGTGATACACGGGTATCTCAAAACACGTCGAGGTTTTCCGGTGAGAAGGTCCAACTCTGGCCTGGGTGGGCTACCGCCTCTCACCCAGCGGGGATGCACTGATATCCTAAACACGCCGAGGTCTTCCGGTGAGAAAGTCCAACCCTAGACTAAACTGGTGCAATGAAAACCACGGTGTCACGCAATCCCGCTTCAGAGACCCACCAAGAATATAGGCTAAAGCCCTGTGATACTCTGAACCGCTTGTGGTCCTCTCGGGAACCACCAGACCTAATGAGGACCACAAGCGTAAATTCAGTAGGATCACAGTGAGGTTTTGGTGGTAGAAGCGAACGAAGAAGAAGAAGAAGAAGAAGGCTCTTAAACTGAGGGGTGGGGTTTGTGTGTGTGTGTTTAATCCGTTGCTAGCAATAACCTGGCAATACAACTTGTCATTGTGGCTGTGGAGCATACATGCCAGGACTGAGTTTCCCTTTCCAAGAAAGTGATTAATGCACCAGTGCAGTTCTTTAGGACAGTGGTTTTCAACCTTTCTACATCCAAGAACCGTTTTCCCAACTCTACATATGAGGTGCATACCACCATTTTATATGTAATATTGCAGTGCCATGAAGTCTAATTTCAAAAGATAGTGCTTAATACCACATCAACAACTCAGCTACAGACTACTTGATAATGCTCCAAGGGCCACTTGTCTGTGGGGATTTTTGGAACCACTGGTCCAGGATGTAATTATGATGATGACCCTAAAACAGTTTTTTCATTACTGTTTCGTATCCAGTGTTGTCTTCAAGAGGATTATGTGATCTGTCAGCTTTACTTCCATGATGGCTAGGCATACATCTTCTCAACTTCTCAGAAATGCTGGTATCAGTTTTGAAGTCAAAAGTGGAAGCACATCATTGTGCTGAAGAAAGACAACATCTGCAGCAACTAGTATGTACAGTCACCGTATGAAAACGCTGTTTGATTTGGCACTTGGCGATCCATAGCTGATGTGTTAGCATCAGGGTTGATGAACCATAGCTGATCAAGACCCTGTCCCATCTCTCTGTTAGTACCCCCAGTAACAGACCTAACCTGGCTAACTGGGCAGGGATTGCCACAGTGCCCAGGGTGGTGGAGTCTGTGAAGAAACATTGCACTCCCCTGCTTGTTAGCTCTACTCAGGGACTGGAAAAATAGCTGCCATAACCTGGTACCAAGCCAACATGATGTTGTGTCTCAACATCTTTACCACATTGGCTGCCATAACCTGGTACCAAGCCAACATGATGTTGTGTCTCAACATCTTCACCACATTGGCTGCCATAACCTGCTCCCAAGCCAACATGATGTTGTGTCTCAACATCTTCACCACATTGGCTGCCATAACCTGGTACCAAGCCAACATGATGTTGTGTCTCAACATCTTCACCACATTGGCTGCCATAACCTGTTCCCAAGCCAACATGATGTTGTGTCTCAACATCTTCACCACATTGGCTGCCATAACCTGGTACCAAGCCAACATGATGTTGTGTCTCAACATCTTCACCACATTGGCTGCCATAACCTGCTCCCAAGCCAACATGATGTTGTGTCTCAACATCTTCACCACATTGGCTGCCATAACCTGGTACCAAGCCAGCATGATGTTGTGTCTCAACATCTTCACCACATTGGCTGCTATAACCTGGTCTCAAGCCAACATGATGCTGTGTCTCAACAGAAAAGAAAGGACATGACTGACCAACAGTTGCACAAGGAAACAACACAGAAAAGAAAGGACATGATTGACCAGCAGTTGCACAAGGAAACAACACAGAAAAGAAAGGACATGACTGACCAGCAGTTGCACAAGGAAACAACACAGAAAAGAAAGGACATGATTGACCAGCAGTTGCACAAGGAAACAACACAGAAAAGAAAGGACATGACTGACCAGCAGTTGCACAAGGAAACAACACAGAAAAGAAAGGACATGACTGACCAGCAGTTGCACAAGGAAACAACACAGAAAAGAAAGAGCACGACTGACCAGCAGTTGCACAAGGAAACAACACAGAAAAGAAAGAGCACGACTGACCAGCAGTTGCACAAGGAAACAACACAGAAAAGAAAGGACATGACTGACCAACAGTTGAACAAGGAAATAACAGAAAAGAAAGGACATGACTGACCAGCAGTTGCACAAGGAAACAACACAGAAAAGAAAGGACATGACTGACCAACAGTTGCACAAGGAAACAACACAGAAAAGAAAGGACATGACTGACCAACAGTTGCACAAGGAAACAACACAGAAAAGAAAGGACATGACTGACCAACAGTTGCACAAGGAAACAACACAGAAAAGAAAGGACATGACTGACCAACAGTTGAACAAGGAAATAACAGAAAAGAAAGGACATGACTGACCAACAGTTGAACAAGGAAACAACACAGAAAAGAAAGGACATGACTGACCAACAGTTGAACAAGGAAACAACACAGAAAAGAAAGGACATGACTGACCACTGATGCTCCCCAGCACAAACCCAGACACAAACTGACAACAAATTTATCATGTGCATTGTGTCAGATTTTATTATTAACATTTCAATTTTATGATGTGCAGAATGTCAAATTTTATCAACAATTTGTGTACTGGTTTTATAAAATATGCATTGGAAGCTACAAGATGAAGGAGACTACAGTGGGGTTTCTTTGGAAAAGAAAGTCCATGGACTCATGATGATCCCTGCATGGTTTTAAGTGAGTCCTTGACCTTGAATGGGGAAAACATCACTGCTCTACTTTCACTTATTCTGCTGAAATGTAGATATTTATTCAATAATGAATGTAGACAGCAAAGTAATTTACAGCCTTTACGCCCCAGAAATATTTTCAATTAATTTCATAATACACAGGTACATTCTAAAAAAAAAAACCAAAAGATACTATACCACATGTGGTTGGAGATGTTATAATTTTTTCATGAAGGCATATATATATATATATATATACCGACACAGCCATGCTCAAAGTCATATTACTATAAATAGAAATATATTTGACATGGGGTCCACAGGTTTTACAAGACTTTAACTTTAAAAAGGGGGGGCCTGTGCTACAAAAAGTTGAGAAACCCTGCTCTGCAGAGTCAAGGAATGAAAGAAGACACCACAAAATGTATAAACAAAAACAGAGACAAGATCAAGAACAGAAAAGTTCAGACGCACTTCATGAGAGAAATAATGAAGAAAGCATTTTTAAAAAAAAAAAACAACAAAAGAACTATAGTCTTAAAACACTGAAAGCATTATCTGAATTTGTGAACAGTGTACACCACTTTGTAATCTCAAGTACTTGGATTTGAACACTCCACTTTCACAAAATAACTGAAACACACTTATATTTCTGACAAAAAAGGCTAAACAACATTACAGTCTATTGCTCTCATTCTCCATCATCCAACTGTTTCATAAAATCAACAAATGATGACTCCCTTTCTCCCTCCCCTTCCAAAAGAACATTACTCCTTCTTTTACCCTTTCCACATGAGAGTTCCACACAGTCATTTACATTTATAAAAAAAAAAAACAGCAGCAGTTAAAACACATGTCTACAACATCACTGAGCCTGGGTTCGCTGTGAAATAGCCTGAAACAAATCTTTCTTGAAGGCAATCTGCTGCTTGGGGTCCTGTAAAGGCTCAATGGAACGCAGGCTGTTGACGATATCTTTTGTCTTCCCAAAATAGATGCTATTCAAAGTGCTACGAATTTTGTTTTCCATTTCCTGAAAACAGCACAAACAAAAACATTCAAGAAGTGTTTGGACTTCGCTCTGTTTAATATTAGTTAAAGACAACTGGTTGGTTTTATTGTAAACTGGAAGTTATTTCTAATCATTTTTTAAATGTTAAATTATTTGAAAAGTTAGTGTCTAACTTTTAAGCAAAGATTTAGCATATACTACAATAAGTAGATCATATGTTCCAGTTAATGAAGTGTTTCATTATCTCCTCTCTCCACACTATCCTCCAGCCTCTCTATTGCCGTTCTATAAAAACAGATCACTGTCCCCACCTTGTGTAGGACACTACAGACTCACCTCCACCATCTTGCCAATGTTGACTATATGAGGTGAGTTGTCATTCACTGCGGCATCACTTTCAACCTAGCACAGAAGTAAATTCATCAAATTGATCAGGTACGCAACAAATACAATGTACCTGTTCTGCTTATTATTTATTGGTGCCTAAAACTAATATTAAATCTGTAACACTTAAAATAATGATGGAAAAAGAAATGAAAATATGATTTTTACTCATATTAGTTCACTTTTCACAATTACATTTAATTCTTGCTGCTATGGACATGTTAAGATGTTCTGCCATATTGCTGGTAAGGACATCTTAACACATTCCTACATTTTTTGTGTCTCTGGCACAAATGACATGTTAACATGTTCTGTGCTCTACTAGTCACTGTTATATACTACTGCAGTTGTTCCACACTAGGAGAATCACAGTGGCTATTTTTAGTTACATGTGACCTAGTTTCAGAAAGCAAGACTTGTCAACAAATCAGTACCGTTATTGTTTTCCTCATGAGATAGTGGGGGTTATCAGTACTGCACATATGTTCATTGTGCTTACATTATCTGCTGCACTGGTACTCTGTGGTCATGTTGCATTATGACATCATAAGAAACTACATCATGTCTGTGACACACAGAGAAGCAAAGAATCACGTGGTTCGGCCACTTAATGAGAATGGCACACTCACAGCCAGCCACGAGAGCCTTCAACCAAAGAACTACAAAACACAGACCAAGAGGAAGATTCAAAAAGAAATGGCATCGGAGAGACACTTGCTAATTATGGCATGCCCGTTTCCGAGGCACATTTGGCCCAAAAGTGCCAGGTGCATCTCCCCTCGACACTTTACGGCACAAGAGGAAGGATAAAGTAAAGTAAGTCAGCTGCATTTAGCAGATTATAAAATATTTATTTATACCATGGCTTGAAAACAAATTTGTATAGAAACCCTTAGAATTTCTTACAAAGGGCAATAGTAAATATGAAATACATAGCTCTGACAGTGAACAAGATCATCAGAGTACTTATGCCTACATCGACTGCATGGTCAGAACACTGAAAATAACAAAAGCTGAACAATTCTTTGCTTTGATCACCCATGCTTAGAGGAATTATGTCCCAGGTCAGCCTTTTGTTACTTTTGAGAACGTTGCGTTTCTCAGACAGCGGCCCTGGCTTTTCAGAGACATTTCCCATCAACAGAATTGTCAACATTAACCACAAGGGCCCCACTGAGAAAGTGTGTTGCATGTGTTAAAAACATAACAGACGATAGGAAATAAGATTATATGTCCAAATACTGCGATGCAGCACTGTGTTTTACACCATTTCACACACAAAACATTACTTTTTAAAAAAAATTTTTTTTTTCAAATTTTATGTCAAAATCATTCCTAAAGAAATTTTAGACATCAAGAAGATAAACAATTAATATGTGACATGAATTAGGAAAAATAATCACAAAGAGTTGCGATAAGTCAAAGATTTTCTGATCACATAAAAAAGTACTCAGCATCGGAAGAAAGTTTGCAAGTGGAAATACGTAGGACAGCTGGTCATGGTGCAGGCAGCAGCGAAAAGGTTAACAATGGTGCAGGCAGCAGCGAAAAGGTTAACCATCTCATGAGAGTAGTATCTGAAACACTTCCAAAATGTTCAGCTAGTCTTCCTGCTCATCATATATGTTACACTTAGCCAACTCATTCCACAATGTGTTCAGCAATTTGCTCAGTATATGTTATACCATAAACAACATTCTCCCAGTTAACAGGACACATATATCAATATTTAGTCAACTCTCAAAACAAGACAGTCTCATCACCACCACCATCATCATCATCAACATGTTCCTTCTCCAGAACGAAGGTGGCGGTAGTAAATCTCCAGTTCCCTCACTCCCTCGCCTTGAAGATACACTCAGCCAGGCTGTTGCCTGTCCAGTCTCGTATGTTATCTTCCCATCTACATCTCTCTCTTCCTCTTGCTCTTTTTCCTTCCATCTTACCTTCTAGTATGGTCTTCAGTATGTTGTTATATCTTTTGATATGGCCAAAAGTATTTTGTTTTCTTCATCTTTATTTCTTTGAAAAATTCACATTGCACTTGGAGCTGTTCTAAAACCTGTGCTTTTGTTCTTTTCATTCTCCATGTTGTATGACCTAGTTTTCTGTAGAACCACATTCTGCTGCACTAATCTTTCTCTCATTCTTTCTGCTTAGAGTCTAGGTCTCCCATCTTCAGTTAATGTATGTCATAGGTAGCAGTAGTATGTCACTTGTTCCAGTCTCTTTTTATGGTTATATCCATCTGTGGCTTCTGGTCTTTTCTGCTGAACACCATTACTTTGGTCTTCTTGATACTGATTTCTAGTCTCCATTCTTGATTTGTGCTGTGTGTCATTTCTATTAACTTCTGTAGGTTCTGTGGATTCTCTGCTAGATGGACTGTATTATCTGCATATCTTAAATTGTTGACATTTCTTCCCCCTATGTTCAGTCCAGGTAGATCATCTGAGTGTCTGAAGATGTTCTCTGTGTACAGGTTGAACTGAGACTGAACACATCCGTGTCTCACTCCCCTCTTTATGAGCACATTTGCTGATGCCACTGTGCCGTATCTTATTGATGCTGCCTGCTCCCAGAAGAGATTTGTTATAATACGGATGTCTGTCTTTGCTATCAAGACTGCAAGGCATTTTATAAGTTCGTCTGCTTCACTCTGTCAAATGCCTTAGCATAACCTATAAAACAGGTGTATATATATATATATATATATCTTTCTGAACTTCCATGTATTTTTTTATTAGCTTTCTTACGCAAAAAATTGCCTCTCTTATTCCGCTAATGTCTCTGTATACATGTATATAACTAAACTTACAAATATACATAAAGCCACTGTAAAACAACTTTCTATAACTTTTAAATTGCTTCTAAAAAGGCACAACCAGCTTCTCTCATTAATAAAGTATACAGCTGTGACATTTCGACCTACATCTAATTCATACAAAAAAATGAAGAGAAAAGCTAGGCTACATATCAGAGAAAACCAAGATATTATAACATGGAAGAAATGCTTTGTTCACAATTTGTGGGTTCCTGCACCAGAAAACCATAATATCAATATTTACTGCAGCAATGCCAAATCTTGAATTATATTTCAAAAAAACATAATCATCTATACTCTATGAAACAAAACAAAAAAACTTTACAATACGGAAATTCAAGCAATTATCATTAAATTCAAAGGGAAATCTCAAGAGGCAAAAAAAAAAAAAAAAGGAATCCACAATTTCTGAAATCGGAAAGAAAAAAAAAATGCAAATTATAAGATATTCTGAATTAAAAGAGATTCTGTGGCATAGTGCTTTGTCTGTCACATCAAGGTCAGTGGTTAAGTCCCACCAGAGACCCGGCTCTTGTTGGAAGAGTGGCAGGAAAGGCATCCTGGTGTGATGCTGACCATGTCAGCACTCTATCATGCTCACAAGTCAAGGAAAATATGAGCACTAACACTATACTCTTACTCTCTATGATATGAAAGGAACATGATTTGGATTAAAGAGAAACTGATTTAAAAAATGGTGGCAAGGGCACTCCATGTAAGGGACATACAAGGTCACATCATTACCTGTCTGGTCAAACTACCACCAAGGTTCATGGTACCAGAACCTTCTTTGCTTGTCTGCAGCCACAACATGACAGTGGAAGTCAGTTTGTAATGGGCATTTTTACCACTGGACTTCTCCTGTACAGAACAGAGATACATGAATATCTTTATCTCAAACAATACAGAACAGACTACAGATAAGACAGTCAGTCTAAACTGAACTATTCTTCCTTGGTAAGTTCTCTAATTACAGACTTAGCTGAAGTGTGTCTGCTTGGTAAACAATACTGAAATACACGTCCCTACCATGATGAAGCTGTGTTGTCTGGAACTGAACTGCTACCTATCTAATTCTACCTAATTCTATTTTCTTGCACACATCTCACTACGTTACACAAAAGATCATTTTCTGCTAGAAAAAAACGGGAGGTGTGTAAGTGGGGGGGGGGGGGGGGGGGGTTGCGGCAAAGATGCTGTCCAAGGTGGCAGTCAGCAACCCACAGCTAACATGATAGCATCAGAGTTGGTGAATCACAGCTGACCAAGACCCTGTCCCACCTCTCTGCTGGTACCCCGAGTAACAGGTCTAGCCTGGCTAACGGGGCAGGGATCGCTATATCCCCATGTTGGTGGAGTCTGCTAAAGAAGCACTGCACAACTCTGCTTTTCAGTTCCACTATGAGACAGAAAAAAATAGCTGCCATAATCCACTCCCAAGTTGTGCCTCAACATCTTCACCACACCACAGTTCCAGGGAGACTAAGAAGAATAATCACTATCACCTTCGCTGGGCACTGGAGCCGCGTACAAGGAAGAAGAAGAAGAAGAACGAAGCAGAAGAGAAATCAACATTTTGAAAGTGCTACTTTCTGTCCACTTCACCAACAACAAAAAAATTTACTGGCCCTATGATATCCTCTTGCAGTAATTAAAATGTGAAGTCAAAGAAGTTTGTTCTGCTGATAACAAGTGAATGTTTAATCTTCTTCTTCTTCATAAGTTTTACCACCAAGATCGCCCCATGATCCTACAGAATTTACTCCTGTCGAGGACCACAAGAGGTTCAGAGTATCATGGGGATTGGGCCTATATTCTCATTGGTCTCAGAAGTGGAACTGTGTGACACTGTGGTTTTTGTTGCACCAGTTTAGCCTAGAGTTGGACTTTCTCACCAGAAAACCTTGATGTGGTTTGGATATGAATATATCCCTGCCGTGTGAGAGGTGGTTACCCATCCAGTCCAGAGTTGGACTTTCTCACCAGAAAACCTCAACGTGATTTGGATATGAATATATCCCTGTCGGGTGAGAGGTGGTTGCCTCTCTAGACTGCGCTGGTCCAGTGTCTCCGACTTCAGCATTTTGTGGTTGTGGCTGCTACCCTTCCTGGTGGTGACCAGGATGGAGTTTTTGTTGAGGAGGACAAATTCTCACCACTAGTAAGTTTCACCCTTGAGTTAAGCCGGTTTAGGCATATTATCCCAGTATGGGTGTATACAGGATGTGGCCGGCCTCTAAAGCAGAGGTGCCATGGTATGAGAAGTCCTCCAGTTTCACCCTTGGGTTAAGCCGGTTTAAGCAAATTGCCCCAGTATGGGTGTATAGCAGGTGTGGACGGGCCCTATGGCAGAGGTGCCATGATATGAGTACCCCTGACTGCGAGACTACTGGCCATACAGATTAAACTTCACTTATCTTTTCCATGCCGGCGCTGCACAGCAACCCTAATTGCATTTTTCTTCATTGGCTGGGAGGAGTTTCACCCCATGCACGGCAGCTGAAGAATCTCGCCAGCAGCGGTGTATTTTTAATGTTTCTTAGCAGCATGGCCACAAAATACAAGAAATCATAACACAATCACAGCACCAATACAAGAGTGAACTAAACCAAAAGCTTATGCAATCTAGCAACTTTGCATACAGCCACATAAAACTATGGCACTGTGTCAGCAAAAGAATTCCTTCTTCACTCTCTAACTTTATTGCTCAAAGTATATTCTGTAAGAATCTCTTAAACAAATAACACTCATCAAGTTACAAATACGGCAAGCTGCGCCATAATATCAACCACACAAAACAGACATACATACATTAATATGCTCATACACAAGGCTTGTTTTTTCTTTATGGCCGGCACTGAAGTGGGTGGAGGTTAAAAACGTTTCTCTCATAGCTGCTTTCATAAATATTTAACTGGCTATGTTAGAAGACAAATGACATCTGTGTCAAAAAAGTCCCAGCTCTCTGTGTCCATGTCACTCGTCTTCCTGCCCAACCTTCTTCTCCAACAGATTCAGCACAGATCAAGTCTTCAGACATTTCTTCCTAGCTCTTGTAAACGAAGGCAATTTTCTGTCATGGATGCCTTGGAGACTATCATCAGTTTGTAAAATTTCTTTTTTTTTTTTTTTTCACAATTCATTCACTGGCCAGCCTTATGCATGATGTAGCTTGATGCGCATTGCTTTGTAGGCATATTTTCTTAGCAGACTGTTTTCCTTGACATCTGCCAGGTAACAATTTCTACAGCTGAGTTGTCTGGAATGCTCTGGAAGCAAGTCTGAACCCTCTAACTTCTTTCCTGAGAAGACTGGCTAGCCGGTTTATGCCCTCCTTTTCTTTTCAGTACATGTCAAGAATACGGATTGTGGAGTTTGTATGCCAAACCTGCGCCTCTAGCTCTTCTGTTTGTACCAGTATTTTGTTATGAAAAGGTGGTCAGCCTTGTAATAACTGTTCTTGAATTAAATTGTTTACAATTCACTGTACTTGCCCAGGAGTTTGTTTTGAACTAGCGTGTGCCAGTCAATATTTTGGTTCAGGAAAAGTAGACTTTTGTCTGGGCGTATGGGTCGAGATTTTTGCTAATCAGAGAGCCTTGCATTAGATTTGAAAGAGCAAGGTTGTGCTAGAATGTTACCTGTCTAGTTAGTCGGTTGTATTTTTGAGTTATATGGCTGGTGATAGCTATTCTGGATTCTCACGATGTTAACTCGGCATGTAGCCAGCCCAGATGCCCAGAATCTTCATCATCATGAATTTATGTACTGCTTGAGATGTAACTTGACATATTTTTTGTTTGTCTGACTCATTCTCATCATCATCAAGTTCCACCTAATAAACATTTGTGATGTTTAAGATGGTGACAACCTTCTCAGTCATCCTTGTGTACTAAGTGAATGTTTTATGTCCTGGGCTGTCCTGTGAAGAGTTATGTTATTTACAGGAGTATTTATGTGAGCTTTTTACTTTGCAAGTTGTCAACTTGTACAATTGGGACATTTGTTCATGTACATTTACATGAAGAGAGACACTAAGGCAAACATTTAAAATAGGTAGCCTCCCCTGCTCCGGTAAAAAATGGTGCCATTCGCACTCTGCAAAATATTTTACTACTTTCCAAATTTGACTCCGTCATAATTGATACATTTCTACTGGTTCGATCACAACACAACTTCTTACCTGGACTTCTATAACATGAATGGAATCCCAGCATCCCTTTATTTTCCTAGAGCCATCACCAGCCTTCTTTATAAGAATGACACCAGCAAAACCATGATTCAGGTCCCACAGATAGACGGATGACACGCCACCTTCGAAGTACATCTCCCTATATTGGTCAAACGCGTTGTTAGCCTCGATTTCCAGCTTTCGCAGGGACTCCGAAGGCATGGTCCCATCTTCCAGAGGAGGGTCGTAACTATTGCTCCATGGAGATCTAATTAAAAGAAAAAAAATAAATGCCAAATTTTCCATTTTGACATTTTTTTTTTCCTTTTTCAAATTTAGCTAAATTTCTCATAAATTTCATAACTTTTTAATATGAAATTTAAAATTCATACAAGTTTTTTTTTAATCTCTCAGCGCAAAATCTTGAAAAGTATGCTAAATTATCTATAATTATAAAAAAAAAAAGTTCTTGTACAGGTGGTATCCAACTTAGGTGGAGTTTTCCATAAAGCACTATTTAAGCCAAAACCTATGTATATCAGAACACACTTTATACTAACGTGCTATAAAAAAAAACAAAATCTATCCCATAGCATTTTTCTGCTGCTGGGTTGTGAAGTGTTAGTGGCTTCACATTTCTAGACCACTACAGCCTTCGAGGGAGGGATGCCAGTGCACGTCCTCGTTGCCTTTGTTCTCCTAGGCCAGGCACCCATTTCTTGAGGCTGGACTGACCCTGGTACGAGCCAGTCTGAACATAATTCTGCCCGAGTGCGAAACCGAACCAGAGGCTTTCTGGTCTCAAGGACTGTCTGTACTTCTATACACCGATAATTCTGTCAAAAGAAATTTTATCTGCACTGCTATCCCAGCATGAGATGGTCATAGATCAGTATTAAAGTCAGTTTAACAACTTCAACATTCAATGAATTCTCACATTTCACAGATCTTCCACAACAACAAAATCACATTTTCTATTGGTCACAATGCAGAAACACAGACCTGTAAGAGTCACCATCCCGATTGTAGTCGCACAACAAGTAGTCCTTCCCCACAGTCTTATCTCGTACGATCTTCAGAGGCTGGTCAACTGAAGACAAGAGGTCTTCACACAAAGATGGGACCTATCAAGCATCAGAAACAACTTTATTATTATCTTACATCTGCAGCTTATCACTGGAATGGGATGCTGTGTCATCTGAAAAGAAAATGATGGTCAGAAATGAGGACGTAAGAAACAAGTATATGAAGACCAAAACTCAATCTGGAAATGATCAGTCATGAGCTCCATGAGGACCCTAGCAACATCGCTAAAATGGTCATGAGATGGACACCTAAGGGAAAGAGGCTGGCCAAAAGACAGCCTAACAAAGAAATGTAGAATCAGAAATGAACAGAACAGCTGAGGCACCATTTGAAGGCCAACTGCAGATCATGAGAAGCAGTGAGATTCTGCTGATGCCTAGCAAGGCACCACAAGGTGTACTGGGTGATGACTGCTTAGCCAATCACTGACCAAGGAGGAGACAAGGAAAGAGACTAGACCTTGCAACACAAACTTTGCATGCCGTTACTGTGGTCAATTATGAAAATCCAATTTTGATGGAACTGACCATAAGAGGAGCTGTTTAGCAAAATGCTGCTCACCAAGTTCCACAACATGACATCCACCTGCTTTAAAACTCATCTAACATGAAAAATACTGCCAATATTTTAATAAATTTATCTCTCCATTCATGACCAAAGACTTCACATCTGCTGATGTGTCCAAGAAATTTTGATTGCTTTATTCTTACGTACAGCACTAGTTTGAGATATTCCCTTGCCTGCTGTAATACTTCATTTGTCTTTCTGGCCGTCAATGGTTAAGTGAAGCATCCTTCTTAAGAACCATATTTCAGTAGCCTCTGTTCTTTGTACTGTTTATTTATAGTCCATGTTTCACTTGCATACAGCAGAATAGGTTCTACACAGCATCTTAGAACTCTCTTTCTTATTGCAAATGGCAGTTTTTGATTTGTTAATATGTCATTGATTTTTCCAAAAGATGTCTTTGCCATTGCTATCATGAGTCTGATTTCTTCAGTGCACCTGCCCTCAGATGTTATGACTGTCCCTAAGTATCTGTACCTACTGATTTGTCTTAACTCTTTATGTGCGTAGCGTCAGTTTTCTGCCAGTTCCGGTGCACCTGTTCCATGCTTGAAGCCAGTTTTCTGGTTCATGCTTCATTTCATTAAAAAAACACCAGTACAAATTTGTACTGTAAACGTTTAGTGTGCATACCCAGTGAGCCTTCCTCATCCTTTCGAAGCAAGGATAGCAACCTTTTTTTTTTTTAAAGTTTTCGGGAAGTATTTTCAACTTTTTGTGACTTAGGTAGGCATACAGACACGCCTGTGACCAGCCAACTGTTCTTGAATGTACCCCAAGTAGATCTAGACCTATTAGATGGACTGTAGAAGTAGCTAGAAGGTTATTTCAGATATATTGCAGTTTCAAACTGTTACAAGTAGATCTATGCCATCGCAAGAGGATATATGCAGAGCTGATGGTAAGTAGAACACAATTTTATTTGTCAATCATAAACATTTTTTTGGTGCTAAAAGTGTTCTCCTATTTTCTTTTTTTCCTAAAAAAAACTCTGCATTTATGGAATCTTCATACATTTACAGTTATTTTGATACAACATAAGTATCTTCTTCTTCTTCTTCGTTCGCTTCTACCTCAAAGATTGCCCCGTGATCCTGCTGAATTTACTCCTGTGGTTCTCAAATGTCCCGTGGTCCCTAAGAGGCCCACAAGAGATCCCCAAGAGGTTCACAAGAGGTTCAGAGTATCGCAGGGCTTGGGCCTGAATTCTTGGTGGGTTGCAGAAGCAGGATTGCGTGACACCGTGGTTTTCATTGCACCAGTTTAATCTACATAATAAGTATATTATATATTCCATTTTTAATGTGGAAATACTTTATTACATTCACTTTTCCAACTATACCCTATAAATATCACGACCTGCACATTTAATTCCACAAAAACAAAACATCCGAGTTTTCGCCTGCAGGACAGAAAGAGTTAATATCTTCCCCTGTGTTATAATTCTGCATTCTGGTATTTTCATCATCATCATTGTTCTAGTGTCTGTTCTGAATGCTACAACACCTAAGCATTTTACACTTTTGCCTAAGAATGTCAATGATGATATTCAAGGTGATAGTGGACTGCCATAGGTTTCTTTATGTCCTAGCCATTATATAAGACTTGTTAAAACTTGCCCAGTGAGACACAGAACACTGGTTAATACTTGCCCAGTGAGACACAGAAGACTTGTTAAAACTTGCCCAATGACACACAGAACACTGGTTAATACTTGCCCAGTGAGACACAGAAGATTTGTTAATACTTGCCCAGTGAGACACAGAAGACTTGTTAATACTTGCCCAGTGAGACACAGAAGACTGGTTAATACTTGCCCAGTGAGACACAGAACACTGGTTAATACTTGCCCAGTGAGACACAGAAGACTTGTTAATACTTGCCCAGTGAGACACAGAAGACTTGTTAATACTTGCCCAGTGAGACACAGAACACTGGTTAATACTTGCCCAGTGAGACACAGAAGACTTGTTAATACTTGCCCAGTGAGAGACGGAAGACTTGTTAATACTTGCCCAGTGAGACACAGAACACTGGTTAATACTTGCTCAGTGAGACACAGAACACTGGTTAATACTTGCCCAGTGAGACACAGAAGACTTGTTAATACTTGCCCAGTGAGACACAGAACACTGGTTAATACTTGCCCAGTGAGACACACAACACTATTTAATTCTTGCCTAGTGAGACACAAAAGACTGGTTAAGTCTTGCCCAGTGAGACACAGAACACTGGTTAATACTTGCCCAGTGAGACACAGAAGATTTGTTAATACTTGCCCAGTGAGACACAGAAGACTGGTTAATACTTGCCCAGTGAGACACAGAACACTGGTTAATACTTGCCCAGTGAGACACAGAAGACTTGTTAATACTTGCCCAGTGAGACACAGAAGACTTGTTAATACTTGCCCAGTGAGACACAGAACACTGGTTAATACTTGCCCAGTGAGACACAGAAGACTTGTTAATACTTGCCCAGTGAGAGACGGAAGACTTGTTAATACTTGCCCAGTGAGACACAGAACACTGGTTAATACTTGCTCAGTGAGACACAGAACACTGGTTAATACTTGCCCAGTGAGACACAGAAGACTTGTTAATACTTGCCCAGTGAGACACAGAACACTGGTTAATACCTGCCCAGTGAGACACACAACACTATTTAATTCTTGCCTAGTGAGACACAAAAGACTGATTAAGTCTTGCCCAGTGAGACACAGAACACTGATTAAGTCTTGCCCAGTGAGACACAAAAGACTGGTTAAGTCTTGCCCAGTGAAACAGAGAAGACTGGTTAATTCTTGCCCAGTGAGACACAAAAGACTGGTTATGTCTTGCCCAGTGAGACACATAAGATTGGTTAAGTCTTGCCCAGTGAGACACAAACAACTGGTTAAATCTTGCCCAGTGAAACACAGAAGACTGGTTAATTCTTGGCCAGTGAGACACAAAAGACTGGTTAAGTCTTGCCCAGTGAAACACAGAAGACTGGTTAATTCTTGGCCAGTGAGACACAAAAGACTGGTTAAGTCTTGCCCAGTGAGACACAGAAGGCTGGTTAAATCTTGGCCAGTGAGACACAAAAGACTGGTTAAATCTTGGCCAGTGAGACACAAAAGACTGGTTAAATCTTGGCCAGTGAGACACAGAAGACTGGTTAAATCTTGGCCAGTGAGACACAAAAGACTGGTTAAATCTTGGCCAGTGAGACACAAAAGACTGGTTAAATCTTGGCCAGTGAGACACAAAAGACTGGTTAAATCTTGGCCAGTGAGACACAAAAGACTGGTTAAATCTTGCCAAGTGAGACACAGAAGACTGGTTAATTCTTGGCCAGTGAGACACAAAAGACTGGTTAATTCTTGGCCAGTGAGACACAGAAGACTGGCTAATTCTTGGCTAGTGAGACACCAGAAGACTGGCTAATTCTTGGCCAATGAGACACAAAAGACTGCTAATTCTTGCCCACTGAGACACAGTGCCTGTGTTCCATCATAACCTCTCAATTTTTCATCATTATCACATCTAAAAATGCATGAAACAGAGAAATCAATGGTTTAAAATAATTTTTACCTCAAAAACAGAATTAACCCTGATACTTACAAGGTCAATAAGGTCACATAAATTCTTTTCAATCTGCTGGGGTGGCAGACGCCTCATAAGGTCAAGGGCACAGTCAAGCTGTTGTTCTGTCTGTATATGAAAGACAAAATCTTCTTAATCAAACAGTGAAAACAGCTTCCCCGCTGTTTAGTTAAATATCCACCTCCTTCATGTATGCGATGTCACAGACCTTATTAAAAAGACAATCAAAAATTACCTCAGAACATATACACTCTCTGGACATTAGAATTAAAGTGAACTATAACACAGACCATATTCTTCTGTGTACTGCCATGTTACTGGGTGCTAATTTTACAACAGCAAATCTAAGATGAGAAAATCAATCAAATGAATTCGTTTAGGATTATCATTCTCACACACAGGACAAATCCCAAGGTGTCTGATCTCCTGCTTAGCATACATGTAACTCTGCATGTGTGTGTCATAAATGATGAGAATAGACCACGATAGTTGACAGTTTGTTTTTTTGGTCCTTTTTTTAAAGATATTGGTTTTCATGCAATGAGTTTTCACGCAATAATGAACAGCTCGTATATACAACAACATATAAATGATGATCATCAGCTCATACAAACAACATATATTGATCAGTAGCTCATTTCTTTCTGATTAGTCATGCCAGTAAAATTCTATTAAAAATCATAATGTGCAGACTACGTAAGAAAATAGAATGAGAAGTCAATATGGTTCAAACTGGTTTTAGACAAGGAAAAGGAACAAGAGATCACATATTCAATGTAAGATTAATAATAGAGAAATGCAGAGAATTTAATGTGAATCTATATTTATCTTTTATAGACTATTCAAAGGCATTTGATTGTGTAAAACACCAGAAACTCTGGGAAATAATGGAAAAAATGGGATTTCCAACACATCTGATACAATTAACATCACTGCTGTATCTAGACCAACAGGCAGCAGTAAGAATAAATGGTGAAACAACAACTTGGTTTGACATAAAACCGGGGTGCATATTGTTGCCTTACTTACTTAACTTGTATGCTGAAAATATAATGAGGAATGTTAGAGAAGATGTAGACAAAGAATATTACAATGCCATAACAATTGGAGATTATGATATACCAGAGATTAGATATGCTGATAACACAGTATTACTGCTGACAACAGAAAAAAGAATGGAAAAGCTAATTATGTCCGTCCGTAAGAACAGCGAAGAGCAAAACTTCTATCTTAATGCAAAGAAAACTAAATTGATGACAACTGACAAAACAAACAAGGCAGCTGAAATATGTATCAATGAGGAAAAATTGGAAGAAGTGGAGAGTTTTGGATATCTTGGATCACTACTAACTAATAATGGAGATACAATGAGGGAAAATAAAAGGAGGACATCTACTGCTCTTCAGAAAGTAAAACAACTAAAGAAGCTGTGGGAAATAATGGAAAAAATGGGATTTCCAACACATCTGATACAATTAACATCACTGCTGTATCTAGACCAACAGGCAGCAGTAAGAATAAATGGTGAAACAACAACTTGGTTTGACATAAAACCGGGGTGCATATTGTTGCCTTACTTACTTAACTTGTATGCTGAAAATATAATGAGGAATGTTAGAGAAGATGTAGACAAAGAATATTACAATGCCATAACAATTGGAGATTATGATATACCAGAGATTAGATATGCTGATAACACAGTATTACTGCTGACAACAGAAAAAAGAATGGAAAAGCTAATTATGTCCGTCCGTAAGAACAGCGAAGAGCAAAACTTCTATCTTAATGCAAAGAAAACTAAATTGATGACAACTGACATAAACAACAACATATAAATAATGATCATCAGCTCATATAACTTGACTATGACTTTTCCAATCCCCAGGTTTATGAGTTTTCACTCTTTTTCCCTTGTGCTAGATAATGAAACATACAGGTCCTCTTTCAGCTGTTCTACATCTCCATACAGAGTGTCAGTGTTTGAGGAGTTTGGTGGTATCAGGTTCTTCTGAAGGTCCTTCAATGCAGTCCAGCAGATGGTGTTTAACAGTTTCCTCTTCTTGTCTATTGCAGTGCATGCAGTATGGTGTATGGTCAACTCTGTGTAAATGCTTACTGAGGGTGATGTGTCCTGTTCTCAACCTGAAAACTGTGCGTTAGTCTCTATGACATAAGCTGTTGATGTGGTCTCCGGGGTTAAGCTTTGGCAGGTGTGTATATAGGGATCTTCCAGTTGGATTACTGGCCCAGCTGTCCATCCACTGCTGCTTGCAGTTGTGTATAATGTGTTTAGCAGTTATCATGTTGGTGGAAATGCTGGGCTGTGACATGGTGGCTCCACCCTTTGCTAGTCTGTCAGCACGTTCATTTCCTCTGATATCCCTGGTATCCACTGTAGAGTGGTCTTGATATCAGAGTAGGCAAGTTGGTTTATTGCACTGAGTATGTCAGTTGTAATGTGATCAGCTGATGGTATCCAGTTTTCAAGGGCTTGGAGAGCAGACTGGGAGTCTGAGAAAATAACAAGGTTTTTTTGTGTGAGAGGCATTGTTTTTGTATTTGGTGGTGGTGACTGCCAGGGCTGCTAATATTGCCTGCATTTCTGCATCATAACTGAAGCAGCGAGATCCACAAGGAGCAGAAATGTGGCTTGTTGTCTTGTCTGGAAACATTATGAGTACCCCATATCCTGCATTGTCTGTTTCCTTGAATGCTGACCCATCACTGTATGCATAGATCCAGTCCTTGGGGTAGGATTCTATGGTCTCCAGTGCACACAGCTGTAGGGTGTTTGGATCTGATGATTTGTTCACTAATTTGTTCTTGAGTCTGGTGTTAGTTTGAGGAAGTGCGTAGTTTGTGTTTGGTGGGATGTCTGGTACTTTTGTTAAGTTCTCTGTTTTCAGGGAGTTTGTGTCTTGTGTTTAACTGTTCTGCTATGTGCACTGGAGTTTTCAGTTTCAGTCTATTATTATGCTTCCATTTATCAACCACTTTTCTGTTAGGATGGTCTGAGGGCATGCGTTTATATCTTTCTACTACCTCAATGGCTGACTTTTCGTGTCGTATATCTAATGGCTCTATGTTTGCATCAATTTCACATGCAGCTGTGGGTGTTGATCTCATTGCCCCACAACTGAAAGGAATGTTCTGGATTCTGTCTACTTGTGTACGAGAGGTCTTTGATGCTGTGACCTGTAAGGGGAGGTTGTAATCTATTATAGATCTAACATATCCTGTGTACAGTTGTCTGAGTGTTGCTTTGTCAGCTCCCCAGGATGTACTTGCAAGTCGCTTGAGTAAGTTTGGACTTTTGGATGCTTTTTCTGCTAGTCCATCCATGAACTCTTTAAAGTTCAATTTTCTGTCTAGTATCATGCCAAGGTATGTTGGATTTTTTTCTTTCGTGATTTGAGCACAATCAGGAGTTATTTTCAGTTCAGTCTTTGCTAGTTTGTTGCTAAGAGTGAAGACTGTATATGTAGTTTTACTAACATTGATCTTCAACTTCCAGAAATTGCAGCAGGCTGATATGGTGAGGAGGGCTCTATTAAGTCTCTCAGCAGCCAGCTGCAGGTCTGTTCCACCAGTCCATATGACAAGGTCATCTGCAAACATGGCTTTGTGGGTGTTCAACAGGTTGGGGAGGTCATTTATAAAGATCAGGAAGAAGGTGCAGCTAACAGCAGAACCCTGTGGCAGACCTTCCTCCAGGGTGAATTTCTCTGACAGTCTGTTCTTGACCTGAGTTTGTATGGTCCTGTTACTCAGGTAGTTTTTAACCCACTGATACATTTTTCCATGTATGCCCATGTTCTGCATCTTTAACAGTAGGTCTTTCTACCAGACCCTGTCATATGCCTGCTGGAAGTCTACAAAGACAGCCACAGAGTTTCTCTTGAGTAAGACTTGGTGGACAATAAACATACAGAGTGTACCACAGTCCATCATGCCATACTGTTATCACTTGGATATCATTCTCAGTGCACTTTCTGTTTTTAACTTCGCCTTAGGTGTCATTTCTCAAAAGTGTAGCAATATCCTTGCATTTACCACATTCACATTTGTACATGGTATATCCAGGCACTGAGTGATCTTTTCCATATAGAAGGGTTTCTTGTATGATCGCAATATGGATGTTGACTTTTTTCAGCTGTCTGTTTAATTCTGAGGCCTTTGGCCTAAGTCTAGAAATGTTGATTTGAAGAATGTTTATTGTAGCTGATTTTTTGCTCAGGGTAGCCGGAGCCACATGGCACGATCCTTTTTTTGAGGCGACGTCCGGGTTCATATGGTTTTCTTTTCGTTTCTGATATTTTCATGATGGGGGTTTTGTCCTAAGTCTTTCTTTCATACCCAGGAAGCCTTTCCAGTGAGAAGATGAGATCAAGCCCAAAGCGCAGCACCAGCCCTCCGACGGCTTTGAGACATTTTCACAGAGACAATCTGACTTTGGGATGAGGGATTTGATGGTGCTTCAACGCCACCTACAATCTGCTGGCTGCTTTGTTTCCCTCATTCTGATAGCCATTGTTGTAGAGACCCATAGGCTTGTCATGCCCTGGACTTGTCGGTTTCCATCAGATTTTCCCCATCCACGCAGGTGATCCCTCTGTGTCCCCATCCATCCACCATCCCAAACAGCCCAGTGCTGGCCCAGGCCAAGATCTCAGCTCCACCTTTTGACAGGTGTGCAATGTAAAAAACTGCAGGGTCTTCTATCCTAGGAGGGGTATTTGTGCTTGTCATTTTTCCCACAGGTAAGTGGGTTTTCTTAGCGTACATAGCATTTTGTCTGAGCTATCTGACACTCCTATAATCTTCTTCTTCTTCTTCTTCGTTCGCACTGTCTGTCTATATCTGCAGTCCTGTCTCTTGGATAAATTTCACTGTTTTTTGTAACTCATGTATGGAACCGTAGAGCTTATCTTCTTTAGTGGTTTCACTGGGCCAGTAATTATTTCTCAGTGTCTCGTAGTTGATGCAGTTCTGGAGGATATGTTCCACGGTTTGGGGCACCTGAGCACATGTACATAGATTAGTAGTACCAACCTTAAACTTTGTATACATATGACTTCGGAGTCGGCTGTGTCCTGTTCGGAGACGGAAGATGGTGACTTGTTCCTTTCTGTTTAGCATGTGATAGTCATCATGTGGTGGTGTTTGTGGCTTCCTGTAGGTTTTTATCATGCTTTTCTTCTGATTATAGGTGACTGGTATGTCTGGTTGCTCCATTTCAGTGCCCTCTTTGGCCAGATGGTCAGCTTTCTCATTGCCTGGTATCCCACAGTGGGAGGGAATCCACTGCAAAGTGACTCCATGTTGTAAGCCAATTTTTGACAAGGCATCCTTAAGGTCTGGTAGTTTGTTGCACTGAAGAGCCTCCAGTACTGATCTTGCATCTGTGAGAATTACTACAGGACATGTATCAATTCTGGAGTCTGATAGTTTTTCAACTGCAGCAATAATTGCCCTAACTTCTGCATCAAAGTTGTTGCAGTATTTACCAGTGGGTATGGAAATCTTGTCAATGGTGTTGTTTGGATATTCAATATATGCTCCTGCCCCACCATTTTTTTATGGCATTATGTGCAGATCCATCTGTATACACACGTATCCAGGTGTCACATGGATATTTGTCATCTAGAACACTAAGTGTGGCTACTGATCTTACAAGACTGCTCTGCATCTCACCATTCTGCACACCTTTCACTTCAGTCTGAATAGTTATTTGTGTATAATCTGCTTCTTTCCATGGTGTATGCTCTGGTACAGATGATAATGGAGTGACTACAGTTGGAAGGTCAGGTATCAGCTTACGCATACGCTTGGCCTGATGAATGAAGCTGCTTCTTTTAAGCCGTCCTAATGCCAAGTTATTGAATCTCTCCT
Organism: Achatina immaculata; assembly: GCA_009760885.1. NCBI lineage: Eukaryota > Metazoa > Mollusca > Gastropoda > Stylommatophora > Achatinidae > Lissachatina > Lissachatina immaculata. The sequence continues at coordinate 48,422,487 of CM019696.1, read as the reverse complement.
TCAGGGGATGGCTTACAGAGCTAAGGAATTTTTCTCCCATGGTCATGACCTTTGTGTCTCTACGTTCCTTTAGCGGTTGAACACCAACTATTTTCTGCATTTCTACTATTGGTGTGGACCTCATGGCACCTGTGATAATCCGTAGTGACTGATTTTGAACCTTGTCTAGATTATGCAGCGTAGTGTTTGATGCTGTGCACCAAGATGTTGAGCCATATTCTAAATGTGGTAGAATACTTTGCTGATATACGTTCTTGAGGATTCTTTCACTAGCTCCCCATGTAGTCCCACTTAATTTTCTTAATATGGCTAGTTTTCTTCTGGCTTTTGCTTCTGCACTGTTGATGTGTTGCTTCCAAGTCAGTTTTGAGTCATGAGTCACTCCTAAGTAAGTGGGTTGGTTGTCCATCCTTAAGGGTATTTCATTTACAAAGATCTTACCTGCTTTCTGTTTAGATGACTCCTATAATAAACAAGAGGCTACTATCACATTTCTCAGTTCTATGTTCCCTCTTTCTTTTACAGAAAGTTGTTCCCTAAAAATTCTGCCTTATAAGAGGGTGACATTATATTTTATAACAATAATAAATAGTGTTGGTTGCTACAGGTTTCTGGGATACAGGAGTGGGTCAGACTTTTTTAAGCACACAGATCTATGTTCCCTGTCTCACAAAGACTATGTTAAGATAAGTGTGTTCTCAACACAGTTGTTCCCAGGAGTATCAGCTCATATAAACAACATAAAATGATGATCATTAACTCATACAAACAACAACTTTAAAATGCTTCAAAATGTTAGATTATCAGTTAGGACTATCCTAGCACATCACACAAGTTCATATGTGTTCCAGTCTCACTCTCAACGTATCTGTCAGCGTACATATATTGATGACATGTTTTACATTGTTTTACAGTTCTTGTTTTACAGTTCTTCTACTTCCTTTAACATGACATTCATGCCAGGTTTTGCTGCATCTGACTTCCAACTGTGTATCCTTGCACAGAGATGTTATGTCTCCACATGTTTTGAAACTATCCTATTGGACTTCATGAGGATGTTGATAATGTCTGTCTGACCCAGTACTTGGCCAAATGGTACACACAAGTCTTCTCTGTTGGATTTGTTCATAATTTTGGCAACTTCCACCAAAAAAAACTTGCAGTTAGCTGTAGATGTATGTAGAACCTCTTGATCTTTATTTTGTGAACATTAGTAGCATTAAAAAAAGGGTATACAAGAAATGTAAACCAACAAGGAGCAGATGTCATCAACCATTGATCACACAGTGATCGTTTAAGGACTACTGCTTGAAAACCATCCATCAGAACCATCTTCTAAGGCCAACCTCCTTTTCTGTAATAGGCCATACAGGTATCAGGGAAAATGAAAGAGCAGATCGGCTGGCTGACTCAGTTGTCATGGAGGAAAGGCAGCTGTCAAGCTGAGCAGAGATCATCAGCACTGGATAAGAAGCTGGTTGAACAAAGGACTTCACTGACAATCATGAGTTGGCATCACTATATAGAATGAAGGAGTTGGGGGGGGGGGGGGGGGGAGATGAAACTTCGTGTGGTGGAAAATGAATGATTCACCAAGAGCTCCGGATGGACAGTCAACCAACAAAGAATGGGTGTGACAAGTTACAGTACACTGTAGGAGATTGAAGCACCTATGGATGTGTCTGGAATGCATGAACTAACTATCTAACTCACTAACTAGCTAACTAACTATCTAACTAACTAATTAATTAACTATGAATCTAAACCAAGACACTGCGCTAATATAAATACTAAAATACTTCTCTGTTGCAATTAAGAAGTACTTAAGTTTTTCATTTTTTATAAACTGTCCATTTCACTGATGTACGTAGGGTCTAAGGAAGTTAATCTATGCCATAAAAATAAATCTTTCACGATTATGGTCGTGCCCATACAACATTTTTTCCCCCCTAAAATAAAAAAAAAATTTTTAATCCGAATAGTTTGAATGAGCTGGTTGTAGATGATGAATGAGAAATGAAAAACGATGTCTAAAAAATAAATGTCAAAAAAAAAAAAAGATTACATGTAAAAAAAAGTAACAATAAAATATAGAGCTGCCTGCAAAAGTGAAACCCGAATAATACAAAGAATAATGCACGAAATATGATAAAGATGATAATATCATCGTATCGAAGCATCTTTTACTTTTTAAAACATTATACTTTAACAGCTTCACAGCGCGCACAAATGATTTATAAATTATGTTCATCTTGATTTAAAAGGCTGAATCATTCAGCCCAACCGGCTTTACATTGATACCGCCCCTTCCATCTTCGAATAGATTCTACACTTCCCTCTAGCTCTAGTTAACGACTCACGTTTTTATATCAGTGCGATCATTTCTCTGTATCTAACGTGGTTGCAAAGTCTGTAAAGACCGTTTGTTTACACAAGAACAAAGGACATACCATCTTTTAGTGTTAATTTTCCACTTGGTGTTTTCTGTTTCAGGAAGTGAATGGACCAGAAGAAAGATGGCCGCTTCATCCGGGTATTGTGGTCTCTGAAAGAGGAAGTAAGGCGAACGAGTAGCGAAGGGGTTAGTGTATACCTTCCAAAGGAACATTGCTCATCCTGGATGTAGAAATGAGCACCAAAAAGAAGGTGTGACAACGAGACGCAATACTGATACATTTTTTGTATGCTGACAAATCAAGACTGCTGCATCGTTTAAGGAAAACATCTTATATCTTATATCCTTCCCGTGCCGTTAGACGTCACATAGGGCTCGCAAAGTAGTTCGCCAATTTTTCCTGTCTTCGGCAAGTCTTTCAACCTCAACAAAGGATTTTATGCCTGTTAACTTGGCCTCTCTTAATAATGTCCTCTTCAGAGTTTCACGCGGTCTGCCCCTTTTTCTTCGGCCTGTTGTGTTCCACTTGATAGCTTGTTTTGGGATTCTCTGATCATTTCTTCTCATCAAGTGACCAACATATGTCCATCTCCTTTTCCTGATCACCCGTGAGACTGGTTGTTGTTCAGTCATCTGTCTTATCTCTGCATTGTTCTTCAATTCATTCCACTTGATGCCGAGTATTTTCCTTAGGCATTTGTTTTCAAAAGAGTCTAATTTCTTTTCTATTTCTTTAGTTGTTTTCCAGCTTTCGCATGCATAAATGAGGGTGGATATTACATTTGAATTGAATAGTCTTAACTTGTGCTTATAACTTTTGAATTCCATATGTTCTCAAGATTCTTGAAGATTGATGCTGCTTTTGCAATTCTGATCCTAACTTCCTTTCTAGTGTCACCATCCTGGTCTATGTAGCTGCCAAGGTATGCAAATTGATTGACTTCTTCAATATCTGTCCCTTCTATGTGTATTTTTCCATTTTGATTGATGGGAATTTTCATTATTTTTGTTTTGTCCTTGTTAATTTCAAGGAAAACATACAACATCCGATATTTCGGCGTGAGGCTTATTCGAGGATACATGCAAAAAACAAAATACAAACATATATAACTTATCTGAAGCGTCTTGCTCTCAGTAAAGCGGAAATGTGTGTGGAAGAAGGAGGAGGAGGGAAAAAACCGTTGCCTACAGACAAAAGATTCCCGATATAGCCAATCATGGCGAAGAAGCGGAGAGAGAGGAGGAGAACAAGTGGGAGAAAGGGGTTGGGGGAAGGCAATAGAAACATGATAGCCGCTAAAGGTTCCGGGGGGGGGTGGGGGAAAGGGGAGAGAAAAGAGGACGCGAGAGATAATGAATGAAGAACTTAAACACCTACAGGGAGGAAATGTAAAATTGGTGAATGGGACAAGACCAATATGTTGGCAGAGAAGGAAATAGGATGGTGGTAGGGAGGGGTAGCATAGAGAAAGAAATTAGAGTATAAAAAAGGCCAGTGGAAAAATAAAGAAGTTACAGAAAGCTGAAGACATTGTTAATTCCAGCTGGGTGGAGACAGCCAGTCTGGAAAATAAGGCGCTGTTCTAGGATCCTCCGAGATCGTACATCTGCGGAACAAGAGCGGATCGCACTAACCGAAATGTCCTGTTTGCCCCTGTGGTTACCAAGGCAAAAATGTTTAGCCACAGGTGTCCAGGCCCTCTTAGAAATATCATTGAGATGCTGGCGAAATCGATCTCCTAACCGTAAGCCAGTTTCCCCTATGTACTTCAAACCCCAACGTTTGCACATGATAACATAAATGACATTTCGTGAAGTGCAGGTGAAACCCTCCTGTACTGATAACGTGGATTTAGGGAAAGAGATCTGGCTGGCCTCGACAACAAACGGACAAGTGTTGCATCTACGGCGTCCACAACGTCTGGTACCATAAAAAGTGTCATCTGTCTTAAGACGACTACAAATTAAAAGGTCCCTGAGGTTTTTGTCACGTCTGTAAGCCACCAATGGGGGTTCCCCAAAAAGTTCACGTGTCTCAGGCTCGGTCTGGAAGAGATGGAGATGGCGAAACAGTATGTTTTTAACTGCCAAGCTATGAGGGTGGTACGTGAGTACTAGCTTCACTCTGTCCGAGCTACAGTGCGGTTTAGGGGTGAGGGCTTGTTGCCGCGATATGTGGCTAATGCGGTTCCAAGATGACGAGAGAACGTGGTCTGGATAGCCGCGTTGACGGAAGAAATCTAGTAATTTGTGGCCTTGATCCTGGAAATCCAAATCCTCCTTACACAAACGTCGCAACCTAAGAAGCTGGGAAAAAGGAATAGAAAAAAAAGGTTGTTTTTTTTTCCTCCTCCTCCTTCCACACACATTTCCGCTTTACTGAGAGCAAGACGCTTCAGATAAGTTATATATGTTTGTATTTTGTTTTTGCATGTATCCTCGAATAAGGCTCACGCCGAAATATCGGATGTTGTATGTTTTTCATTTATACATTCCCATACTTTATATTCGTTTTTTTCTCACCTTGCTCACTTCCTCCCTCACTTTGTAAAACTGCACCATACACCTCTATCTACCTTATTTATATTAACCAGTTTTACTGCAGTCGCCATCCCTTTTATCTGTTACATCGTTTAAGGAGCAAACGACAATCTAAGCTGCAGACAACAATCTATTCTAAGTGCCATGCTGCGTAGCGTAGGCGATCATTTCTCTCCACAATTCCCTGACTTTTGCGTTGAATATGAGATCCCCCTGTGACTTTCTTCTTAACCACACTAACAGCCCATCCAATCCAATAACCTCTCTCTCTCTCTCTTTCTCTCTCTCTCTCTCTCTCTCTCTCTCTCTGTGTGTGTCTTCCTCTGTCTCTTCTTCCCTCAAAAATGGAGACAACAATCTACGACCAAAATATCCCCCCCCCCCTTTTTCAGGGGGAAAAAACCCTTACAGAGAATGATGGCTGATCATCCCATATTAAAACAAAAAGAGTGAACCTGTACTAGACCATCTGCACTGGAAGATCTTTGGACACGGTGGCTAACACAAAACTCTTACATAACAAGATACGTAACAGTTGAAAACAAGACTTGCGCATTTCCCTGCCGGCTGTTGAGTGAAAACAAGCAGTAGCTGATATAACCAAGTGTAGGAAAAGTCGTCAAAATTCGTAAACCCTAGGATAGCAAAAGTCAATACTCGCGAAACCTGAGCACTGAAACATTCAGAAATAAACAAGGGACGGGGAGGGGGGGGGGGCATGAGTATGTTCCCCAGAGTAATCATAAACAAACTGAGTTTCTCGCTAAACCTATTATTTTATTTTATTTGTTTTAATTTTATGAATGTAAACCCTTCATATCACGATGAACATGGAGGCTTCCAAAACCAACTTTACCCGGTGGTGGATGGGGACTCAATATTCCTTAAAGTGTTTCTGCTCCTATTGTGTTTCCGTCTGCTCCTATTGTGTTGTCGTCTGCTCCTATTGTGTTGTCGTCTGCTCCTATTGTGTTGTCGTCTGCTCCTATTGTGTTGTCGTCTGCTCTATTATGTTGCCGTCTGCTCCTGCTTTATTATCATAGATCAGGTCTTTGATTTTTAATGATCAAAATTATGGTGTAGGGAGAAGAGGGAAGTTTCGTAAAACGGCACCATGCATAACTTTTATAATTTTACAGTTGTTATTACTACAGTTATCTCGAGTGAGCATCGGGAATATAAAAGTAAAGTAAAGAAAAAAAGAAACAAACAAACAAACAAACAAACAAAGAAACAAACAAAAGTTGACGAAGATCAGGTAATACCACAGTGTTCAATGGTCTCTCCTCACCCCCGCCCCAACCTCACTCCCGTTCCCATTTCTTTGGCCCCTCATTTCGGCTCATATTCTATATTTAGCTGTACAGTGACGCTGGGCACAAGTTGTACTTGAAAATGTTTTCGTGTGAACAGAGTCCATCATATAATCCCGTGGGGCTATATCTGATTTATCTGACCTAGATACAAGCTAGTTTGTGACATTTTTGTTAGTCCATTTCAAATGATGCACCCAGTTGTTAAAAATTGTAGATACAACTTTAGAACATCTTCGGTGAAAGGTCAGACTAAGGATGGATGGAAAATATGAAAGAACAGTAAAACAATGATGATGATAATGAAAGATGATAATGATAATCGAATGCTACAGGACGAGAGTTGGAGACTCTTACTTGTCTTGTCTTGTCTTGTCTCCTACGTCATATACCTTTTGGTGTTGAGGGGGCAAATAGACGTCTTGATTTGCTTCATATAATGGGATATTTAATGCTTCTGTAATTTCCTCCCTACATCTCCTGCGTGGGCGGTCTCTTCCTCTGTTGTCTACAAACCTTAGTGCTCTTTCATCCACTGATAATAAAAGCTCAAACCAGGAAGCTGAATGCATTTGGTTAGTAAACAAGAGATAACGAAACAATATTTCTTGACTGCCATGTTGTGTAGATATCTACGAACACTTAACTTTGTTCTGACAAGGGACTTTTCCTGTGGGCTATGTGAAAGTAAAGTTTTTAAGTGTAGATAGTACCAGAGATATCTTTAGGCCAACCTAGGCTGTTGCATGAGACACAGACCAGAGAGGGAGCATTACAGATCTTTAGGAGCACAACATTTATACACTTTCTTTCTAACCAAGTAAAAAATTTAAGTGATAATTTATATTTTTATATTACATACACACACATTAAATATCTCGCCAACAACACAAAGGGTACTGAGCGGCTAATGAGCGCACCTAGCGGCATGTCTTGAAAACAAACTGCCATTTGCCCCGTTCCGCTTTGAACATTAGTCGTTAAGCTACAATCGCTGAAGTGAGCGCGTGCACAAGCTGCTCGTCGGATTAGTAACAGTGTGACAATGAAGGAGCTTGAAGAACAGCTCGAGTGTGTGAAATCTTGCTGCAAATGTGATAAAAAAATGTTACAGGGACATGACAGTTGCTTAACCAAGCATGCGGGGAGGACTGTATGAGCTGAACACAGTGCTGTAAGTGGCTGAAGTGTTTTAAAGAGGGCAGAACATCGGTAGGTGAAGATTTCGGGTCTGGACGACCTTCCACAGCAGCAGACGACGACCATGTCGAGGCAGTTTGCGCTATGATTCGTGGAAATCGTCATTTAACTGTCCAAGGAGTTACTGACGAAGTGGGCGTCAGTATAGGATCTTGCCATCAAATGTTGACTAAAAAAACGACAGATACGCCGCGTCCGTGCAAAACCAGTGCGCCATTTATTGACTGACAATCGGTAAGAGATCCATGTTGAAATCAGTTAGGAACTGTTTACCAGTGGAAATGATCATGGAAGCTTTCTTAAGAACATCATAACAGGAGATGAGACTTTGGTTTATGGTTAAGATGTTGAAACCAAGATGCAGTCTTTGCAGTGGGTAAGAAAACGGCCTCCTCAATCAAAAAGAGAAAAAAAAAGCATTGCTGAGTCAGTCAAGGATCAAGGTATTGTTGGCTGTGTATTTTTTTCCTTTGAGTGCAAAGATATTGTCCACTATGAGTTTGTACCACATCGACAGATGATAAACAAACAGCTGTACCAGAAGGTTTTAGCGTGTTTGAAGGATGCTGTGGGAAAACCAGACCTGGATATTGCAGCGTAACATTGTTCCGGCCCACGTGTTACTTCTCATCTGAAGTTATCTGCCAGAACATCAGACATCCCTTGTGCACCACCCTCTCTACTCTCTGGACTTAGCCCCGACAGACTGTTTCCCAAACTTAAAACCAACTTTGAAAAGGACATTGTTTCCAAACCACAGAGGAGATTCAGGAAAATGCAATAAGAGAACTGCGATCCATCGCAGAAAGTGCGATTCAGGAAACATTCCAACAATGGAAGAAACTTTGGGAACTGTGTATCGCCAGTAGAGGGAATTACTTTGAAGGGGACAGCGTTTAAGTGTTATCAAATGAGCGCTTACGTCTGTGTAGCAAATGGTCGCTTTTTCTTTGAAAACACACCTTGTGCGTGCGTGCGTGCGTGCGTGCCCACGCACGTTAGGAATGCTTTGCTCTGCGATATGGAGTTTTGAAGTTTTAAACTGCCATGAAAGTTTAAAAAGAAGTAATATTGATTATTCAGAAAAAAAAAACAGTAATGAAGAATGTGCTTTTTACTGTTCTTTTTTTTTTCTTCAAACATTCAACTTTTATTGTTAAGAATACACATAATAAGAGGAGGGGAGTTAATGACGTGGTTTTATTCTAGCAATTAGTAACGAATTTTTAATCAGAATGAGACGCAACTCTTAAGACGCTTTGTTCGTGCTTTTAAAAATGAAAATGCATTTGATCTTTTCCTCCTTAAAGCCGAATATTAACACTATTGTGAAGAAGTGGAATGGTCGAGGGTTTGAATCCCCAGTTGAGCTGTATTTTTTTCTCCCGACCAATACGGCCCCAAGGTCGATCCAGCCCCGTAAAATGTTACCAGAGAAAATCTGGGAAGGAAAGGCAGCGAGGAAAGGAACTGGCCACCCCTACCTCATAGGCTGATGGCCCGGCTTAATAAGGTCTCTATCGCTTCATCTCCTACGGCATTTACTATGGGACTATCTTTACCTTTTTTTTTTTACTTTGTGAAGAAGTGTGCCGACAAATGCTGATGCACTGAGCCTCAGAACATGTGTTTGTTTGTTTGTGCAGGAAGAGTTCTCAGGAAAAAAATTGCTTTGTCTCGGAAAAAAAAATCACTTGTATGCTGTAGGCGTGTCAAGTGCTAGTGCCTTCACACTCCCAGGCTAATACAGCATTCGAGGTAGGGTTGCCAATACAGCATTCGAGGTAGGGTTGCCAATACAGCATTCAAGGTAGGGTTGCCAATACAGCATTCGAGGTAGGGTTGCCAATACAGCATTCGAGGTAGGGTTGCCAATACAGCATTCGAGGTAGGGTTGCCAACACCTTTGTTTCCCTGGGAAACCCCAACTAGCAATTTTTTTTGAGGCAAGGTTGACCTACGTACCAACTGCTCCGAGAAAGTTCCTGCCTAGTGCGAAATCGAACCAGGGACCTTCTGATCGCCAAATGAATGCATCAACCACTAGACCACTACTGCATGAGGCTTTCAAATCATCATCATCATCATCAGGTGCCGTGCCGACTGCCGTTGGCTATTATTCTTCTCAAGAGTACTCGATCCTTCATGCAGGCCATTAGATCATTTGGTGATCTCCTCTCACACAATCTCGTCAGACTTTCCAGTATCATTTTTCTTGGTCTTCCTCTGGCTTTTCTTCCCTATATTTTTACTGTTATTATAATATTCTCAACGCCCCCTCTTCTCATTGCGAGTCCTATGAAAGTAAATTGTCTCTCTCTTATTTTTTTGTGACAATATTTTTTTTCTATCCCGCTCTTCACAAACATTCTCCATTAGTTATTTTTGCTGTCTAGGGAATTAGCAACATTCTTCTAATAAAGCACATTTCTGCTGCTTTCAGTTACTTTTGTGTAGACCTGCCTGTACAGTGCGTATTCAAAATAAGCAGATAAAATGGAAACAATTCTGTCTAGGGCTGTGGTTTGTTGCCCAGTGGTTGGTGCATTGTTTTCTAGTGGTTGGACAACTGGAGTCCTGCGTTCTGTTCCAATTCCCTCTCTTAGGGTTTCTCTTGCTTTGATGTCGAAAGTGCTTGTTGATTTTTCAAGGCTAACAGCGTGTGTTCTACTCTTTTGCTACAGTGTACACAGGCATCGTTGTACTGTACTGTACTGTACACGCGAGCTGTACTGACAGTTATCATTCATTCATTAATTTGCATGTCCCTTGCGGAGCTTTGCCTCCCTAACAGCACTCCTGTAGGCCTCTCGGTTGTGAGCAAAATGGCCTGCTGCTGATACATCCATTTGCAGATCATCAACGATGTCCTGCAGCCATCTTCGCCTTGGTCTTCCTCTCTTTCTTTTTTCCATTATGTGCCTTTCCAAGACGGTTTTCTCTAGATTATCATGACGTTTAATGTGTCCAAAATATTTAAGTTTTCTCTCTTTAATCTTCTCTCTTTAATCTTCTTTACTAGCCAGTCTTCTTCAATATTAAGTTCTTGTAGTAAGGATATATTTGTTCTTTTTTGTGTCCATGGTATTTGAAGGATATATAAGAGGAAGACCAAAACGAAGATGGCTACAAGACATCGTTGACGATCTGCAAATGGATGCAACAGCAGTAGGCCATCTTGCTCACAACCGAGAGCCCTACAGGAGTGCTGTTTGGGAGGCAAAGTTCCACAAGGGACATGCAAATGAATGAATGAATGAATGGTATTTGAAGAACTCTTCTGTAGCATTTACATTCAAAGGCGTTTATGTGTTTCTCAGCTGTTTTGTTAAGTGTCAAGATCTCACAGGCATATGTTGCGATGGGAAAGATGCATGCCCTTAAAAATCTTATTTTTGTAGTTCTGTCTGTTCCTCTCCACAGATTCTTTATTTGTTTTACTTTCTGAAGAGCGATAGATGTTCTCCTTTTAATTTCCCTCATTGTATCTCCATTATTAGTTATAATGATCCAAGATATTCAAAACCCTCCACTTCTTCCAGTTTTTCCTCATTGATACACATATCAGCTGCCTTGTTTGTTTTGTCAGTTGTCATCAATTTAATTTTCTTCGCATTAAGATAGAGGTTTTGCTCTTCACTATTCTTACGGACTGACATAATTAGTTTTTCCATTCCTTTTTCTGTTTTGGACAGTAATACTGTACACCATTAGTGGTGAAATATGCCTAAACCAGGGGTGAAACTTGATGGCTACTCATGTCACGGCACCTCCGCTCTAGAGGTCGGTCAGGTCCTAATCACGCCCATACTGGGATAGTATGTCTAAACCCAGGGGTGAAACTTACTAGTGGCTAGCAAGCACCTCTCATCCGGTGGGGATGTATGTGCATCCTAATCACGCTGAGGTTTTCCGGGTAGAAAGCCGACGCTGGACTGGATAGGCAACCGTCTCTCACGCGCCGGGGATACACATGTATCCAAAAATACGTCGTGGTTTTCCAATGAGAAAGTCCAGCTGTAGATTAAACTGGTGCAGCGAAAACCACGGTGTCACGCAATCCCGCTTCTGAGACCCACCAATAAACAAGCTCAAGTCCGTCCATACTCTGAATCTCTTGTGGTCCTCTCGTGGATCTTGTATGGTCCTTTTGGGGACCACACGGGGGACCACGGGACCTATCGGGGACCATAGGAGTAAATTCAGGAGGTTCACGGGGCGGTCTTGGTGGTAGAAGCGAACGAAGAAGAAGATAGGACATGCAATGAGAAGAGAGGACAGTGAAAAAATTATAACAACAGGAAAAATATAGGGAAGAAGAACCAGAGGAAGACCAAGAGAAATGATACTGGAAAGTCTGACGAGATAATGTGAAAGGAGACCAGCAACTGATCTAATGGCCTGCATGAAGGATCGTGTACTCTTGAGAAGCATAACAGCCAACGGCAGTCGGCACGGCACCTGATTATTATTATTATTATTATTTTCGTACTAACGATATTAATTATCCGAATCTTTGCAACCACGAAGCACAATAACAATTTTTTATTCAGTTTCCGGTGTAGAATTTATTATTATACATGTACTTGTCGTTCTGGGCAGGGACAGGATTGCGATCTTTTGCTATCTCACCAAGCTGCAGGTAAATCTTTACAGTTTCACTGTTTGCACAAACCCAAGTGCAGAATGTAGAGCTGAAGTGTATATCTGCATTTGGTTAAGAAATTGCTTCGTTTCACAATAATGCAACATAAATTGACTCTCTTGGTGGCGGATAGCGCATCAAAAGCAGACTGTGTGGGTTTGTTCCTAAATTCCGAAGGAACAACTATTGAGTAAAAGCTATAATTCTTGGATTTCTAATGAACAGCTCTTGGGAAAAAACTATAGTTATTGCAGTGAAGGAAGTAAATCCCCTACATGGGATCAGTAAGTAATTTTACATCCAGATCCATGGAATGATGCACGATGAACGAACGATCAGTCTTCCATGTATGCTTGCTTAGAGTTCGTGTCCTGACAGCCTTCTCTTACCCTGCATGGTACAGGAGTTCTGTTCACTGTTCTTGAATGAATGCTGCTGGCGCACTGGGATGATCAGCAACATAGTTTCCCAGGATGTTGGATGAATGCCTTCTTATTCTGTGTTCATTTCCACGGGCTCGTTTATTTAGTCTCACCAGCTCAGTTATTTAGACCAAGAGATGGGTCACTTCCATGAATCCCACCATCAGTAGGAGTTCTTCTGTTATGTCCAACAGAATTTTAACCTTGTGCTTTTCCTAGGGCCAAATTTAGGCTTTTATATCTCTTTAGAGAGACCAGTTTTTGCGGGATGTCTTCAGTGATCTGGAGGTCTGTGTGTCTAAAATGTTCATATCATATTTGGATGCATCTTTCAGTTCTAATCATTGATGTTCGTTTGTCATATGCTGGTTGTCCTTTGAGGTGATGACCCAAAACTGACATGCTAGCACCATAGCTAACCAAGAGCTTGTCCCAGCTCTCCGTTAATACCCCAATAACAGGCTTAGTCTAGCTAACAGGACAGAGATTGCCATAGTCGCCATGGTGGTGGAGTCTCTGAAGAAGCATTGCAAACCCTTTGCTTGTTATCTCCTCGCAAGGATAGAAAACATGGCTGCCATAATCTGCCCCCACTCGAACATGATGCTGTGCCTTAACATCTTCACCACATCAGCTGCATAGGACAGCAGCTTGCATTTCTAGGGAGATAGCAGAAGAAGCTGAAACAGAAGAACAGTTTTATATGATGAACTTGTGGAGAGGACGAGGCTGTGAGGTACACTAAACACTGAAATCAAGGATATTTGTTATCCAGAAGAGATTTTTCAATCAGATTGGGAAGAAGTGACCAAAAGATGAACCATGTTGAGAGCTACTCTTCGTGAGAGCTAAATTTGAAGACAAAAAAGATGCAAGTGCAAGGAGACTGATGCTTGCAGTGCAAACACTGTTTGCTGTTCTGTGTTCCATGGCATTTGCTTGCCCAGAATGGCATGAAATGTTAGTGGCTTTACATTTCTAGGCCACAACAGCATTTGATGTACAGATGTCAGCACCTATCCTCGCTGCCTTTCTTTTCCTGATATTCCAGCTACCAGTTTTTTAAAGGTGTTTTGGTGCTGGTGCTGGCCAGTCCAGCAAAATTCTGCTCAAGTGGAAAATTGAACCATGGACCTTGTGACTGGCAGGTGAGAGCACTAACCGCTGCACCACTGTGGCTATTCCTGTGGCTTACTATGCAAATTCAGCATGATAGAATCAATCATGAGAGGATCTTTTCAGCAAAACAGTGCTTAGCAAAGTCCGTAACTAATGCATCATGCCTCATTTGCACATCATGGAGCCATAATTATGAGTGTCCAGCATTGTTTTGCTGTATACTAGTTCTCTTTGAGTTACATCCATCATCCACTTGGTGTATACTAGTTCTCTCTTTACCACATCTGTCATCCCTTTGGTGTTTACTAGCTCTCTTTGAACTGCATCTATCATCCATTTGGTGTTACTAGTTCTCTTTGAACATCTTGTTGGCAGAAATGCAGATGAAGCCACTGACAGCAGTTATTGAGGAAAGACGCTGGCGATGGTTGGGACATGTGCTCTGGATGACTGACAACTCACTACCAAAAATAGCACTAAGATGGACACCACAGGGGAACAGAAGTAAGGGTAGACCAAAAGAGACATGGAGAAGAACAACAGAAAGGATGTTGAGCAATAGAGGGTTCACCTGGGCAAGAGCAGAAAAAAAGGCAAAAGACAGGCATTTGTGGAAAACCCTTGCGGAAGCCCCATGTGCCCTGGGCACTTAAGGTTCAGACAGAGAGAGAGTTCTCTGTGATCTGCATCTATCATCCATTTGGTGTATACTAGTTCTCTTTAATCTGCATCTATCATCCATTTGGTGTTTACTAGCTCGCTTTGAACTTCATCTATCATCCATTTGATTTATACTAGTTCTCTTTGATCAGCATCTATCATCCGTTTGGTGTATACTAGTTTCCCTGAGCTACATCCATCATCCATTTGGCGTATACTAGTTCTCTTTGAGCTGCATCTATCATCCATTTGGTGTAAAAAAAAAAGCAGGATCTGGAATTGAGGCAGAAGCTGGGGGACTGCTATGAGAACTTGGAGAATACTGAGGACTGTGTCCTGTTTGATCAGAGATTTAGCCTGAACTTGAAGGGAGAATATTGAGGACTGTGCCCTGTTTGATCGGAGATTTAGCCTGAACTTGAAGGGAGAATATTGAGGACTGTGTCCTGTTTGATCAGAGATTTAGCCTGAACTTGAAGGGAGAATATTGAGGACTGTGTCCTGTTTGATCGGAGATTTAGCCTGAACTTGAAGGGAGAATATTGAGGACTGTGTCCTGTTTGATCAGAGATTTAGCCTGAACTTGAAGGGAGAGTACTGAAGATTGTGTCCTGTTTGATCAGAGATTTAGCCTGAACTTGAAGGGAGAGTACTGAAGATTGTGTCCTGTTTGATCAGAGATTTAGCCTGAACTTGAAGGGAGAGTACTGAAGACTGTGTCCTGTTTGATCAGAGATTTAGCCTGAACTTGAAGGGAGAGTACTGAAGACTGTGTCCTGTTTGATCAGAGATTTAGCCTGAACTTGAAGGGAGAGTACTGAAGACTGTGTCCTGTTTGATCAGAGATTTAGCCTGAACTTGAAGGGAGAATACTGAAGATTGTGTCCTGTTTGATCAGAGATTTAGCCTGAACTTGAAGGGAGAATACTGAAGATTGTGTCCTGTTTGATCAGAGATTTAGCCTGAACTTGAAGGGAGAATACTGAAGATTGTGTCCTGTTTGATCAGAGATTTAGCCTGAACTTGAAGATGGTGTAGGAAAGCTCTTCCTGTCATTTTAAACAAGTTACAAGCAGAGTTGTGGAGTCAGTAGGAAGATTTTCAGTTACAAGCATAGTTGTGGAGTCAGTAGAAATGTTACATTTATGAAGGAGTCACAGATTACAGGAAACTATAAGGGTGAGTTAAAAAGTAACCACAATTCAAGGGACATAACCATTAAAAAATTAAAAGCATATATGGAAACCCCCCCTAAGGAAAGCCTATGATGCTTACAAAAATAGAAAGCACACAGTCTCAGCCTAATCATAAGTGACTTCAGGTCACTTAGAACATTGGGGATATAAGGAAACAGACAGCAGAGAAGTAGAGGAATTGGAAATAGATAACTACTACTAATCAGTCAAGCAGAGGAGAGGAAGTAGAAGAATGGGAAATAGATAACAAAGTAAGTAGAAGAGTGGGAAATAGATAACAACCTACTATAATCAGTCAAGCAGAGGAGAGGAAGTAGAGGAATGGGAAATGGATAACAACCTACTACTAATCAATCAAGCAGAAGAGAGGAAGTAGAGGAATGGGAAATGGATAACAACCTACTACTGATCAATCAAGCAGAAGAGAGGAAGTAGAGGAATGGGAAATGGATAACAACCTACTACTAATCAGTAAGCAGAGGAGAGGATGTAGAGGAATGGGAAATGGATAACAGCCTACTACTAATCAGTCAAGCAGAGGAGAGGAGGTAGAGGAATGGGAAATGGATAACAGCCTACTACTAATCAGTCAAGCAGATGATGAGCCAAACCAAAACTGAACAAGAGATACTTGGACAACTAGGAGGAAGTGACCACAACCCCAGACCTAGCATTCACAACAGAAGATATAGCACACAAAACTGAACGAGAGATACTTGGACAACTAGGAGGAAGCGACCACAAACCAATAAAACTAATGATAGATCTTAACTACAGAACACCAACACAAGAACCACTACCAAGGTGGAGTTAGAAAAGAACCAATAGGGAAAGTTTCAGCAGACTTACAGACCTATACTGTGAAAACATAAACACCTGACACAAGGATGTGAACAAAATGGCCAAACAGTTCAGTGAAACAATATTAGAAGCAGTTTTTGAAACCATACCACAAGGAGGAAGGGAAAAACTACCAGCCATACTGGACAGAAGAGCTTCAAATACTTGAAGATAACCTGACAGCTGCAAGATAACTAGCTGAGACAAAATAGGACATTGAAAACAACATCAGACTAAAAGAAGCAAGTGCAAGGTATAGGAAAGAAGCTAACCAAGCAGCTTACAGTAGATGGGGAACTATAATTTTGTTTGGGCCAAGAGGAAGGCCAAACACCATAAGAAATAACATCTTATTGGCAGAAATGCAGATGAAACCACTGACAACAATTATTGAGGAAAGACGCTGGCGATGGTTGGGACATGTGCTCCGAATGACTGACAACTCACTACCAAAAATAGCACTAAGATGGACACCACAGGGGAGCAGAAGTAAGGGTAGACCAAAAGAGACATGGAGAAGAACAACAGAAAGGATGTTGAGCAATAGAGGGCTCACCTGGGCAAGAGCAAAAAAAAAGGCGAAAGACAGGCATTTGTGGAAAACCCTTGCGGAAGCCCCATGTGCCCTGGGCACTTAAGGTTCAGAGAGAGAGAGAGGAGGAAGGGGGGAGCAGTTAAGGTGCAGTCAGTGGTTAAAGTGTCTTCTTGATGAGCAAAGGATCATGAGTTCTAGACCCACCAGATTGCTGAGACTTGTTTCCGGTGGGTCCATGGTTCTCTTGGTAGTGTCATGACCACCTGTGACCCTGAGGATACGAGACAAAGTGGTCTATCGTCCAAGCACAGAACATCTGCCTGTAGAGGAGACCAGAGTGTACTGTGTATGTGGCTGTCTGTGCATGAAGAATAAATACATATGCACATAAACATGATCAGTGTCTTTTATATATGACTGGTCCATTTAGTGAAGTTGCGCAGTTGATAGTGAACCATTTCTCATCAGTAGATGGTGCAAGAGGTGTCCTTTATGAGACCTGACACAAAAGTGTTAGGGAAGGCAGCTTCTGCAGATGGAGAATAAACACCTACAGGGTGAGACACACCAGATTACACAGTACACTAATAGTGGCTGAAAGGGTGAGTTTTAAAACTCAGTCCTGTGAATACAAGGTTATGGCCAGATTTATAAGCAGGTGAATGCAGAATTTGAAAGATTTTTTTTTAAATTTTCCAGCCTTGTATAGCTGTAAAAATGCCCACTCTGGACAACAAGGAGTTGGAGAACTCAATTCGTATCAAGGTTGGGTACAACGGGTAAGTTCTGATTCTGTGTCGTTGTCTTTCGTGTTTTGTTTACTTCAAATTTTCCCATATATGTGGGTTTCTTTATTGTATTATGCATTTTAATATGGCCTGAAACATTTCAGCTGTCAGATTCTTATATTTGTCATTCTTTCTGTTTATGTTTGTCATTATTTCTGTTTTCAGTTCAGTTGATTTATTACTTCATTTATTTTCTTTTCTGTCAGAGGAATATGACCTGTTTTTCTGTATATCCACATTTTGACAGCCTCGATTTCTTTTCAATTTTGTGTATGGTGTCCATGCTTACACACTGTAGAGTAGAGAGAAGTGTACATGCCATTTGATGACTCTCATTTTCAGTTGTTATGTTATGTTTTGAAGAAAGAACTCCTATCCTTCTGTTAATTTACATTTTAACTGTGTGCATAAATGTATTATTGATAGAGTCGGCCATGAGAGGTTCTGCTTAGCAAGATGACGTTTAGTAAAAATCACGACAGTTGAATAAGTGCTCGCTTTAAAACCATCTCATTAGACGACCAATGTATAAATGTATCAGTATGTAAATGAGGGTATATTTATGCATATGAGGGTATATTTATGTACATGAGTGTATATTTTTAAATACATATATGTATAATGTTTTTTTTTAAAGTTCTTAATAGTTTTTTTTTTATTCTTTTTTAGTTAGTTTTTTTTTCCTCCATTAAAAACCTGAGACAGCATCATCTTAATACTGCTTATTGCAGATTCATAGTTAATTTGTACTTTTTGCAAGTATAGTTTATATAGCTTATATTTCCCCCTAACTTTCATATAGTTTACATTATCCCTTTCCTTTCACAAGTGGGTGTCTGAGTGGCGAAGTGGTTAGTGCACTGGTCTCTTGTGGTGAAGGTCGGGGGTTCAGATCCGGCCAGAGAGGCACCCCAGTCACCCAGCTGTAGAAACGAGTACCTGACATTTTCTGGAGTTGGAGAAGGAAAGGCAGCCAGGCGTGATACTGACCATATCACCCTCTAGTGTGCTGACAGGTCAAGGAAAATATGAGGACTAACACCATATCCCTATGTGCCTCTAAGGCATGACAGGATTACCTTTACCTTTTTTTTTTCCACAAGTATAGTTTATGTTTATATTTTCCTTTACTATCACAAACACAAGTTTGATCATAATTTTGACATCTGTTTAGGAACATTTTAGTGACCAACATAAAAAATGATGTAAAGTATTTGGACTTTTGTGCTGAGATCAAGGACATTTGCAAATTTGATGATGTTCAGCCATTCACAGTAAAGTGGCTCGATGAGGAAGGTGAAGTCTTCTGTTCATCCTCAGTGTTTTATCTGTTTATTTTATCTGTTTATGTATATTTTTTTTTTATGTTCACTGTGTGTCAACTTTGGTGCAGACCTGTATTTAAGGCATTGATTTTTGTGTGATGTCTCATGTTTGTTTTTCCTGTGCTGCTGGTTAAGATGGGCAAAGATCCCAGGACAGTTGTCACCAGCCAGTGAACCAGAGCTGACCAAGACCCCACCCAGTCTCTACATGGTTCTGCTAGTGGTGGGTAGAGCCTGGCTGACGAAGGTTGGGCTCATTGTGGACCTCGTGGTGGTGAAATCTGCCCAGGGGCTTACTTATTGGGTCCATTCCACAAGCAAACCACTGTAATCCACGCCTTGTCCGACACGGTTTAAGTGCCTGTGGTTCTAGGGAGATGAACAGCAGCTGATGGCCGTGAGCTGGCACACTTTGAAGCTGGATATTCTTAGCTTTCAGTGGAATTTTCTCTAAACTCTCTAGAGTCCAGTGTGTGCTTTTTTTTTTTTTTTTTTAACAACTAGGTAAATCTGAGTGTACAGGTAGCAGGGCTCAAAAACAGTCATCATTTTCATGAAAGGGCAGTTCAGTACTGAGTGGACTACCTCCATCAGATTTATGGTTCATTTCTTGTTTCAAGCAAACTTTCATAGTTGTGATATGAAATAAATGTGCAACAAAAATAAAGAAACAATTCTTTCTTTCTTTCTTTCTTTCATGAGGCAAAGATACTGTATTATTTGGCACTCAGTGAACCATAGCTGACATGTTAGCATCAGGGTTGGTGAACCATAGCTGACAAAGACCCTGCCCTACTTCTTCATTAGTGTCCCCAGCAACAGGCCTAGCTTGGCATATGGGGGCAGGGGTATCACCATAGCCCCTGTGGCAGTGGAGTCTGCTAAAGAAATGTTGCACACACCTGCTTTTTAGCTCCACTAAGCCACCATAGCCCTCTCCCAAGCTGGCGTGATGCTGTGCCTCAACACCTCCACAGTATCAGCTGTGAAGGTGCCGCATCTTGCAGTTCAAGGGAGCTGGCGTGATGCTGTGCCTCAACACCTCCACAGTATCAGCTGTGAAGGTGCCGCATCTTGCAGTTCAAGGGAGCTGGCATGATGCTGTGCCTCAACACTTCCACAGTATCAGCTGTGAAGGTGCCGCATCTTGCAGTTCAAGGAAGCTAGAAGACAGTGCAGGCCAAGACATTTTCTTTCATAACTCAGAGAGAACTTTCTCACATGTCCACTATCAATCATATATGCCTGGACAGAGTTGAATCCAGCTGTATCAATCTGTATATTTGTGTCATCAGGCGATCCCTGTACAATATCATCCCAGATAGAGCTGAACGAAGCTATAAGACTTTATGAGGTGAATAAAGACACAGAACTCAACATACATGGTAAGTGGAGGCTTCTGATTCTTTATAGAGGCTTTGTAAATATTTTGTGTTTAATGTATAAAATATACATGAAGTGAAAAATCTGATATAATTTGTCATATTATTCTTCGGTGATTAAGTTTTAGATCATGCCATGATGAGGTTCACAGGTTTCTTCAGGTTTTTGTAACAGTCATGCTGCGTCCACTTTGAGGTCAGATCCTTCTGGCCAATATTTCTTCTTGTCATTTGATGTTCATTATTGTTTAAATGCAGCAGAAATAAGAATAGTTAAATGTTTTTCTTTGAATGATTGTGTTTCAGATCCACAGAAAAGAGCACTAAGTATTCAGATCTGATCAGTCAGAAACTTTGTCTTCTTTATTCACTTTCTGTTGCTCCATGCCCTTTTCTTTAGCCTGCAGAATGTGATGGCTGTCTTTCATATTCACATATTGATTTCATTGTTTGGTGATTATAACTGCATATATGAAGTTATTGAACTTTTTGGCATTGATTGTCCAATGGGGTGTGACTGAACGTGATCGCTATGGTTGGTGGAACCTTATGAGCAGCATATTTCTTGAGATAAATCCAGGAATTAAGTCTTAAACCCAGGTTAATGTTTCAGTTTCAAGATCCCCATGGCGTTGGCTGCAAAAGAGCTCACTTTCATGGATATAGGATGATCCTATAATGGCAGCAGCAACAAGAACAGCAATATCAGTGACAACAACAAGCAGTATGAACTTTAACAAACAACAATAACATAAACAACAGCAACATCAGTATTAACAACATTAGCAAAAGCTCCAGCAGCAGAAGCAGCAAGTGCATGAATTCATGATTCATACTTTAATTACCGTTATTTCATACGTTTGAAATAAAAAGCATTTTTCCCATGATTTTTTTCAGTCATAGTTTTCATATAACCATTTTTAAAACATAAATTATATTTGATTTCAGTTTTTCCAAATGTCCCGGAGAAGCCTGGCATGCCTTGTGTTGGAGAAGACAGTAGGTTGTTTTGTTTCAGTTTATTTTTAGATAATGTTTTTTTTTTAAAAATTGTTGTATTAAAATTTTATGTGCAAGTGTTGTAGAGACTAAATGAATATATATAGCAACAGCAAAGGGTAATGAATATGAATTTATTAGTAGCATATGCCAGTCAAATATCTTGGGAATGAAATGAAAATGTGAACTATACTTAAACCCGTGCAAGCTAACTATAACGATAATCGTAGCATGCAAGCTGTAATCAGAACCATGCTGATTTCTTTATTTGTTTTACTGTGCTGTTGGCACATCCTTCTTCCAATAAAAACTGAGAAAGTGATGAAGGGCTGTATCTGACAAGTGTCAGAAATCAGACGAGTACCACTTTGTTGGCACTGAAAATATTTTTCCGTTTGTACATCAACAGGGAATATGTACCGCAGAGGGGCACGCAGATGGCGGAAACTTTACAGAGTAAACTGCCACTTGTTCCAGGCCAAACGATTTTCACGGGTAACTCGAAAGATTTATGTTTTAACTTTTCAGACCTAGAGAATGTATTAAGTTTTATTAGTCTTTCAGCACCAAGGTGGGTTTAAATTTTACTTTTATAGACCTGTAGCAGCATTATGTGTTGATTGGCTGTAGAAGTGCTTGAGTTTAGAAGATCATGAGCCAGTCAGAACTGAAGACCACAAATTTATGATTAGATACATGGCAAACAGATCTAGCCATGCTTTAGAACTGATAAATACAGTGGAAAGTTAACAAGTAAAGATTTACTGTAAGGATGTAAATAAATATGTCAGTGATCAATTAATGGTGAAATTCAGATTTCATATTTGAAGAAAATTCAGACAGTAAAATTTTGAATACTTAAACAAATATTTCTCCTAGATTGCCAAAGTATGGCACCAGATTAAAATGGCAGTCAGATTAGAACTAACGGAACATGGAAGTGGTAAACTATTACTATATACAAACAGTATCTACCACCCCTACCTGCTGCTGGGCAGTACAAACATTTGTATAAGTAATTTTAATTTGCCTGAATAAAAAGAAGACTGAAGTGATGGTCATTTCAAAGAAAAGAGTACCACCAAAATGTAGCATTACCATCGATGGCACAAATCTGAAACAAGTTGATAGATTCAAGTACTTAGGAACAATTATAACAACTGATGGGAAATGTCACAGTGAAATAAAAAGCAAATATGCTCAGGCCAAGTCAGCATTCCAGAAAATGAGAAACATCTTGTGCAACAGATCCATATCAATGGAAACAATATTCCGAATGCTTAAATGTTATATCGAGCTAGTTTTGTTTTATGGATGTGAAGCATGGTCCATGTATAAGAGAGTACAGCGAGAAATGGAGGCCATGGAAGTGTGATTCATAAGAAGGATGTTGAAGGTATCATGGACAGCTAAGAAAACCAACAAAGAAATCTTAAGAGAGGCTGGAGTTAAAAGGCAAATTATAACAAAGATCAGAGGCAGACAAGCGAGATTTATAGGACATTTTCTGACAAGAGGAAAATTGGAACACATTGTAGCAACTGGAACAATTGAGGGATGAAGAGACAGAGGGAGAAGTTAGTGGATGGGCTGTCAGTGTGGCTAGGAAGAAAGTCACCGGCGGATCTCATAATCAAGTCTAAAGATGGAGAATTGTGGAGAGAAATGATCACCTATGCCACACAGCACAGCACTTGATTGAATTTTAATTTGAACATAAAATTTCTAACACTAATTTTAATGTCATTTTTATATTTACATTTTTAGTGCATATTTGAATTCCTATGAATCTGTTATTTGTACTCAAATTTGTATTTGGCCATGCAAAAATTTTCAGTATTGAACTACTACAAAAGACCACAGGTGCCATGAGGTCCACACCAATAGTAGAAATGCAGAAAATAGTTGGTGTTCAAGCGCTAAAGGAACGTAGAGACACAAAGGTCATGACCATGGGAGAGAAATTCCTTAGCTCTGTAAGCCATCCCCTGAAGGAGAGATTCAATAACTTGGCACTAAGACGGCTTAAAAGAAGCAGCTTCATTCATCAGGCCAAGCGTATGCGTAAGCTGATACCTGACCTTCCAGCTGTAGTCGCTCCATTATCATCTGTGCCAGAGCATACACCATGGAAGAAGCAGATTATACACAAATAACTATTCAGACTGAAGTGAAAGGTGTGCAGAATGGTGAGATGCAGAGCAGTCTTGTAAGATCAACAGCCACACTTAGTGTTCTAGATGATAAATATCCATGTGACACCTGGATACGTGTGTATACAGATGGATCTGCACATAATGCCATAAAGAATGGAGGGGCAGGAGCACATATTGAATATCCAAACAACACCACTGACAAGATTTCCATACCCACTGGAAAATACTGCAACAACTATGATGCAGAAGTTAGGACAATTATTGCTGCAGTTGAAAAACTATCAGACTCCAGAATTGATACATGTCCCGTAGTAATTCTCATAGATGCAAGATCAGTACTGGAAGCTCTTCAGTGCAACAAACTACCAGACCTTAAGGATGCCTTGTCAAAAATTGGCTTACAACATGGAGTCACTTTGCAATGGATTCCCTCCCACTGTGGGATACCAGGCAATGAGAAAGCTGACCATCTGGCCAAAGAGGGCACTGAAATGGAGCAACCAGACATACCAATCACCTGTAATCAGAAGAAAAGCATGATAAAAACCTGCAGGAAGCCACAAACACCACCACATGATGACTATCACATGCTAAACAGAAAGGAACAAGTCACCATCTTCCGTCTCCGAACAGGACACAGCCGACTCCGAAGTCATATGTATACAAAGTTTAAGGTTGGTACTACTAATCTATGTACATGTGCCCAGGTGCCCCAAACTGTGGAACATATCCTCCAGAACTGCACCAACTATGAGACACTGAGAAATAGTTACTGGCCCAGTGAAACCACTAAAGAAGATAAGCTCTACGGTTCCATACA
Source organism: Achatina immaculata (assembly GCA_009760885.1). Taxonomy (NCBI): domain Eukaryota; kingdom Metazoa; phylum Mollusca; class Gastropoda; order Stylommatophora; family Achatinidae; genus Lissachatina; species Lissachatina immaculata. The sequence continues at coordinate 48,398,151 of CM019696.1, read as the reverse complement.
TGAATTACAAAAAACAGTGAAATTTATCCAAGAGACAGGACTGCAGATATAGACAGACAATGCGAACAAAGAAGAAGAAGAAGATTACAAAAGACAAAACCAAGTTAATGTGACATTATCAATCAAGAGCTTTTTGCTCACAGCAACAGGTAGATCCATCGCCATTATAGTTTGTCAAGAGGTATCCATACACCTATGTCATTCGGGACTGGTTGACGATACATCACAGTCTAGGATGTCTTGACTTTTGGGTTGCAGAAATTCATTTTTTGAAGTCAGCAGCCAGCTTTTGTACTGTGCCCCATCTCAGTTGCATGCTGCCATCTTGGCCTCTACACTTCCTTGTCCAGGTTGTCTATAGTCAGCATCTCCTTCTCTTGTCTTCTGGTGTCCTTTGCATGAGTGTGTAGAACAGTATCTGGGATGTTTTTTTGAATACACAAGCAGTCTACTTCCAATGCATTTTTAGTGAAAGAATGTACATGACCAAAATAGCACAAAGTGGATTGATTACATTGTAGTGGATTGTTCACCCTTACACATTAATGATTTATCCATCAAACAAAACCACAAAGTAGATTATGTCACTCTGGACTGATTTAAGAAATGTAGCAAAATATTACAGGCATGTGATCTTGTGCATAACATTGTCATGCTGATAGACTTTGTAGCAAACAGTATCCGTGGTCCACAAACATTCCACAAACTGCTCCGGAGCAGAAAAATAAGAGAGAGACAATGTATGTTCATAGGACATGCAGTGAGAAGAGGGGGCATTGAAAATATGATAACAACAGGAAAAACAGAGGGAAGAACATCAAGAGGAAGACCAAGAGAAATATTACTGGACAGTCTGACGGGATGGTGTGAGAGGAGATCACCAACTGAGCTGATGGCCTGCGTGAAGGATTGTGTACTCTGGAAAAGCTTAATAGCCAACGACAGTTGGCGCGGCACCTGATGATGATGATGATGATGAGAGCAAAACTATAAATGCGGCTGCAATTATTTTATTTCTAGTGTTTCTGGAAAGCTGTTTAAGAGGTTCATTAGAAGCTCAGAGTTAACAGGGTAAAAAAAATATGTTGGTAGCATATGAAAATTATTTGTTTTTTCATTTAGGAGTTTGTCTGTTGATGTAAGTTCATGTATAAAAATCAATGCTTAGTATGTATGATAGTTAATTTTTATGTTTTTTTGGTAAGTACTGTTTTTTGTTACCATTTTATAATGTACTTTGTGCTTGAATTTGTCAGTGTTACTTACTTGATTAATCTTGATCATCAGATTTTTGTATGTTGAAACTTGTCAAAATTTGTCACAGTGATTTGGCATTTATTAAAAGCCATATAATAATAACAGAAGTGTCTGTTCTAGGCAGGCATCTATTTGACATTTATTAAAAGCCATATATTAATAATAGAAATGTCTATTCTAGGCGGGCATCTATTTGGCATTTATTAAAAGCTGTATAATAATAATAGAAGTGTCTGTTCTAGGCAGGCATCTATTTGGCATTTATTAAAAGCCATATATTAATAATAGAAATGTCTATTCTAGGCGGGCATCTATTTGGCATTTATTAAAAGCTGTATAATAATAATAATAATAGAGGTGTCTATTCTAGGCAGGCATCTATTTGGCATTTATTAAAAGCCATATATTAATAATAGAAGTGTCTATTCTAGGCAGGCATCTATTTGGCATTTATTAAAAGCCATATATTAATAATAGAAGTGTCTATTCTAGGCAGGCATCTATTTGGCATTTATTAAAAGCCATATAATAATAATAGAAGTGTCTATTCTAGGCAGGCATCTCTTTGCAAAATGCCAATTTCTGTTCTGCATCATCAGAGAGAAATGATGTATTGACCTGGCATTTCTTTCAGACTCGGCATATATTTCAGGCATATGCTTATTCAAAATAATGTTTAATGGAGGCAGGCGGCTGTTTCAGGCCAGCTGTTTAATCAAGGAAATATGGTACCTTATATGTATATAAACATATTTATTTATTTTTATTTATTGGAGTTGCTGCATTCTTTTTTTTAATGATATGTGATGAGGACTTCAATAGCTGAAAAAATTTTCTGTGAAAAATTATTTCTGGATAAAATGACTTCATGAAAGTGCATGTAGCATTAGAAATTTGATGCATTTCTTCAGCTGTGATCTCAAATGTTTTGTTATGAAACAGGTGTTGGTATATATGGCATCTTTGAGTAGTACATATTGCCATATTGTCCAACTGATAGTACATATTGCCATATTGTCCAACTGATAGTACATATTGCCATATTGTCCAACTGATAGTACATATTGCCATATTGTCCAACTGATAGTACATATTGCCATATTGTCCAACTGATAGTACATGTTGCCAGATTGTCCAACTGATAGTATTTATTGCCATAATGCAGAACAGAAATTAGGAACAGAATAGGCCAAGCAAAGACTGCATTTCAGAGAATGAGAAACATATTAACCAACACATCCTTATCAATGAATGTTAGAAAACGAGTCCTAAAATGCTATATTGAACCTATCTTGTTATATGGAAGTGAATCATGGACAATTGGCAAGTCTGCACAAAAATCATTGGAAGCAGCAGAAATGTGGTTTATTAGAAGAATGTTGCGAATCCCCTGGACAGCAAAAATAACTAATGAAGAATGTAGGAGAAGAGCTGGAGAGACAAAAAACCTGGTCAAAAAGATAAGAGAGAGACAATGTACTTTCATAGGACATGCAATGAGAAGAGGGGGCATTGAAAATATTATAACAACAGGAAAAATAGAAGGAAGAAGATCAAGAGGATGACCAAGAGAAATGATACTGGACAGTCTGACGGGATGGTGTGAGAGGAGATCACCAACTGAGCTGATGGCCTGTATGAAGGATCGCATACTCTGGAGAAGCATAATAGCCAACGCCAGTCGGCATGGCACATGATGATGATTGTCCAACTGATAGTACATATTGCCATATTGTCCAACTGATAGTACATATTGCCAGATTGCCCATTACATATTGCCATATTGTCCAACTGATAGTACATATTGGCAGATTGTCCAGTTGCTTGTGAGTCTGTCAGTGATGTGTGCCATTTTCTTCTGTTTTTAGAAAGCTGCATGCGCATTTTGCCAGGACAGAATCTGGGGTCTGGGTCGTCAGGGGTACAAGTGTATAAATTGTAGAGTCACAGTTCACAAACGCTGCCACAAACTTTACAAGAAACTGTGTGGAACTGTAGAGGTAGATTTTTGGCAAAAACCTTGCATGTTCTAGGACTTTTTTGTTGTTGTTGTTGCATTTATTGAAGTACTATCTGTTATTGTTATTGTTATTATGCATGTCTCTCGTGGTGAAAGTCAGCGGGTCAAGTTCATTTGAAGATGCTTCAGTCACACAGTTGTAGAAATTGGTAACTTCTGGAGCTGGAGAAGGAAAGGTGGTCAGGCATGATGCTGACCACATCACCCTCTAGGGTGTTGACATGTCAAGGAAATTATGGAAACTAACACCAAATGCTCTGGTTGTCTCAGTGCCATGATTTGACTAGATTTTGTTTTTCTATCATTATATTTTTGTGAGAATTGTGTTTTCAAGCGGTGAACTTCTGGAGGGGTTGAGATATCAAAGTAGACCAAAACTGAGACACAGGTGTATTTGTAAGGCACCTGAGAGATTTTCTTGCTAACTGTGAGGCCCAGAAAAAATTTGGCTAAAGATAATGCCACATGGAAAGTGACTCTGCATTGTGGTGCTGCTCATTTGTAGAGGAGATGTCGGCCAAATTTCAGTAATACTTGAGCATGGGTGATCAGAAAAAGATGGACATATGTAGGCCATGTGTTGAGAAGAAAAATCAGAGAATGCCAAAACAAGCTGTCAAATGGAGCACAACGGGCCGAAGAAAGAGAGGTCAGCCACGTGAAACTCTAAAGAGGACATTGTTAAGAGAAGCCAGTTTAGTGGGCATAACATCCCTTGATGAAATTGAAGGACTCGCCAAAAACAGGAAAACTTGGCAAACAACTATGCGAGCCCTATGTGACGTTTAACGGCAGGGGAAGGATGTAAGATGTAAGATGAAGATACAGGACTTCCTGTGAACACAGCACAGCATACCAGTCGAATGTTGGTGAAAAGATTGGACTTGTTGGGAGCACAGCTTATTATACCAATCAAATGTTGGTGAAAAGGTTGGACTTGTCATGAGTACAGGCCAGTATACAAATCAAATGTTGATAGAAGGAAGCTGCTGGCCAAAGCAGTGCTAGGCAGCCTCCATGAATAGTGAACATCTGACATCTTCAAATTGCTAACATGGAAACAACCATCGCTAACATGTTGGGAAATAATGTACTTGGTTGATTTGCTAATGATCTTTTGTAAACCCGGATGTTTGAGGTTTTGGCAGCTGGAGCTCATGGTGAAGATCCTGAAGGCAGAAATTGTGTTGGTTTGAAGATTGACTGTGGTGTAATTAATACCCAGAGCTGAAGCAAAGAAGAGAATTCTTGAATGTGATTAAACTGTCATAAGGAATATATCAACCCTTCCAGTACCAACCACACATGATGTATACAAGTATATATATAGAAGTTGCCTAGAGAGCAAAAATACATTTAATGTCTGCCCCCCCCCCCCTCCCTCCCCCAATAACATCATTTCTTTTATGATTTTATGCCTTTTCGAAAGCTTATATTGATGTATAACAGTATTACATGTAATATGTGTACGAGTATAATATGCTTTATACCAGGACATAGTGGAGAACCAAACCTCACCTGAGAATGGTGAAAGAGTGCCTCATGTGGAATCAAAAACTGTGAATGGAGAATCTAAAGGTGAGTTTTTGTCATAGTTGTTCAGTTATATCCCTTGTGTCACATTTAGTCATGGCTGAGGTTTTTGTTGTAGTTTTATATCCCTTGTCTCACACTTAGTCATGGCTGAGGTTTTTGTTATAGTTTTATATCCCTTGTCCCACACTTAATCATGGCTGAGGTTTTTGTTATAGTTTTATATCCCTTGTCCCACACTTAATCATGGCTGAGGTTTTTGTTGTAGTTTTATATCCCTTGTCTCACACTTAGTCATGGCTGAGGTTTTTGTTATAGTTTTATATCCCTTGTCTTACACTTAGTCATGGCTGAGGTTTTTGTTGTAGTTTTATATCCCTTGTCCCACACTTAATCATGGCTGAGGTTTTTGTTGTAGTTTTATATCCCTTGTCTTACACTTAGTCATGGCTGAGGTTTTTGTTGTAGTTTTATATCCTTTGTCTCACACTTAGTCATGGCTGAGGTTTTTGTTGTAGTTTTTTTGTCTCACACTTAGTCATGGCTGAGGTTTTTGTTGTAGTTTTTTTGTCTCACACTTAGTCATGGCTGAGGTTTTTGTTGTAGTTTTATATTCCTTGTTTCACATTTAGTCATGGCTGAGGTTTTTGTTATAGTTTTATATCCCTTGTCTCACATTTATTTTTTTTTCTTCTATACACCACAAGGATGCCTGCTAGATAGATGTACCACCTCATGGTGGTGAGGGTTTTTGGATTAAAATTGAGCTTTACTAGATGTGGGTAGATACAGCAGATGTTCCTTGTTGTTTACAGTTACTAGTTTTATGTTACTTACTATGGTTTTTATGTTATATATTTTTGTGTTATGCAGTTTCTGCTGTACAGTTTTATGTTACACACTTTTGTGTTATGTAGTTTCCACTGTAGATTTATGTTATACTCTTGTATTATGCAGTTTCTGCTGTATAGTTTTGTGTTATATAGTTTCTGTTGTATAGTTATGTTTTATATAGTTTTTGTTATATAATTTTGTGTAATATAGTTCATTATATAGTTTTGTATTAGTTTCTGTTATATAGTTTTGTATTATATAATTTGTTACATAGTTTTATGATATATATATATATATATATATATATAATATATATATCATTTTGTGTTATATAGTTTTATATATAGTTTATGTTATACAACTTGTATAATCTGTGCTATATAGTTTTGTGTTACTGAAAAAAAAACTGTTTCATCTCTTTGCAGGCACAGGTGCCCAGGCAAATTTTCCTGTGGAATATGGCAAAGAGGTGAGAGTCATCATCATCATCTATGTCATGATCATCATCTTTATCACAGCAGTCATCGCATGCTCCACAGACTTCAAACCCTTCTTTCTGTAGTCATTTCTCTCCATCTTTCTTCTTCTCTTTATTTCACTTCAAATTTCCAGAATCTTTCTGTATGTGACCTGGGTCTGCTTTTCTCTTCTTCCCAATGGATGATTTCTTGGGCCAACAAAGTAATTGAAAGATCCCCTGCCTGCTCATTTGCTGATGTCAGATGCCAGAGATAAGATCAACAGCTGAAGTCAGAGGCTAATGTGCAGTCTTCAGGCTCTGTTCAGGACATATGACCCACATTAAACACTTATACAAACAGATTGCTGTCCATTATACTCTATGAAGATACAGAACAATAGGAAAAGAACTGCACATTCCACTAACTGGGGAAAAAAAAGGAAAAAAGTTTGCATTCATAAGTTTTGTGGTTTGTTAAAGTTAAAAGTCAAGTTCCCAAATGATCTTCAGGTCTATTGGTCATTTTGCTGTTTCATGCCAGTTTATACATTTTGAGGTTAAACTACATCCACCAGCTTTGTAGAATCTCAGAGTTTGTGTCCAGGTTTGGGCCATGTTAGAGTGATGGCGGAGGTGTCGGGCTCTGAACCAGAGCTGTACAAGCCCCTGTCCGACCTCTCTCTGTGGCTTATAATAACAGGCTGATTGGAGGGGGGCTTGCTGTAGTCCTCTATGTTGATGGAGAGTGCCAGTAAATTCATTTGTTGATTTCCAGGTCTTTAAGCAAGTTACTGTGATCCACAAGCTTTCTGGCATGATGTTTATGATTCATCATCATCACCACATTAACTGCAAAGATTTTGCAGATCAAGGACAGTTAGAAAAACTGTCACCACATTGCCTGGAAAGATTTTACAGATCAAGGACAGTTAGAAAAACTGTCACCACATTGCCTGGAAAGATTTTGCAGATCAAGGACAGTTAGAAAAACTGTCACCACATTGGCTGGAAAGATTTTGCAGATCAAGGACAGAAAAACTGTCACCACATTGGCTGGAAAGATTTTGCAGATCAAGGACATTAGAAAAACTGTCACCACATTGCCTGCTAAGATTTTGCAGATCAAGGACATTAGAAAAACTGTCACCACCTTGCCTGCAAAGATTTTGCAGATCAAGGACAGTTAGAAAAACTGTCACCACATTGCCTGCAAAGATTTTACAGATCAGGGACAGTTAGAAAAACTGTCCATTGTTAGGAAACTGGACAAAGTAAGCATATGACTTAATAATGCCAGTTTGTAATTGCAGCTATAAATCTTTTATGAAAATTAAGCTAAAAAAGACTGTCTGATGATATTGAAGTGTCATAATGAACTTTCTGTAAACATATGATTGGTCTTTTCATATTAATAGAGATGTGGTAATGTGTATTTATAGTTATTTTCCAAGAAAGTGACATGATTGGTGTACCATAGTTCACAGAAGGGTCACTGATTTGTAAAATTGAAAGACATGATGTATGTTATATTTGATATTAATTTGCTGCTTGTTATGATGGTGCCAAATGCTTCTTGTATTTATCTGATACTTTCTGTCCTGTGCTTGACAATAAGGAGATGAAGGTGGAGGCAATGGATGAGGTATATTGATCATGTGACTGCCAAGATTTTGTGTTTGTGTTTACAGTTTTTATTTACTTAACATATTTGCTTTAGTAAATTTTAATTTTCATGGGTGACTTGAGAAGTGTCAATGGTTAAATGTTATGAACTCTAACATAAAAGATAAATGACAGTAACTGAAATGGTTGCAAGTAAGATTTTTTTTTTTTTGTCTAAGTGTCTTCCAGTTTTCTTTGCAACTTTGTTCGATATCCTTGAGTATATGCCTTAGCCTTATTTGCATGGCAATTAACATAATTGAGAGGGGAGTTAGTACGACTGGAGAAAGATATTTTCTTCGTATTATTTGTGAAAATGAAGCAAGAAATTGTTCACATTCACTTGCGTCAATAGTGTAAACTTATACGTGACCGGTTTCATACATTTCACAGAAAGTAGGTCACATATTTCACAGGAAGTGGGTCAAATATTTCACAGAAAGTGGGTCACATTTCATAGAAAGTGGGCCACACATTTCACAGGAAGTGGGTCACATATTTCACAGGAAGTGGGTCAGATATTTCACAGAAAGTGGGTCAAATATTTCACAGAAAGTGGGTCACATATTTCACAGAAAGTGGGTCACACATTTCACAGGAAATGGGTGGCACATGTGAAAATCTACTGGTGGGAAAGAAAAATGGCGTAAAGTTGTCACTGTGTTTTAGAAAGCTTCAGAGTAACAAGTTTTATTTTCCAAGATCAAGGTGTGATCATAGCTTACATAAGTCAGATTGTGTTGCTATCGTTCATTGTATGAGGGCGAATCAAATGAAATTTAGAAAATTAAATTGTGCAAAACTTTTATTTAGCACAGGAAAAAATAGCAGCCCTGTTTTCCAGTGTGGTTCCCTCCCCTTGCTGCGAGCCTGATTTCTAATTAGAACAAAACTGCCATCCTGACTTCTCGGCCATCATTGCAGCACATCACTTACAAGGTTGCCCAGGACGGTTCGTGTCTTGTAAGCTTGTTACGATTGCCTTGAGCTTCATAACCCTGTGCTAGGCAACATGCGCTCATCATTGTACACTGCAGATATTTCATTGGTGTAACCCCAAGTGGTTCAGACATTTGGCAGCCAAGAATTTAATGACAGAGTGCACTTCTTCCTTGGAGCGTATCTGCAACATAGTCAGCATCTTCACACGTCCTGTTCTGTTCTTTGCTTTTGGCACTGCTTTTTTATGTCGCTGCCCGTGTTAACAGACAGTCCTGCAAAGGGATTTTTTTTTTTCTTTTTAAAGTTTTATTCACATTTCTAACTTTCATTTGATTGCCCCTCATATCTTAGGAAATATTATAATTTCTGAGTGATAAAAGTTTTCTTTTCCGAGATCATGGCATCAGCAGCTGCATCAGTGCATCACACACAGAATCTGAATGATAACATTGTAGACTTGAAGCACACACACACATGCACTAACAAATATGATATTGGCAAGTGTAGTGTAAGTTTTGAAAAAAGTGCATAAAAGCACACAAATGGTTGGATGTCTGGTCGTACTTTGACAGATATACTAGCACAGCTCCTGTTATACTAGAGAAAATGGCATGATAAAATAAAAAGAGTAACTTATACATTAAATAATTAACAGACGTGCATAAATGAAGATCGTTTTCTAATTCAAAGAAAATGAAGCAAAATTTTATCGGATTTGATGATAAAATGTCAGCAGATAAGCTCAGTGCTTGGTGCAGATGGAAACGTTAAAGTAGTCTGCTTGTTATTTAGTAAAGCTGTTCCTACTTTTTTTTCTTGAATAGTTTTAACATTTTGCATCTGTCCAGGTAACTTGCAGAAACTTTTTTCTTTCATTGGTCAGTTTTGTTTTGTTTTAATCTGAGTGTTTGTGGTCTTAACCAGATAAAAGTATAGGAACATAGGTGACAGTACAAGAGTGAAGGCTGTACAAACTACAAACAGAAAGCAGCATAAGAACATAGGTGACAGTACATGTTTGAAGGTTGTACAAACTACAGACAGAAAGAACCATAAGAACATAGGTGACAGTACAAGTTTGAGGTTGTTCAAACTACAAACAGAAAGCAGCCTGAGAACATAGGTGACAGTATAAGTTTGAAGGTTGTACAAACTACAGACAGAAAGAAGCATGAGAACATAGGTGACAGTACAAGTTTGAAGGTTGTACAAACTACAAACAGAAAGAACCATAAGAACATAGGTGACAGTACATGTTTGAAGGTTGTACAGACTACAAACAGAAAGAAGCATAAGAACATAAGTGACAGTACAAGTTTGAAGGTTGTACAAACTACAAATAGAAAGAAGCATAAGAACATAAGTGACAGTACAAGTGTGAAGGTTGTACAAACAGAAAGCAACATGAGAACATAAGTGACATTACAAGTTTGAAGGTTGTACAAACTACAAACAGAAAGAAGCATAAGAACATAGGTGACAGTACAAGTTTGAAGGTTGTACAAACTACAAACAGAAAGAAGCATAAGAACATAGGTGACAGTGCAAGTGTGAAGGTTGTATAAACTACAAACAGAAAGAAGCATAAAAACATAGGTGACAGTACAAGTGTGAAGGTTGTAGAAACTACAAACAGAAAGAAGCATAAGAACATAGGTGACAGTGCAAGTGTGAAGGTTGTATAAACTACAAACAGAAAGAAGCATAAAAACATAGATGACAGTACAAGTGTGAAGGTTGTACAAACTACAAACAGAAAGAAGCATAAGAACATAGGTGACAGTGCAAATTTGAAGGTTGTATAAACTACAAACAGAAAGAAACATAAGAACATAGGTGACAGTACAAATTTGAAGGTTGTATAAACTACAAACAGAAAGAAGCATAAGAACATAGGTGACAGTGCAGATTTGAAGGTTGTATAAACTACAAACAGAAAGAAGCATAAGAACATAGGTGACAGTACAAGTGTGAAGGTTGTATAAACTACAAACAGAAAGAAGCATAAGAACATAGGTGACAGTACAAATTTGAAGGTTGTATAAACTACAAACAGAAAGAAGCATAAGAACATAGGTGACAGTGCAGATTTGAAGGTTGTATAAACTACAAACAGAAAGAAGCATAAGAACATAGATGACAGTACAAGTGTGAAGGTTGTACCAACTACAAACAGAAAGAAGCATAAGAACATAAGTGACAGTACAAGTGTGAAGGTTGTACAAACTACAAACAGAAAGAAGCATAAGAACATAGGTGACAGTACAAGTTTGAAGGTTGTACAAACTACAAACAGAAAGCAACATGAGAACATAGGTGACAGTACAAGTTTAAAGGTTGTACAAACTACAAACAGAAAGAAGCATAAGAACATAGGTGACAGTACAAGTTTGAAGGTTGTACATCATGCAAATACGAGGCAGTTCGTGTAGAATCTGAGTTGCTGCCACTGTTTTTCACATCATTAAAACTGGAAATGTTGGTGGGAGAGCTTAGAATTTGTCATCTGCCAGCATTTAAACACAGAAGAAGATGATGAAACATAATTGTACTTACTGAGTTTGACCATCGACAATATTTGACTTAGGGAGACTTGGGATAAGAGGAATGGAGATTTTTGGTAATCATCATTCATCTTTGATGAGGGTAATGAGGTGAATCTTCAGTGTGTCAGTATCTTCACGTAATGCATGACCTGTTCACTACATCAGTAACTTCACATGTAAGATTCTATATTTGGATAAGAGAAAGCCAAGATAGACAGTCTTACATAATGTTCATGTGGCAATTCCTTTTGCAGAACAAAGCTTATTTGATAGCCAGTCTGAAATTGTCTTATTGTGTAGGTGGGATTCCTGCTTCTGTGAGTGTAGTGTTCAGAATCTGGTGATAACAGGACCCATCATCTCTGCAGCTCTTCTAGTTTTCTGAGAGATTATATTTCAGCTTTATATTTTTTTGTCCAAGTCAAAAGGTGTATTCCTTTACATTCTTTTAAATCTTGTTTCTATTTATTGATTTCCATTTCATTGGGTTTATTTCTGTGTTGGCCATCATGCCTCTTTCTAGGTACCTTGTCGAGGTTCCAGTTTTCTCCTCGAGAAATCAAGCATTTCATTCCTGTCTTGGTAGATATTTTAGCACAGCTCAGAAGGGTTAAAGCTTTGCTCCAGAGTTGAAGAGACAGTAACCTGTGAAAATTTGGGGTAAACAGCTGGAGTGAGAGAGGAGCAGAGATGACTGGAGCAGACTGTCATCTACAAGAACAAAGTTTGGGATCAATTGAGAGAGAGGAGCAGAGATGACTGGAGCAGACTGTCATCTACAAGATCAAAGTTTGGGATCAATTGAGAGAGAGGAGCAGAGATGACTGGAGCAGACTGTTATCTACAAGAACAAAGCTTGGGATCGAGTGAGAGAGAGGAGCAGAGATGACTGGAGCAGATTGTTATCTACAAGAACAAAGCTTGGGAGTGAGAGAGAGGAGCAGAGATGACAGGAGCAGACTGTTATCTACAAGAACAAAGCTTGGGATCAAGTTAGAGAGGGGAAGCCCTTTAAAAAACTGGAGGATTTAAATGTTACTTTATTTTGTAGTTAACTCAGATTCTACCGCTGTGTGCCCAAGACCCCACAGATCTGTATGTAATAAATAACTTGGTTCCCATGTTTTGTCAGGAAATGCACTACCTATTTTTAGCATCTATAACATTTTAAAATTGCAAACTCCCTGCTGGGTCACAAAACCATGTCTGCAGTTATATAAATAATTTTTTAAAAAGTGCTTTAAGCTGCCGTTGGTAGCCAAAGAGTTAAAAACTAAATACATTTCTGTATTTCATTATTTTAATAACCGAAGTTATATTATAAAAGCCACTGCACATTTGCAGGATGACAGATTATATTAATCTGTTTTAACTTTGATTTTGTAGGAAAGTGATGAAGATGTTTATGATGATGATGATGATGATGAGGAAGAAGATGGGGAAGATGATGACTATTTTCATGATGCAGAATCAAATTTGGTAACTAATATGCCATGCTAGCCACATGTGGAAAAGCAGATTTTTTTTTTCTTTCAAAATTTTGCTTTGGCAGAAGCATACATTGTGGCAGCTTCATGTTTTTTTTATTGGCCAGTTTTATTTTTAGCATGGCCCGCCCAGTTGTTGCATCATCGTAAGTGTGTTTTAGACTTTACTGTTAAATGTTTGAGATGGCTTTAACGAGTCCGAGCATGACTGCACATATCAACCATTGATCTTGAAATGAAAGCTACGAGATTAACAAAGATTCGAATATTGGTGTGACTAAACTTGTGCATTATATGTATATATATATATATGGGGCAAGTAATCCACCTTCTCATCTTTGTTATTTTTTTTTTTGTCCTCTCCTTTATCCTTGTTTTTGTTATTTTATTTAAAGCTGGGGTTATTTGAGGAGGGGGGGGGGTGGGTTTGCATAGAAAATCTCATAAATCTCATATTGGTATTTTTAACAAAGCTATACAGAAGTGAATTGTAGATAGTAGACAGGTTAATGCAAAGGTTACTTGAGGCAACAGATGTGTGGTGTCTTAGAAGTATGTTAATGGTAACATGGACAGCACTTGATGTTCTCAAGACATGGTGTTTTAGAAAAGTGTTAAAAGTAACATGAGCAGCGCTTGAGAACAGACATAAGGTGTCTTAGAAATATGTTAGCAGTAACATGGACAACTGAGATGACAGACTGGCAAGGTTTAATGGACCATCGATTGATGAATTTCATTAGAAAAATATAATCATTATTCATTGGACGTAATGAGATGTGGAGGGACGTAATGAGATGTGGAGGGACATAATGAGATGTGGAGGACTTGGAAATATCACAACAACAGAAAAGATGGAGGCAGAGAAGATCATGGACAGTTTTATGTAACAACATGATAGAAAGTCACCAGCTGAGATGATGGAAAATATTTAGGGCAAGCATGACAATCAGAGCCTGTTGATGTGGCAGCTGACAGTGACTGATGATGTGGCAGCTGACAGTGACTGTTGATGTGGCAGCTGACAGTGACTTGATGTGGCAGCTGACAGTGACTTGATGTGGCAGCTGACAGTGACTTGATGTGGCAGCTGACAGTGACTTGATGTGGCAGCTGACAGTGGCTTGATGTGGCAGCTGACAGTGGCTTGATGTGGCAGCTGACAGAGACTGTTGATGTGGCAGCTGACAGAGACTGTTGATGTGGCAGCTGACAGTGGCTTGATGTGGCAGCTGACAGAGACTGTTGATGTAGCAGCTGACAGAGACTGTTGATGTGGCAGCTGACAGAGACTGTTGATGTGGCAGCTGACAGTGACTATTGATGTGGCAGCAGCTGACAGAGACTGTTGATGTGGCAGCAGCTGACAGTGACTGTTGATGTGTCAGCTGACAGAGACTTTAATAGCTGAGTGTGATGGACCAAGTTGTCTGCCTTGAACCCAGGACAAGTGAACCATTGTCATCTGGGACCCTGCCTCCCTTCCTGCCAGTGCTACCAGGAAACAAACTGTACCACAACAGCTTGGCATTTGGGGAGGGCTCAGTTTTGTTCCAGTCGTCCGAAAGCTTAATAATAGACTGAAACTGAAAACTCCAGTGCACATAGCAGAACAGTTAAACACAAGACACAAACTCCCTGAAGACAGACAGACAGACAGAGAAGAGCTTACAAAAGTACCAGACTTCCCACCAAACACAAACCACACACTTCCTCAAACTAACACCAGACTCAAGAACAAATTATTGAACAAATTATCAGATCCCAACACCCTAAAGCCGTGTGCACTGGAGACCGTAGAATCCTACCCCAAGGACTGGATCCATGCATAAACTGATGGGTCATTGTTCAAGGAAACAGACAATGCAGGATATGGAGTAATGTTTCCAGACAAGACAACAAGCCACATTTCTGCTCCTTATGGATCTCGCTGCTTCAGTTATGATGCAGAGATGCAAGCAATATTAGCAGCCCTGGCAGCCACCACCACCAAATACAGAAACACTGCCTCTTACCCAAAAAACCTTGTTATTTTCTCAGACTCCCAGTCTGCTTTCCATGCCCTTGAAAACTGGATACCATCAGCTGATCACATTACAACTGACATACTCAGTGCAATAAACCAACTCGCCTCCTTTGACATCAAGACCACCCTACAGTGGATACCAGGGCACATAGATATCAGAGAAAATGAACATGCTGACAGACTGACAAAGAGTGGACCCACCATGTCACAGCCCCACATCTCCACCACCATGAGAACAGCTAAACACATTATACACAACAACTGCAAGCAGCAGTGGATGGACAGCTGGGCCAGTAATCCAACTGGAAGATCCCTATATACACACCTGCCAAAGCCTAACCCCGGAGACCACATCAACAGCTTATGTTATAGAGACCAATGCACAATTTTCAGGTTGAGAACAGGACCCATCACTCTTAGTAAGCACTTACACAGAGTGACCACTGACCACACACCATACTGCATGCACTGCAACAGACAAGAAGAAGTGACTGTTAAACATCATCTGCTGGACTGCAGCGCATTGAAGGACCTTTGGAAGAACCTGATACCACTAAACTCCTCAGTCACCGATATTCTGTATGGAGATGTAGAACAGCTGAAGAAGACCTGTATGTTTCATTATCTGGCACAAGGGAAAAAGAGTGAAAACTCATAAACCCGGGGATTGGAAAAGTCAAAGTCAAGTTCCAGTTGTCATGGAGCTTACTAGAAAGGATGACATGGCAGCTCATAGAGAGAACATCATCCCATCTTCTTATGTATGAGTTCCTGTTTGAGGAATGCCATGTCAGTCATCATCATCATCATCACAACAGAGAGCTAGGTACCATATTGTTCAGATCAAGATAGGGACTGTTTTATACTTTGCTTTGGGCTTGGATTATGAGCTTGTTTTCTTTCATGCAAACCAGTTTCATTTTATATGAATAACCATATCTGTGTTCATTTGTCATATAATTTTCTCTGCACATATCATGTATGCTCATGTTGGCTTATTTTGAGTTGGATACTAGTTTCAAGTTTTATTTTCTGAATGCTTATAAGTTTAGGGTTTTTTTTTTTCAAATTGTTCTGTAGACTATTTATTGTTGATGTTTTTTATAAACTTGTTTTAATCTGTCATATTTTTTATTTCATTATCATTTTAGCTATTTAGATATGACATTCATTCATTTGCACGTCCCTTGCAGAAATTTTGCTTCCATAACTGCACTCCTGTAGGCCTCTCAGTTGTAAGCAAGATGGCCTGCTGCTGATGCATCCATTTGCAGATTATCAATGATGTCTTGCATCCATCTTCGCCTTGGTCTTCCTCTCTTTCTTTTTCCCATTATGTACCCTTCCAAGATGGTCTTCTCTAGATTATCATGACGTTTAATGTGTCCAAAATATTTAAGTTTTCTCTGTTTAGTCCTCTTTACTAGCCAGCCTTCTTCAATATTAAGTTCTTGTAGTATAGATATATTTGTTCTTTTTTGTGTCCATGATATTTGAAGAAGTCTTCTGTAGCATTTACATTCAAAAGCATTTATGTGTTTCTCAGCTGTTCTGTTAAGTACTTTAGATATGACACAATACATAATTTATAGTGTGTAATTTCATGGAAAAAAATGGTGAAGTTTTATGTCACAAATATTCAGCTTCTGACAAAATATCATCAGCGATTGTGTTTCTTTTCTTTTTTTTTTTTTTTTGAAGAGAATGAAAAAAAAAAGTCCAGTCATCATCATATTTATGTTTTTCCCGGAAAAGATTGGATAAAATTGATCTTAGATGTTATCTAGCTTGATCTTTCACAGTGACCTGGCATAGCAGATTTCTGTCTTTATCGTGATGAGCATCATCATTGTCATCCATCTTTTACTGTCCAAGAAGAATAAGTTAAATGTAAGGATCTGCCACTTCAACCAGTAACTGGCCATCATTTCTTGGCTTCCAGTGTTGTACCTGTTCATCTTTCTCAAGAGGTGTGTTGTTATGTCCTCCACTCCGTTATTGCCTGTGAAGACTCCACCTATCAAACTAAGAACTTTTGCAGAGTCATCTCAAAGCTAGCTGCACTTGAACGAATCACATCTGAAAGTCTTCAGTCTTTTAACTGGTTTCTGATGACATATGAAGTGGGTCTTTAATGTCATCAGTTTTTTTTTTCCAGCATTTTCTTTCCGCTTAATAGTGAGACATCAGTATTTGAAAACATCAAGACTTGTGGATTCTATAAAAAAGAGACATCAGTTTTTGAAAACATCAAGACTTGTAGATGACAAAAGGAGGTATCTGGCTGAAAGCATCAAGGCTTTTGGATACTAAGAAAATGAGATACTGATAATTGGAAACATCAAGATCTGTGCATGCTAACAAAATGAGGCACTGATAATTGGAAACATCAAGATCTGTGGATACTAAGAAAATGAGACACTGATAATTGGAAACATCAAGATCTGTGGATACTAAGAAAATGAGACACTGATAATTGGAAACATCAAGATCTGTGGATACTAAGAAAATGAGACACCGATAATTGGAAACATCAAGATCTGTGGATAGATGGTGTGATTGATGGTACTTAACCTAATGGACTTTGATCATTCACCTGGAAAATTTTCTCTCTCACATGTCATTGCTTTGTCTTCACTTTAGAGGTTCCTCTTTTTTTATAAATGGGGTACTGCTTGGCGTCTGTAGCCTGTCTGTATATAGCTGTAAGCATGTTGCAGGTCTCTGGGGCCATCTTGTCATGTTTTAAAATCACTTAAAATCTGTACCCCCTTTTTTTTTAATGGAATAAATTAATTAGCTCATATTAATCTATGCAAATGTTGCTGCATACAGATTGTTATATTAAATGAAGCAGAAAATTGATTTTTTTTAAAAATATAGTTTTATCAGTGATTTTCTGGGCTTCTTTTTGAGGAAGTATCAGTTGTGGGTTAATAATTTGGATATTTCTGCTATGAGCACGCTGGCACTGGCCTCAGTTTCTCATATATCTGAGGTCTGACAGATCTGATGTGCTACAGTAGAAGGTCCTGCCTGCAACACAGAGTGATTTTGTTTTGGTCAACTCTGTTACTCTAAACAGGAGACACTATTCCTTCATTATTTCTGTTTGTAATATTCTTATTATGGTAAGACCATCATGAATTTATATTTTGTATTAATATAATGAAAGCGTGATAAGCAATCATGCAGTGGATTATCTATTTACAAATGAGTTTCTGAAATTGTTGCATCCAGCTCAAACTGAGCAGGATGCTCTTAGTACCTGACACATAGCATGATAACACAAGCATCATATTGAGATGGAAGTGGAGTTATGGTAGCAAGCTTGAAAACATGGGAGTAGACCCTAAAAGTGTCTCAGCAGACTATTCTGAAGATGGTGGTCAGTTACTGAAAGCTCCCCTGGGAACAGCTATGTTAAGAGCACACTTATCTTAACATAGTCTTTGTGAGACAGGGAACATAGATCTGTTTGCTTAAAAACTCTGACCTACTTCTGTAGCCCAGAAATCTGTAGCAGTCAACACTAATTGTAATTGTTATTTTTGTAAAATGTAATGTCAGGTTGGTGGATGGATGAGGACATGGAGGTCGCCGACGGGGATGAGGAGCATCTGGTGTGAAACCAATGAATCCAGGGCGTACAAGCCTATGGGTCTTTACAATAATGGCTATCAGAATGATGTAAACAAAACAGAGCCAGCAGACTAGGTGGCAGGGAATGGATATCGTTGAGGCATTCATTGGATTCCTCTTCCCAAAGTCGGAGTGTCTCTGTGGAACTGTCTCAAAGCCGTCTGGCCAGCCAGTGTTGCATGCTGGATCTGACGTGGAGAACTGACATAAGTACAATCGCCAGAGGCTGGAAAATAAAGTTTTGGCCAGGCCAGCCTACACCACTGTCTTCATGGCAGTCCGAGCAAGACCACAGTCCGCCCTAGCAAGGAAAGGTTCTGAAGTTGGAAGTACCCAGCCAAAATGTGCATCGCTAAAATCAGGGTACCACACATTATCGCCAGTGTGCATATGAAAAAGAAGAAGAAGATTTCTGCTGTGAGCCCATGCAAGAATGTGGAAATGTTATTTTACCATCTCGCACTTATAGACTTGTTTGTATCATCACGTACTTCTGTCACTTTGTGGTCACATCTATCTTTCAAGGACTTGTTCATTGTTTGCCTTACTAACCAGCGTAAAGGTAACCCTGTCATGCCTTAGAGGCATGTTAGTGCCCATATTTTCCTTGACCTGTTGGCACACTAGGTGGTGATGCCTGGCTGCCTTTCCTTTCCTAGCTCCCGAAGAAATCGGGTACCCATTTCTACAGCTGGATGACTAGGGCGCCTCCGGCCATATTCAACCCCCCCAACCTTTGCTATGAGAGATTAGTGCACAGATCACTCCGCTGCTCAGGCTCCCATATTGGGTGGTGTATGAAGTCTTAACTTTTTTCAAACGGTGCTTTACCGGATATTGTAATGTGCATCAAAAATTGTTAATACTGTTGCTGGAAGAAAGAAGAAGAGAGGCTGACCAGGGACAAGTTAGTGGAAAGCTGTCCAAGCAGTGATGGGCATCATGGGAAGTAGCTGGGGCAGCATACAGAGGCTGGCTACAGACAGTGAAAAGCGGAGAAAAATTTAATAAGATGCCACAAAATGAAGTGAACAGTGAATGCTTTATTGATCAGCAGCCGTGGACATGGATGGTTTCATTGAATGAGGCAGAATTTTTTAAAAAATGATTCCAAATTCATGACAAAATAAATAATAACCACAGCAGTTTGTTTCCAAACACTTAACTCTTTCTTGTTTCTAGCATAGACATGTCCTGGAATTAGTAGGATGTTTTGTTTGACCTTACGTTCTCTCAAGTCGAAGTATTGCTGTTTGCACCATGCCAGTTCGGCCTCTCTAATCGTCACTCTACTAAACAGCCTGCGTGGGTTAATCTTATGACTGATTACTTTTTTCCTAGGGAACTAGACCACCAGTACTTCCTTACCCAGGGAACTAGACACTGAATACTTTTTTTACCAAGGGAACTAGACACTAATTACTTTTTTACCTAGGGAACTAGACACTGATTACTTTTTATCTTGTGAAGTAGACACTGATTACTTTTTACGTAAGGAGTTAGACCACTTATTACTTCTTTACCTAAGGAACTAGAACACTGATTACTTCTTTACCTAAGGAATTAGACCACTTATTACTTCTTTACCTAAGGAACTAGAACACTGATTACTTCTTTACCTAAGGAATTAGACCACTTATTACTGCTTTACTTAAGGAACTAGAACACTGATTACTTCTTTACCTAAGGAACTAGAACACTGATTACTTCTTTACCTAAGGAATTAGAACACTAATTACTTCTTCACCTAGGGATCTAGACTACTATTACTTCTTTACCCAGGGAATTAGAGGTTACTTTTTTTTACCTAGGGAACTAGACCACCGATTACTACTTTACTTCAGAGATAGAACTAGTTTTACTTTAATATCATTAGCTTATGTTCTCCATGTCGAAAAGTTTTTGATTAGCAAGAAGGACAGACAAACAATTAAAGAAACCTTTGACTCGTTGCTTATTTGTAGAATTCTGCCTGACTATAATATTTCAAGACATGAAACATAAATATAAGTTTAACATGTACAGTTTTCTTATACCTAAGTTTTTGGCATGGCTTTATTATTTGGTGGCGTGCTGTGCTGATTACTCGGAGTTTTATAGTTGTTAGCTTGCCAGTTTGTGTGTGAACTTTATTACATTTCACTGTAATATAAACTTGTGTCTGCACTGTGATTGATGTATCACTTTCATTGTGATTGTGGAGAATTTTAAATGCCTAAAGTGAATGATTGCCATTTTTTTGTTGAATCCATGAAAAACCAAAACAGGTGAGCTGTCTTCAAACTGAGAATTACAGCTAAAGTTGTCATAATTGCAAAGATAAGAATACTGCTTTAATGTAATGCTTATCCACCAAATTATTTTATCTAGGAGAACGATGGATTTGTCCAGACATTTCATTGTAATTATTTACTTCAAGTAGACTGAATTATATGACATAAATTATGTTTTAAATTAAAATGGATCATATAATTATGTAAAGTTGGTTTTGATTTTATAATTAATTAAAGCTGGAATGGACTTTATAATCAATTACAAGTTAATTTTATAATTATAACACTGGACTGGATTATATAATTAATTAAAAGTGGATTCTGTAATTAATTAAAGCTGTCTTGGATTTTATAATCAAAACTGGCATGGATTTTTTAAAATACTCATAATTAAAGCTGAAATTGGATTTTGTAATTAATTAAAGCTGGTTTGAATTTGAAAATTAAACCTGAGTTGGATTTATAATTACTTGAAGCTGGGCTAGATTTTATACCTAAATAAAGCAGGATTGGATTCTGTAATTAATTAAAGCTGGGCTAGATTTTATACCTAAATAAAGCAGGGTTGGATTCTATAATTAATTAAAGCTGGACTTGACTTCCTAGCCACTCATCTCTATTATCTGTAGTGAGGTACACATTGTGAAACTTACTGTGTAAAATCTTTTTAAAAACCCAGACATTGTGAGATTAATTTTTTTAGAATTCTTTTTTCTTTCTTTTTTTTTTTGTCAGAATAAGATTGATAGATTAATCAATATTTAAATTTGTAGCCAGATTTACCCATCTGTGTTAGCCATATATTTTTGTGTTTTCTCTCTTTCATATGGAATCCTTGTGGCAGATGGCAAAAGTGGAGGTAAGCAGTTATGTCATAACTTAAGTAGTTTGTCTTCTGTTTGTCAAGTCCCAAGCTTAGAGATACAGAATACATTTGAGCAAATAGGAAACTTTCACACAGTCAAGTAATAGAACACAGTATTGTATGGTTAGACCTTGAAAAAAAATCATAGACAAAGCACTTTTAGATGTGAGAGAAAGAAAAATTACCTGGGGCTTGAACCAGGGACTGTAGTAGGATGACCCAACCGGCAAGCCATGAGAGAACAGTGCATTAACCAATTTGATTCTTGACCAGACAGGCATTGATGACTTTGCCATCAAGCACCTTTTTTTTTGGTAGCTGTTTTTCATCTGTTTTGGAACTAGCTTGTAGATCCTATAAATTTAATATGTGATAAAAAACATTCTCTTTGCAGGCTGCAGGAAGTGCCAGCACTAGCCAGATAAGTCTTGACCACTTCCAGCTTCTGAAGGTCATTGGCAGGGGAAGTTATGCCAAAGTTCTACAGGTGGAACACAAGAAGACCAAGAGGATCTAT
Source organism: Achatina immaculata (assembly GCA_009760885.1). NCBI lineage: Eukaryota > Metazoa > Mollusca > Gastropoda > Stylommatophora > Achatinidae > Lissachatina > Lissachatina immaculata. Next base: position 48,376,087 of record CM019696.1, on the reverse strand, counting down.
GCCATGAAGGTCATCAAGAAGTCCCTTGTCAATGATGATGAGGTGAGTCTATAGGAACTGTCACTGTCACTGTCTTGTGGCAGAAAATGACTTAGGGCCAGTCTTGGTCATAGTTATTTTTATTGATGTCTTTACATATGAAACAAAAATTATCATTAAGCACTTTAGGTTCAGAGAGAGAGAGAGAGAGATGTGGCCAGTTCCAAAATTGATCTCTGACTGGCTGGTAAAAATAAACTAGTTGCCATAACAGTGGTGGCTTTCCTGTAGCAACCAGTAAAGTGTTATGTAGCTAAATGCCAACCCGCAATCCATTTTGTTCAGGTGTACATGAATAGTGACTGAGTAAATATGGACCCTGTAATCACCATTCCCACCATGTGATGTTCGTGGTGTGAATTGTCACAGAGAAGTTGGGTTGCCACAAGTTCTGTGCTTCGTAGGTATCAAAACAACTGACTGACATTCAGAAACTCAGAGATTGGGCTTAACTTTGATGTTTCTTCTGTGCTACCGGGAAAAAAGGGATGATTTTCTCGAGAGAGTCATGACTGGAGGCAAGCCATAGGCTTAGTTCAGTTCATGGGTCAGAGTTAAAGGAACTGTCCAAACAGTGGATGCACTCTCAGTCTCCAAACTAGTCCAGGAAAGCTCTCTGTGACAGTTTGAAGCAGGCTGTTTTGTTTTTTTTTTTTCATTTTAAGAAAGTCATCAGAACAATCTGAAATCTTGAAATGATGTTTTTGGTTAAATAAATTTTGATTAATAAAGATCATATTTTCATTCTTTTCACATCTCATTTATGATAGGCTGTGTCCAGAACTTATTATAATGTCAGTATGATAGTCTGTGTCCAGAATTTATTATAATGTCAGTATGGTAGGCTGTGTCTAGAACTTATTATAATGTCAGTATGAAGCTTTTGGCCCTGTATCATCAGTCCAATATTTTTCATTTTGAAAATAAGTTTTGCCCTTTGTTTGATGACATTAGATGTACACTTGTTATTTCAGGACATAGACTGGGTCCAGACAGAGAAGCATGTGTTTGAAGCTGCCACAAACTATCCCTTCCTTGTGGGTTTACATTCCTGTTTTCAGACTGCAAGCAGGTGGGTTCTGGGTCCAGTGGGTTCTGGGTCCAGTAGCACATTTTGTGGAAAGTTTCAGGATTCATGATCTCAGGTTCAGAGATTGTTTTGGCTCTCGTTGAACATTGATATATTTCTAATGTGATTAATGTTTTCATTTTCATCATCATCATCATCATCATCGGAAAGACCTGGGGAAACTGAGAGAGAAGATAATTGACTGTGATATGATGGCAGGATAGATAGCCAGCAATTTAATAGATGGAAAACAAAAAGAATCAAGAATTGCAGGAAACTTAGCCATAGCAGCTGGAAATGATTGTAACAAGAAGACAGCAAACATTCATCGGATTGACATATTTCAAGAAGAAGTGGGCTTGAAAATATATTAATGAGAAGTGATAAGAAAAGGCAGAGTTGGGTTTAAGAGAGAAGGTAGCGGAGAAGTCTCATGCTGTGGCATGGCAGAAATTCACCAAAATTAGCTCCTCATGTAAAGCATCAAGGATAAATATATACAGTGAAGCACTGTGGCACACACTTATTGACATGGCACATGCTGATGTTTAGTATTTCCTTGCCTAGTTGTCATAGCTGCTGATGTTTAAGAGATGGCAGCAGTCGTACACTTTATACCACACTTGCATGTTCATGCAAAGTATAAAAATAAGAAAAAAAAGACAATCACAGTGCTGTGGGTAAATCATGAGAAGATACAGAACCATTTCAGAACCAGTTTTCCAATCACTGGAAAATTCAAGAGAAAAAGAAAGAGGGAGAGAATAATTCCTAAATAATCCCAAGTGACATGGGACAAGAAAGATAATTATAGCAGTCAAAAATACTATTTGTTTATTTGTGCAAAATTATGAGCAGAATCTCCAGTGCTGCAGGCACAGTACATAGTGAACAAAATGATGATGAGTATTGAATCTTTAATGAGTGTATATAACAGTTAAAAAATATACAACATCCGATATTTCGGCATGAGCCTTTTTTCGAGGATTACATACACAAACGAGACAAAAACATATAACTAAACGAAAAACTTATCTTAATGTGGCATCCTCCAGAAGTAAGAAACGCAGGGAAATGCATGTCCACTAGACGAGGCATAGAGACCACGAGAAGCCCCACAAAGGATAAGCTGATAGAGCCAATCATAAAGAAGAGGTGGAGAGAGGGAGGGAAATGGGGGGGAGCAATAGAAACATGATAGCCACTGGAGGAGAAGATGTCGAGGGGGGGGGGAGGAAGCGGAGAGATAATGAATGAAGACATAAACACCTGCAGTGAGAAAATGTGAAACTGGTGAATAGGACAAGACCCTATCACAAAAAAGGGAGGTGGAAAACTAAAGAAGTTAAAGGAAGCTGAAGACACTGTTAATTCCAGCCGAGTGGAGACAGCCAGCCTGGAAAATAAGGCGCTATTCTAGGACCCTCCGAGATCGTACATCAGCAGAACAAGAGCGGATCACACTAACAGATATGTCCTGTTTTCCCTTGTAGTTGCTAAGGCAAAAATGTTTAGCTACAGGTGTCCAGACCCTCTTAGAAATATCGTTAAGATGTTGGTGAAAACGATCTCCTGTGCATAAACTGGTCTCCCCATTATACTTCATATCACAACGTTTGCACATAATAGCATAAATAACATTGCGTGAAGTGCAGGTGAAACCCTCCTGAACTGATAACGTGGACTTAGGGAAGGAGATCTGGCTAGGCTCGATAACAAATGGGCAAGTGTTGCATCTACAGCATCCGCAACGTCTTGTACCATTAAAAAGTGTCATCTGTCTTAAGGCGACTTTGAACTAAAAGGTCCCTGAAGTTCTTGTCACATCTGTAGGCCACCAATGGAGTTCCCCAAAAAGTTTATGTGTATCAAGCTCAGTCTAGAGAAGATGGAGATGGTGAAACAGTATGTTTAAGAGTGAGGGCTCATGCCAAAATATCGGATGTTGTATGTTTTTCATTTATACACTCTCATCTCACTCTTATACTTTCTATTCATTTTTTTCTCACTTTTCTCACTCCCTCTGCCACCTTGTAAAACTGCACCATATACCTCTATCTACCTTTATTATATATCTGCATGCTTTCATATTTACACACTGTTGTTCTACATTTATGCAGTGTTGTCCTATTTTTACACAATATTGTTGAAATGATAAGAAAAATTGTTTTCTGTATGTTTACCAGGCTTTTTTTCGTTATTGAGTTTGTGAATGGTGGAGATTTGATGTTCCACATGCAGAGACAGAGACGGCTACCGGAGGAACATGTTCGGTTTTATTCAGCAGAAATTTGTTTGGCACTCAATTTTCTTCATGTACGAGGTAAGAAGACGGTCTTGTATATCATTAATTAAAGCCTTTATTCTTGTTGGTTGAGCTAAATAAACTTTTTTCTTCTAATTGGTCAAGTTCTTTTTTTTTTTTTTTTGTTCGCATTATTTGAAATCTTTATTCTCATTGGTTGAGCAAAAGACAAATCTTTATTCAGATTAGGTGAAATTTTTATTCGTGTTGGTTGACCCTCATTAAACTTTGATCAGTTAGTTTTGTTTGGTCAGTTACAGATTTGCCACACAATACTGTCTGAGCAGTGATTCATTTGAGCCTATAAAATATTCTTTTACGTGTATGCATGCAAATATAAAACGTCATTTAGTGAGAACTAAAGTGATCGTAAATATAAAATAAATATGAAATAAGTATAAAATTTGCCTGTATTTTATCAGGCATTGTGTATAGGGACTTGAAACTGGACAATGTTCTGTTGGATTCTGAGGGGCATATCAAACTTACTGACTATGGCATGTGCAAGGTGAGTCATATGTCTGTTCCGTATCCATTGAATATGACATGATTTATCTTGAAGTTGTTCATAATGTTTGTGCTGTGAGTGTTGCAAGTCCTACACTTCTTTGGATCTTTTCTGTAGTGTGCAGTCGAGGCTATTCTGTCATAAAGTTCTGTAGAATTTCTAGATGTAGAAACTTTGTCTTCCTTTGAATCTGATTAGCAAATTTAAGATTTTTATGCAGCATGGGTAGAGCATTTTCTCCACACAAATTCTCCAGACATAACAGGAAAGGTACCATAGCCAGCTATGCCATTAAAATGTTCATTGAACCAGCCAGTAGAGAAGCCAGTTACTCCATTAAAATATTCATCAAACCAGCCAGTAGAGAAGCCAGTTACTCCATTAAAATATTCATCAAACCAGCCAGTAGAGAAGCCAATTACTCCATTAAAATATTCATCAAACCAGCCAGTAGAGAAGCCAGTTACCCCGTTAAAATATTCATTGAACCAGCCAGTAGAGAAGCCAGTTACTCCATTAAAATATTCATCAAACCAGCCAGTAGAGAAGCCAGTTACTCCATTAAAATATTCATCAAACCAGCCAGTAGAGAAGCCAATTACTCCATTAAAATATTCATCAAACCAGCCAGTAGAGAAGCCAGTTACACCATTAAAATATTCATCAAACCAGCCAGTAGAGAAGCCAGTTACTCCATTAAAATATTCATCAAACCAGCCAGTAGAGAAGCCAATTACTCCATTAAAATATTCATCAAACCAGCCAGTAGAGAAGCCAGTTACTCCATTAAAATATTCATCAAACCAGCCAGTTACACCATTAAAATATTCATCAAACCAGCCAGTAGAGAAGCCAGTTACTCCATTAAAATATTCATCAAACCAGCCAGTAGAGAAGCCAGTTACTCCATTAAAATATTCATCAAACCAGCCAGTAGAGAAGCCAATTACTCCATTAAAATGTTCATCAAACCAGCCAGTAGAGAAGCCAGTTACTCCATTAAAATATTCATCAAACCAGCCAGTTACACCATTAAAATATTCATCAAACCAGCCAGTAGAGAAGCCAGTTACTCCATTAAAATATTCATCAAACCAGCCAGTAGAGAAGCCAATTACTCCATTAAAATATTCATCAAACCAGCCAGTTACACCATTAAAATATTCATCAAACCAGCCAGTAGAGAAGCCAATTACTCCATTAAAATATTCATCAAACCAGCCAGTTACACCATTAAAATATTCATCAAACCAGCCAGTAGAGAAGCCAATTACTCCATTAAAATATTCATCAAACCAGCCAGTAGAGAAGCCAGTTACTCCATTAAAATATTCATCAAACCAGCCAGTTACACCATTAAAATATTCATCAAACCAGCCAGTAGAGAAGCCAGTTACTCCATTAAAATATTCATCAAACCAGCCAGTAGAGAAGCCAGTTACTCCATTAAAATATTCATCAAACCAGCCAGTAGAGAAGCCAATTACTCCATTAAAATATTCATCAAACCAGCCAGTAGAGAAGCCAATTACTCCATTAAAATATTCATCAAACCAGCCAGTTACACCATTAAAATATTCATCAAACCAGCCAGTAGAGAAGCCAGTTAAGCCATTAAAATATTCATCAAACCAGCCAGTTACACCATTAAAATGTTCATCAAACCAGCCAGTAGAGAAGCCAGTTAAGCCATTAAAATATTCATCAAACCAGCCAGTTACACCATTAAAATATTCATCAAACCAGCCAGTTACACCATTAAAATATTCATCAAACCAGCCAGTAGAGAAGCCAGTTAAGCCATTAAAATATTCATCAAACCAGCCAGTAGAGAAGCCAGTTACACCATTAAAATATTCATCGAATCAGCCAGTAGAGAAGACAGTTACTACATTAAAATATTCATTGAACCAGCCAGTAGAGAAGCCAGTTACCCCATTAAAATATTCATCGAACCAGCCAGTAGAGAAGCCAGTTACTCCATTAAAATACTCATCAAACCAGCCAGTAGAGAACCCAGTTACTCCGTTAAAATATTCATCGAACCAGCCAGTAGAGAAGCCAGTTACCCCGTTAAAATATTCATTGAACCAGCCAGTAGAGAATCCAGTTACTCAATTAAAATATTCATCGAACTAGCCTGTAGAGAAGCCAGTTACTCCATAAAATATTCATCAAACCAGCCAGTGTATAATTGCTTGTTTCTGTGCGAAAGAATTGTCAGTGATTAGAACGACAAGATTTTTTTGGGTTTTAATTAGGTGTTAAATACAGAGCAACAGTTATAAAATTAACATATAAAGTTGTTTTGGTTGTTTTCCTTCTGTATTTTAGAGTTGAAGTGGTTCTAAGGACTGTTATATCTGGAGATGTGTCTCCAAGGCGTGCATCTCAAATAGCCTCTGACAGTCCAAGTCCAGCTCCTGGCCTTCTCATGGCGGAACTGTTTAAACTGATAGGAGAAGGGGCAAAAGGTGAATATCTGGTGCCTGAAAACCAGACAGTTTGGGTAGATGAGACTTGTTAGTCTTGGTTGGTAGCTCATCTAGGAGAAAGAAAACTCTGATTTAAAACCCACTGCTGGCGAGATTCTTCAGCTGCCCTGTGTGGGGTGAAACTCTTCCTGACCAATTAAGAAAAATGCGATTAGGGTTGCTGTGCAGTGCCGCCATGAAAAAGGTGAAGGAAAGGATTAAGTGAAGCTTAATCAGTATGTCCAGTAGTCTCGCGATGAGAGCTACTCATACCACGGCATCTCTGCACTAGAGGCTGGCCACGTCCTGTATACACCTATACTGGTGAAATATGCCTAAACCGGCTTAACCCAGGGGTGAAACTCACTAGTGGCGAGGATTTGTCCTCCTGGACAAGAACTCCATCCCGGTCACCACCAGGAAGGGTAGCGGCCACGACCACAAAATGCTGAAGTAGGAGACAGTGGACCAGTTCAGTCTAGATAGGCCACCACTTCTCACCCGACGGGGATATATTATATCCAAATCACGTTTAGGTTTTCAGTGAGAAAGTCCAACTCTAGACTAAACTGGTGCAACGAAAACCACAGTGTCATGCAATGCCGCTTCTGTGACCCACTGAAAATATAGACCCAAGCCCCACGATGCCCTGAGCCTCCATCCTAAATGAGACTATCGCAAGAACCACAGGAGTAAATTCAGTAGGATCATGGGGTGATCTTGATGGTAGAAGCGAATGAAGAAGAAGAGAAGTTGAAGTGATGCATACATATTCAGATTACTTTGTCTGGTGTTTAGCAATACACAGATGTCTAGATTTCTTTTTTTTTTTCTGTTTAAAGCAGGTGCTATAAATATCCAGATTTCTTTGTCTGTCTGTTTTCCGTATCCTGGTTCTAGTTGAACGTTCGTTTAGGCTGTTTCACCCTGTCAGGTTTCTACATCTTCAGAGAAACAATTCTGACAAAATTGTCCTTGCTTGTGATGCTTCACTGAATGTAGCAGTATATTCATTATGTCACACAATAGATCACATCATTATTATCCTTGTTGGACTGTGATCATGTTATCTGCTTCAGTATCATTCACCAAAAAAGTGTTGTCAACTCTAGCCTACCAGGAGCTGTCTAAACAACTTTTAAAAAGATAACTACAGTCTTATGGGCTGGGTCCATAGCCTGTAGTTCATAACTGTACCATAAATGCTAATAAAATTTGCGGTGCATCGTCTCCCAGTAAAACACTACCAAAAAAAAATGTTCATAGATCATGGTAGGTTGAGAGTTAATCAGAGTATAAAATATGCATAAATTTTATGCATTCTTTTCACCTATTGACTATCGTCCTTGCATTCTAGACTCTTACTTAATCCTCGGTACACTGACCAGCATTCAGTTTGTTTTTCCACACTTCACTTTCTGCATCCACCGAATCTCACCATCATTGATGTACAATTACTGAGATACAGAGTAAACAGTTAAGACTTTCATCATTATCTGGCACCAGGCAAAAAAAAAAATATCAAAAGTCAAGGTCCCTTGTATCAGAAAAGTCAAAATATGAAACTGTGAGGACTGTTCCAAAATTAACATCTGATTGGCTGGTTTAAAAAAAGGTCAGAAATAGAGAAGAAAAAATTTTTATATACAAAACTTGCATACATAATTGCATTACTTTTCATGTACACACCAGCCAAATTTATGGACTTGTTGCATCTTGGCACTAGCTTTTGCAATCCCACGTTAGAGAACAGCACTGCCAAAGTATCCAGCCTGTTGTTTACTCCATCCATGAGCTCCTCATTGTGTTTTGCATACTGGATAGGCAGCATAGACCTTGAACTTGTTGAAGAGATGGTAATTGCTTGGAGGCAAGTCCAGGCTGTAAGGGTATGAGGAGTGGGTAAAAAAAAATGTCCCAGTTGAACTGCTTGAGTAGTCTTTGTGCAAGCCACTGTGGGGGGGGGGGGGCATGCGTTGTCATGTGGGAGAAGGATGCCCTTGATGAGCATTCTGAGCTTTTAATTTTAGATCAATCTTCAAAGATTAATCAGCATTTAATAATAAACCTCTGATGTTATTGCGGTCCCTGGTGCCATGAATTGCTTCATCAAAATTCCCTTGTGGTCTCAGAACACTGTAGCCTCCGATTTTCATGGTTGATGGGTGTGGGTTTTACTTGATCTTTACTTAAACACAGCTGAACAGAAGGAACTGTGGTCTGACATAGCAAGATAACACTTTATGCTTACTACAGGGAGTGTGCCATGTTACTATAGCAACCAGTTTATTTTTACAAGCCTTTCAGAAGTTGATTTTAGAATTGCCCACGTATTACATTCAGTTTTCCTATTTTGCAAAACATTTGTAATTGTCAGACACATTGTCAAAACTTGCGTATGGTACAGAAGTATGGAACAGAAGAAATAATTGGAGGCAGAAAATTGAAACCCTCGAAGTATCGGTGCATTAAAAAAATAGATCGCATTTTATGGACAGAAAATAGGACAGACAGATAAGTACAAGAATAGTGGTTCCAGAAGTGGGCCACAATGCCCTTTGAGTTTCTTCGGGAAGTTCCAGAAGATCAGTGAGGAAAGAGGAAGCAGTAGAGGGCTGCCAGAACCAAGTGAGTGAAGAAATAAGTTTTTGGGAGCACTATAAATATGGTTTGGGAAACAAGGGAGCAGCAGCCCTAAAAAGATTGGGAATCGTTGTATTAAAAGAAGTGAAATTAAAGAAGTCATGATTAATGTAAGGACTAGCAGCTGAAATATTTGATAATACAGTAATGAAAACCATTCATGAGATAAAACCTGAAGGATGACAGTGCTATGGATGAGTGAGCAATGTCAAGACGGACAGGGATCAGCTTGATCTAATGAAGTGGTAGAACAGGCTGAAGATCCAACACAATCTATCGTCTCTGGGTATATAGTGCAAGATGATGATGATCTTACATCATTTGTTTAATATAGGCAAGACCAGTTTATATTATTACATAATTCAAGAACAGTGCAGAGATAAGACAGATGACTGAACAACAACCAGTCTTATGGGTGATCAGGAAAAGGAGATGGACATATGTTGGTCACATGATGAGAAGAAATGATCAGAGAATCCCAAAACAAGCTATCAAGTGGAACACAACAGGCCGAAGAAAAAGAGGCAGACCATGTGAAACTCTGAAGAGGACAGTGTTAATAGAGGCCAAATTAACAGGCATAAAATCCCTTGATGAGGTTGAAAGACTTGCCGAAGACAGGAAAAATTGGCAAACTACCTTGCGAGCCCTATGTGACATTTAACGGCACAGGAAGGATATAAGTTTATGTTATAATGTAAATAGACAGGCAAGAATCTTATCTTTTACAACGGTGACCAGGCTGTTTCTTTAGTTTTGTCCCATTTAATTTTCTTCATCTGTAATTGTTTTAGAACTTTAAGCAGCCTTTTTTTAAACCTTTACATTTTAAACCTTTGTTTTTCATGCTTTTCTTGCTGTGTTCGAATACAGTCATATACTAAAGGTGTTTTGTAATATTTGAATTAAAATTTACAGGACAACTTTTCACATTTTTTTCTTTAATGAGTTCAGGTCAGGCGGCTGCTGTTTTGCTTGTGTTCTCACCTTTGACTGTGGCGTAAAATGCACGTACAGACTAACAAAATCTCACTTGTCTTATTTCTTTCAGTTCAAAAGCACCGATTTTCAGGGGCATTCATTTGAATTTTTTTTTCTTTAACCCAAACCATTAATGCATTACTTTTTTAAACATCATATATTATAATAATTGTTATACAGGCTCTGGCATAAAGCATAGCTGGATTTTAAAAATAGAAAATAAATAAACGCTATACATGTTTTTGGTAAAAAAAAAAAAAAAGTGAAATTAAACTCAGAAAAGTGGGTATTTTTATTATTACTGATAATCATATTTAGCTTTTGAAAATTACGCCGGTTAGATGACCGCCATTACATTTATACATTCAGCCAGGCATCTGGAAAATTCCTGCATAACGCAATGTTTAAAGGGATATTTTGAATGCAGTGTTGGATTCGATCTTTTAGGTCTGCAACTGACTGTGGTCGACTAGCATACACCGTGTTCTTGAGGTACCCCCAGAAAAAGAAGTCTACAGCCAATAAATCCAGTGACCTTACTGGCCAGTGAATATCCCCAAATCTGGAAATAAGACGATTGGGAAATGCTTGTCGCAGCATGGCCATGGACTGACTGGCAGTGTGGGCAGTTGCTCCATCTTGTTGAAACCATATTAGTCTGTTATTTCTATTGGCCAAGTCTGGAATGAAGTATTCAGTTAGCATCTGCACATGAAGATCACTATTAACAGTAAGAGGATGCTAGGTGCCAAAGTGTTCCTAACAGCTCATCACCGAGGGCTACGAAGCAATGCATTGTGGACTTCTTGAATTCGTTCAGGTATCTGTTGATTTCTTGGACGATCAGTAGACTTGTTATTAAGGCAATTAGCGGTTTCCTTAAATTTTTTTGACCCACCTCAAAATTGTTTTGTCCTCCGATCAGAAACATTATCACGGGGATGCAACTCAAAATGGCGATGAAACTTTCGTTGTACAGTAATAGATGATTCTCCGCTTTTAAATAAGTTTCAACGTTGAGTGCACGATGTTGTGTTTGCCAAGAAGCCATTGTTAAAAGTTATCATTTGTCTGCTTCATCTCTTACGTCTTTTTTTCACACGTATTCAATTTCTGCACACTACGTCAGTTAAATCCAGCTATGCTTTATGCCAGACCCTGTATTACATGTTCTGCAGAAGCACTTGGCCACCATTCCTTAAGAAATGTAGTATTTAATCTGTAGTCTTTATCCAGCAGCAGTGAGCATCATTGGAGACTTCTGTATGGAGGACTGAACTTGTTGAAAGAGGCCCACCCCTGGTCAGCCCTTGCCATGTTTTATGTCCTAACATGCTGTCAGATTTTTGTTGTCAGATTGTAGCCAGATCATATCATCTTGTTATGTTAGACCAGCGCTCTAACCACAGCACCACCAGCTTTCCCGTGAAATATGTTTTTCTTCTTGGAGATTGTTTCCAAAAATCTTGTTTATTTCTGATCTTTATTGTTTCATTAGATTTCTTCCTTAAAGTGATCAGTTTCTGAGTGAATTTTGTCATTGTATCACACAACTTCAGATCTTCTGAGGTCTCTTTGATTACACATTTATATAGAACTTCTGAAACTTTTTTTTAACTGAAGTTCTTATGTTTTTTATAGAAATTCTAACTCTTTGTACAGCACATATATGGATTTTCTCACACTTCCTAGATTGTACATGTCTAGATTTATCTCAAACTTCCTAGATTGTATGTGTCTAGATTTTCTCAGACTTCCTTGATTTCAGGAATATAGAAAAGCTCAATTATTGGTTTCATAGGTCCATACAGTCGTATAATAAGAGCACGATACAAGAGCACGATACAACATACGACACGGAAGAATGACAATAATACAGTGTTATGCACCCACGAATGATGCAGATGATGATGTGAAAGACAACTTTTATCACCAACTACAACAAATCATCAACAAAGTCCCTAAACACGACATCCTAATTGCTATGGGGGACTTCAATGCTAAGGTAGGGAAGGATAATACCGACGTTGAAAAAGTGATGGGGAAAGAAGGAATTGACATGGTTAATCAGAATGGAGAAAGATTAATTGAAATATGTTTAACAGAGGGCATGGTCATTGGAGGCACAATATTCCCACACAAAGAGATACATAAAACAACATGGATATCTCCAGATGATAGAACTAGAAACCAGATAGACCATTTTTGTATTAGAAAGCAATACAGAACATCTCTCATGGATGTAAGGGCTTATAGGGGTGCAGATGTCAACAGTGATCACAACCTGTGCATAGGGAAAATAAAACTAAAATTGAAAAGTCAACACAAGAAATCAGTACACAGAAAGATAAACATCCACAGCCTACAAGAAGAAAATACTAACATTAATTTCAATCAGGAACTTGAAAATCATTCCAAAACACCCAGTGAAGTTGAGGAGATAGGTATAGATGAGTTATGGAATTCTTACAGCACAGCCATAATCACAGCAGCAAAAGTAAGCGCTGGATTGGAAAAACCAAATAGAAAAGCATGGATATCAGATAAAACATGGAAGTATATACATGAAAGACGAGCAGTCAAATTAAACATGTTGAATGCAAAAGCAGATGATGAAAGAGATTCGGCAAAAGCAAAATACAAAGACATAGACAAGAAAGTAAAAAGTTCAGCTAGAAGGGATAAAAGAGAATACATAGACAATATGGCGAAAGAGGCAGAAAAAGCAGCAAAAACAGGAGACAGCAAAACTTTATATAACATACAAAAGAGGCTAACAGGTACTATTACATCTAAAGAAAGACCAATACTTAGCAAAACTGGAACACTATTAACATCAAATAAAGACCAAAAGCAAAGATGGGCTGAACACTTCCAAGAAATACTCAATCGACCACACCCAAAAGAATTGTTAAACCTTGAAACTGACTTACCAGCCCCACAACTAAATGTCAACCTAGATGAAATTGAATTGCATGAAATTGAAACAGCAGTGAATTTAATGGCTAACAACAAAGCTGCAGGTGAAGATGAAATAACAGCCGAGATGCTAAAAGCTATCAATAGTGACAACATGAGACAACTACAGAGAATGTTTAACAAGATTTGGAAAGAAGAAAAGGTCCCTTCTAATTGGAAGAAGGGAATCATTGTGAAAATACCAAAAAAGGGCAACCTTAGTGACTGTAACAACTGGAGAGGAGTAACCTTAATATCAGTTGTGTCAAAAGTATTTTGCAAGGTCATTTTGAATAGACTCAAAGATATAGTGGATACTGCAATGAGAGAAGAACAAGCAGGATTTCGAAAAGGGAGAAGCTGTCTCGACCAGATCTTTACTCTCAGAATAATACTTGAAGAACATATTGAAAAGCAGAAACCATTAATACTGAATTTCATAGATTTTAAGAAGGCATTTGATAGCATACACAGAGATTCATTATGGAGAATTTTATGTCTATATGGAATACCATCTAAAATTGTCAACATCATTAAGGACTTATACAATGGATATGGTTGTGCAGTCAAGACAGAAGAAGGGATGAGTGAATGGTTCCAGATTGAAACAGGCGTGAAACAAGGATGTATACTGTCTCCTTTACTTTTTGGGATTACAATAGACTTCATAATGAAAAAATGCTGCACAGGTAACACAGGTATTGACTGGGTACATGGGACCCAACTAGAAGATCTTGATTTTGCTGATGACATAACTCTTATCAGTAATAATGTGAATTCCATGCAAGAAAAAACAGATAGCCTGTCTTCACTGGCTAGCAAAATAGGACTTGAAATTAACAAGGACAAAACAAAAATAATGAAAATTCCCATCAATCAAAATGGAAAAATACACATAGAAGGGACAGATATTGAAGAAGTCAATCAATTTGCATACCTTGGCAGCTACATAGACCAGGATGGTGACACTAGAAAGGAAGTTAGGATCAGAATTGCAAAAGCAGCATCAATCTTCAAGAATCTTGAGAACATATGGAATTCAAAAGTTATAAGCACAAAAACCAAGTTAAGACTATTCAATTCAAATGTAATATCCACCCTCATTTATGCATGCGAAAGCTGGAAAACAACTAAAGAAATAGAAAAGAAATTAGACTCTTTTGAAAACAAATGCCTAAGGAAAATACTCGGCATCAAGTGGAATGAATTCAAGAACAATGCAGAGATAAGACAGATGACTGAACAACAACCAGTCTCACGGGTGATCAGGAAAAGGAGATGGACATATGTTGGCCACTTGATGAGAAGAAATGAGCAGAGAATCCCAAAACAAGCTATCAAGTGGAACACAACAGGCCGAAGAAAAAGGGGCAGACCGCGTGAAACTCTGAAGAGAACATTATTAAGAGAGGCCAAGTTAACAGGCATAAAATCCTTTGATGAGGTTGAAAGACTCGCCGAAGACAGGAAAAATTGGCGAACTACTTTGCGAGCCCTATGTGACGTCTAATGACACGGGAAGGATATAAGATATAAGATAAGGTCCATGGCTTGAACAATTTTGAGAACCACTAATCTACAGGTTTTTTTGGTATTCCAGTCTCACGGCTCTTTTCTGCATGGTCAGCCATCTTGCTCAGTGACATATCTAGACTTCGTCAAACTTCCTTGAATGTTCTAGATTTTGTTAAACTTCCTTGAATGCACATATCTAGACTTTGTCAAACTTCCTTGAATGTACATATCTAGACTTTGTCAAACTTCCTTGAATGCACATATCTAGACTTTGTCAAACTTCCTTGAATGTACATATCTAGACTTTGTCAGACTTCCTTGAATGTACATATCTAGACTTTGTCAGACTTCCTTGAATGTACATATCTAGACTTTGTCAAACTTCCTTGAATGTACATATCTAGACTTTGTCAAACTTCCTTGAATGCACATATCTAGACATGCTCAAACTTCCTTGAATGCACATATCTAGACATGCTCAAACTTCCTTGAATGCACATATCTAGATATGCTCAAACTTCCTTGAATGCACATATCTAGACTTGCTCAAACTTCCTTGAATGTACATATCTAGACTTGCTCAAGCTTCTTTTCTTACACATAGGAGAACCTTGGAGCAGGGGACAGAACTAACACATTTTGTGGGACACCAAACTACATTGCCCCTGAGGTTTTGAGAGGCGAAGACTATGGTATTTGATGCTGATGTTTTTCTATTTTGCTTGAGCATGTGATGGCGAAGTGAAATGCTTCAAGATCAGAAAATGCTTAAAGTATAGTTGTTTGCTTTGTAAGAAAAGTGTTTAGCATTTATGTCTGGGAGAATAAGCAGTGTTAGAAATGAAAGTATTTTATGTGTAATTGTTGTATTTCAGTGATAATGAATGAGAAGACAGAAGTTAGAAATCTAGCAGTCATTAGAAAACTCGAGGAGAAAGAAAAGACAGGGAGATGGAGAATGAATGAACAAACTTTGTGTATCAGTGATAACGAATGAGAAGACGGAAGTCAGACAATCTGGCAATCACTGGAAAACTCAAGGAGAAAGAAAAGAGGAGTTTGAGAAGAACAAACAAATTTTGTTTGCAAAAGGCTGAAGAGCTTTCAAGCCCGTCTGACATTCGGGGAGAAAAAATACATTTATGAAGTTGCCACATGGCGATAGAAATGACTTGATATAGTTAGAAATGGCGAAAAATGGCTCAGAACAAAGAAATTTAATTGGTGGGCTTTACCAGTGCAACATCTGATGATTCAGCGATAACGAAAACAAAATGGTTGTAGTCATCAGAGGAAGAGCAAATGAAAAAAGTTTAAAAAAGGTAGAGAAGTGTGATTGAATGTTCCTCTTGACACAGCTTGTACAGAATGAGGCTGAGACATTCAGATTTAAAAAAAAAAAAAAAAAAGATACATCATTTACTGGGAACTGGGATAATAACATCAATTTTATGTAAACAGGAAAATATGGGCACTAACACCATATCCCTATGTGCCTCTAAGGCATGACAGGGTTACCTTTACCTTGTATAATGTTATCAGGCTTTGTATACAATGGTCAGGCAGTTGAAAATAGATAAAATAAACTCGACTAAATTTAGCTTTTGAGCAGATTATTAGAAGGAAGGTAAAATTCTGCAGAAATGCTTTGGTCTTTGGAGAGTTGGCAGCTTATGAACAGCTGCTGTTGTGATTCAGCGAGACCACAAAGGAGTTCGCTGGTCTACTCTAAGATTCAAAAGATTCAGCAACAAGAGAACATTCTAGCAAAACAGAAAGATTCATCAACAAGAAAGCATTCTAGCAAAACTGAGAAATATTCAACAGCAAGAGAATATGATGATATGCAGTGATGATAAGATGGCCCAATATTTCAGCAGAATGCCTTAGTCAGGGGTGTCCGAGAAGATAAATAAAAGATGAAAGCCAGAAGAGGCACTTATCTGACAAAGATTCACTTGCTATAAAAGGATAGTACAGAATGTCATTGGTAAAGATTGTAATTACCCTAGTGTTTGTGAGATGTGTGTAGGTAATGGTTATATGGAAAAGATTAACATTTCCATAGCTTTGTTGCATGGTCAAGGCAGAATGTCTGAGAGTCTTCTTTCTTAAAAATAATTTGTTTTTGTAAAAACAAAACCAGAGAACTAGACTAATTATAATTTTTTTCCATTTTTACAAGGGTCATACCAAAAGTCATGAGCAAAAATTTTTTTTTAATCAGAATTTGTGGATAGAGAAAATATAAATGTATCACCTTGATCTGCATCCTTTTCTTGACATTTCATCATAATCTCCATTTCTCTGCACACATTTTTCCCATCGCTCTGCAAATTTAAAAATACCCTCCCAGTAGAATTCCGTTCCAGCTGACCATAGGCACTGCTTTCTGGACGTTCTCAACTGGCACAGACTTTTCTATAGCCTAGGGTTTCAATCATTTCCTGTACTGCATTGTGTCCTGTTCCAAAATTTACAGCGATCTCAGAAACTGTTACACGTCTGTCTTCTTTAATGATGTTGTCAATCCTTTCCATGTTGTGTTCAGTGGAGGCAGTTTGAGGGCAACCACTGCGAGGCATATCTTGGATACTCGTGTTTCCATCTTTGAGATGTTTCACCCACATCCTAATGTTGCTAGCACCCATACACACATCTCTATAAGCAAGTTGAAGTCTTTGGTAAATTTCAGCGGCTCGGATTTCCTCTTTAATGAGGAACTCAACAGCACATTGATGAAACAAAACTTCAGCACCCACCATTTTGTTTATATGCTCCATGTGGTCACATGACACATGATGGTGACATCATGTGACCTCTACATGAAGTGCAAAGGATGCGTATATTTTCTCCATCTGTAAATTCTGATTTTTAAAAACTTTTTGCTCACAACTTTCGGTATAACTCTCGTATTTTTGGCCTAATTAAAAATTATGTGCATTTACAGATTTTTTTGATCTTGGAGTTTTTCATTTTTTTGAATTGCCTGGCAAATCTAAGCATGCACATTCCTTCTTCATTAATTTGTAGCAGAAAAAATCCCTGGCCATTAACCTGCTTGTTTGAAACCATTCAGCTTTTACCTTGAAATATATTGATGTAAATTGTTCAGAACTGGTCATGTCTGTTTTCTGTGAGTTTCTGTTTTTAGATTTAACAATCAACACAAAATGGTCTTGCTGGAAAGAAGGTTGATACTGAATACTTTAATCACTTCCATCTTGTGACAAATTGTTTGAGCATTTCAAGTGAAAAGCAGTCAGACATTTGAAGGTTGACTAACAGGTCATATTGACTCCGTTTATGAACAGCATCAGGGAAACTTTTTCTATATATTTCTTTGACTCTTAAGTCATTTCTGAGTGTCATGCGAACAACACTGGTGATTACTGTTGTCCATAGGTCCTGATATTTGATGTTTTCTATCAGCTCAGATACTGATTTTTGTTGTATCATTTCATCAGCTTTAGCTGTATATGACATTCTCTTATAGTCTCCCTCTGCATCTCTTATCATTTATCTTTCCCATTGTTATGACATGGATGCATCAGCAGCAGGCCATCTTGCTCACAACCGAGAGGCCTACAGGAGTGCTGTTAGGGAGGCAAAGTTCCGCAAGGGACATGCAAATGAATGAATGAATTGTTATGACATTTTGAAGTTCTCACTTCATTTTTTGGCATCCAGTGAATGTTGATTCTGTTGTTGTTGTGGCTTTTAGTTAAATTCCTTTTGTCTTTACCATTATCAGACGTATCTTGTCATCCCAGTTGTCCACGGTACTCTTTACATTCTTCAAAGAAACCATATTTCTGTTTCCTGTAGTGATCTTTACATTCTTCAAAGAAACCATATTTCTGTTTCCTGTAGTGATCTTTACATTCTTCAAAGAAACCATATTTCTGTTTCCTGTAGTGATCTTTACATTCTTCAAAGAAACCATATTTCTGTTTCCTGTAGTGATCTTTACATTCTTCAAAGAAACCATATTTCTGTTTCCTGTAGTGATCTTTACATTCTTCAAAGAAACCATATTTCTGTTGCCTGTAGTGATCTTTACATTCTTCAAAGAAACCATATTTCTGTTTCCTGTAGTGATCTTTACATTCTTCAAAGAAACCATATTTCTGTTGCCTACTCTTTGCATTCATCCATTTATTTCCTTCACCCACTTTCCTACAGTTCAGTAGATTTATGTTAACGTTGTGTTGCTGGTTATATGTTAGCATTGTATTGCTGGTTATATGTTATTCACTGATAGAGATGAGTTACACTGAATGATTAATCTGAAATCGTGAATGCAGTTATAATGTACGTCCACATTTACCATTGTTCATTTGTAATGGTGCATATTTACGTAAAGTAAAATGGCAGCATATTCTTGGAGAGTCAGGCATTATCTCTCTCTCTCTCTCTCGCTATCTCTCTGAACCTTAAGTGCCCAGGGCGCATGGGGCTTCCGCAAGGGTTTTCCACAAATGCCTGTCCTTTGCCTTTTTTTTTCTGCTCTTGCCCAGGTGAGCCCTCTATAGCTCAACATCCTTTCTGTTGTTCTTCTCCATGTCTCTTTTGGTCTACCCTTACTTCTGTTCCCCTGTGGTGTCCATCTTAGTGCATTTTTTGGTAGTGAGTTGTCAATCATTCGGAACACATGTCTCAACCATCGCCAGAATCTTTCCTCAGTAATTGCTGTCAGTGGCTTCATCTGCATAGTCAGGCATTATAACTCCTATAATATCTTATATTCCTAACTTTTTAGGATAATAAGCTAAAGTTTCTTTTTTTGAGAAATTAATTTACTTATGTTGATGTAGGTCTGTTATCTCTCTCTCTTTCTGAACCTTAAGTGCCCAGGGCACGTGGGGCTTCCGCAAGGGTTTTCCACAAATGCCTGTCCTTCGCCTTTTTTTCTGCTCTTGCCCAGGTGAGCCCTCTATTGTCTGTTATACTGATGTATAATGGAACAGTCAGGCAAGAAAGAGATTTATTCAGTTGTTTTCTAAAATGGGAAGAACTATTAGATTATCAAAACTGTTTTTGCTTGTCATCGTATGCTGTCAGTTTTCAAGCGGATGAAAATCAGAATAAGTTAGTCTAGAATGTTTTTGTTTAGAAAGTTTGAAAGCACTTTTCTCAAATGTTGGTCAGGTATTTAAAAGTGTGTATAAATTCAGGACAAAAGCTTTTAGAAAATTCAGCTTTTTATAGGGAAAAAAAATAGACTTAGATGTGAGTGACCTAGTTATTGAAGCTGGATGAGATGTTAGAGACTGGATTTTTACAAAAATGTTAAGATGTGCAATTTCTGGGGAAGTGTTGCTTATTTTTTTTTTCAGGAATTGTGAGATGCAAGTTGAGAGGAGGATAAGAGATCATGTTGGATTGGCAGATTTTTTGTGTGACCTAAAAAATAAAAACTAAAACTAAATATTTGTAGTCATTCATGAAAAATTTATGTAGCCTGGTTGGCTCATAAAATAAGGCCATAAATTTTTATGTTATATTTACCTGGTGAGTTTTGTCCTGTGACTGAGTGCCTATTGGTTGTGTTCACCTGCATTATTTCGGCATGAAGAAGCTAATCTTTGCTTTATTTGACCTGTTTTTATTCTAGAATTTAAGTTTTTCCCACCACGTGCAGAATGTTTAAGTGACAGCTCACCATGTGACATAATGCCGCAAGATCAGTCCGATATCATTGTTACAAAGTTCCAGCTTCGTTATTCAGATCTCATGCATGGCCACTAGTTTAAGCATTTGTGTCCACTCTCATATTTGTGTTGTCAAAATATAGTTTCAGATTTTGTATAAAAAGTAAAGAATTTACTTTCAAATATGGCGTAATCCCATATATATATATATATATATATATATATATATATATATATGTGGATGTAATTTAATATCTGTTACATGCACACAGTCATGTATACAGTGTATTCTGACTTGCAGAATATGAACATTATTTCAGCATGACATCAGAATATGTTTGGTTTCCATATGTGGCATGATAGCAGTGTTCATGGATGTCAATTCTTTAATGGACAGAGACATTTCACCCTGGCTCCTGTATTTATAATGCTCTAATGCATCACACATTGCCTGTAACTTGTGAATCATGTTTGGATATCTTGAGGCATTATGTCATTGAAGTTGTTTTAAATACCTCTTATGTATATATATGCATATGTATATGTATATATATATATATATATATATGCACATATAACTCATATGTTTTCATTATCCACCTCCCACCATATCATTTGATTGACATTATCCTTCATATTTATCCTAGCAGAAATAACCAAGTCTTATATAATATTTATAACATACGTTGTGTACTCTGTTTTATGTATGCATGTTAATGAATATAGAGTATGTTTTTTTAATATGTACATGTATATGTATATTTGCTTATCCATATTCCTAAACTGAATGTGTATGATAGTGAAGTTCTCTGATGATGTACATCAGTGTTGTTATAAATATGTTGTTTGTTATTGTGGCAGTATGCTGACATGTTTTGTTCTTGGAATGCAACTTTCAGGAAAGTGTTTAATATTGCCGAGGTGTATATTGATGAGATTTTATGGCAGTTTAAAGGTGAAATTCCAATGTAAATATACTTGTTTGTTAACACACATCAGTTTTTAGATAATTAAGTGTTGAATTATACATTTTTCATTGTTACAAGACCTTTCATTAGTTGTGAACTAGACCTAGGCAGCTAATATCGTTAGAAAGTATGTATCATGTAGCTAAAAGATCTTTGCTAGTGTTGCTTTCCTCGCATCATGGAGTGGCTTTCATCACTTCATGGAGCGGCTTTCCTCACATCATGGAGTGGCTTTCATCACTTCATGGAGTGGCTTTCCTCACATCATGGAGTGGCTTTCATCACTTCACGAAGCAGCTTTCCTCACATCATGGAGTGGCTTTCATCACTTCATGGAGTGGCTTTCCTCACATCATGGAGTGGCTTTCATCACTTCACGAAGCGGCTTTCCTCACATCATGGAGTGGCTTTCATCACTTCACGAAGCGGCTTTCCTCACATCATGGAGTATCTTTCATCACTTCATGGAGTGGCTTTCCTCGCATCATGGAGTGGGTTTCATCACTTCATGGAGCGGCTTTCCTCACATCATGGAGTGGCTTTCATCACTTCACGAAGCGGCTTTCCTCACATCATGAAGTGGCTTTCCTCGCATCATGGAGTGGCTTTCCTCACTTCATGGAGCGGCTTTCCTCACATCATGGAGTGGCTTTCATCACTTCATGGAGTGGCTTTCCTCACATCATGGAGTGGCTTTCGTCACTTCACGAAGCGGCTTTCCTCACATCATGGAGTGGCTTTCATCACTTCACGAAGCGGCTTTCCTCACATCATGGAGTGGCTTTCCTCGCATCATGGAGTGGCTTTCCTCGCATCATGGAGTGGCTTTCATCACTTCATGGAGCGGCTTTCCTCACATCATGGAGTGGCTTTCATCACTTCACGAAGCGGCTTTCCTCACATCATGGAGTGGCTTTCATCACTTCATGGAGTGCTTTCATCACATCATGGAGTGGCTTTCATCACATCATGGAGTGGTTTTCATCACTTCATGGAGTGGCTTTCCTCACTTCATGGAGTAGCTTTCTTCACTTCACTTCATGGAGTGGCTTTCCTTACCACATGGAGTGGCTTTCTTCACTTCATGGAGTGGCTTTTCTGTGTCTGCTTTTCCTCAGATGAAATAGTGGATTTCCTTTCAATTCATGATGTGATTTTCTCACTCCATGGAGTGGACCAGAGAGAGCCTTCACCAACTTTGGGAACATGGTGATTCTTGTCCTGATGAATAGGTACTGCAAATGCACATAAAGGGCTTGCAGTGAGATTTCTTAGAGAGATTGTCTTACATTGATAATGTAGTGGTAGTGATTGTCTTACCACTGTGACATAGTGGCAATGATGTGCATCCCTTTTGTGTCATGTCCATGTAACAGATTTCAGTGTTGATTGGTGGGCACTTGGTGTTTTGATGTATGAGATGCTGGCAGGAAGGTCGCCTTTCGATGCTGTTGGCAATGCGGACAACCCAGACCAGAACACGGAGGACTACTTGTTCCAGAGTAAGATTCTTGGCTTGTATTTTTTCCCTGTGATTGTATAAAGAAAACAAAACCAGTTTGCTTTTATTTCTTCTTGTGCCACTTCAGCTTTGCCTGATCATTCTTCTCTACAGTTTTATCTTTGATATTTGCTGTTAGATTAGTTTATAATTTTCCCATCATCCAGTGTTGTCATTTTCATTATCTTATCTCAGACTCTTCCTCTGTCTTGTGTCCCGTTTATATTTCTTGTAGTTTTGATATTTCTTATCTCAGACTCTTCCTCTGTCTTGTGTCCCATTTATATTTCTTATAGTTTTGATATTTCAAACTCCTTCAGTTTTGAAACATTTTTTTTAAAATCCTCAGTAATTTTGGAAAAACCCATCAGAATTCCTCGATCTCTGTCAGTGAAAGTGGCTGCTTTATTGAAAGGATTCTTGAATAAGGTAAACTGTTTTTTTTTTTTTTGTCACTGGAAACTGAGAAGCATTACAAACATACTTTGACAGAAACCAAGGGTCAGTAACTCTGTGTTACTGATCTTATACCATGTTGTGTTACTGATCTTATACCGTATTGTGTTACTGATCTTATACTGTGTTCTAATAAACTGAGCATAATAGCTTTGATCAATTTTGATATTGTTGTACCATCATGTATGGCCAAGATCCTACTGTTAAAAAAACTTCATAGAACATCCTCTTTTTATGGAAAGTCTGAGTTGAAGAGTGAAGGCATGTACCTGCTAATCAACAATAAAATAAATTTTTTTTGGTATGTTTATAAGAACATTCCCCTACATTCTGCTTATATTTGTATACATTTTTATTCAGTCTCCAGCAGAACGACTGGGCTGTCATCCTCAAACTGGCTTCTCTGATATCCAGTCACATCCGTTCTTCCGACCGATTGACTGGATTATGCTGGAGGAGAAACAGATTATCCCTCCTTACAAACCTCACATCCGCCATGAGCGAGACCTCGAGCACTTTGACCCAGCTTTCACAAATGAGCCCGTTCGTTTGACTCCTGATGATCCGTAAGTATTCCTGTGACAAGAGCAGGGCTGCAGAGTCAAAAGTTGGTAGGAGTGTACCGTTCATGAAGGAGTCGTGGTCAGGCAGTAGAAAAAGAGTCTGAAACAGTTTTAGGTGGTGTCTGTGTCAGCAGAACTGTCCTATTTATAAGAATTTATAGCTGGAGTCAGGCAGTAGAAAGTGTAGAGAAGTTGTGAGTCGATAAATTGACGTGATGACTCCATAGCCCCGTAACACAGAGTTATGTCTTTCTGTAATAGATTTATGCAGTCAGAATAAATATATATTATTCATAGACATTGTAATGTAATTATTACTGGCATGGGCTTGTAGGTTCTTTTCCTTATTGTTTTTATTTCTTCTTCTTCTTCTTCTTCTTTGAAGATGTTACGGCACAGAACTGTGCTGGCTTGGAAGCGGGTTACTGCAGTTATTTTTTACTTTTCTGAGAGGAGTTAGAAAGCTGAGGGTAAACAATACTTCTTTAGTAGACTCCACCACCACGAGGGTAGACAATGCTTCTTTAGTAGACTCCACCACCATGAGGGTAGACAGTACTTCTTTAGTAGACTCCACCACCAAGAGGGTAGACAATACTTCTTTAGTAGACTCATTGGCCATGGGGATAGACGATACTTCTTTGGTAGACTCCACCTCCAGTGGGGTAGACAGTACTTCTTTAGTAGACTCCACCACCATGGGGGTAGACAGTACTTCTTTAGTAGACTCAGCTGCCATTTGGGTAGACAGTACTTCTTTAGTAGACTTAGCTGCCATGAGGGTAGACAATATTTCTTTAGTAGACTCAGCTGTCATGGGGGTAGACAGTACTTCTTTAGTAGATTCCACCACCATGAGGATAGACAATACTTCTTTAGTAGACTCAGCTGTCATGGGGGTAGACAATACTTCTTTAGTAGACTCAGCTGCCATGAGTGTAGACAATACTTCTTTAGTAGACTTAGCTGCCATGAATGTAGACAATACTTCTTTAATAGACTCAGCTGCCATGAGGGTAGACAGTACTTCTTTAGTAGACTCAGCTGCCATGGGTGTAGACAGTATAGTAGACTCAGCTGGCATGGGTGTAGACAGTATAGTAGACTCAGCTGGCATGGGTGTAGACAGTATAGTAGACTCAGCTGCCGTGGTGGTAAACAGTATAGTAGACTCAGCTGGCATGGGTGTAGACAGTATAGTAGACTCAGCTGCCGTGGTGGTAGACAGTATAGTAGACTCAGCTGGCATGGGTGTAGACAGTATAGTAGACTCAGCTGCCGTGGTGGTAAACAGTATAGTAGACTCAGCTGCCATGGGTGTAGACAGTATAGTAGACTCAGCTGGCATGGGTGTAGACAGTATAGTAGACTCAGCTGCCATGGTGGTAGACAGTATAGTAGACTCAGCTGCCGTGGTGGTAGACAGTATAGTAGACTCAGCTGCCGTGGTGGTAAACAGTATAGTAGACTCAGCTGGCATGGGTGTAGACAGTATAGTAGACTCAGCTGCCGTGGTGGTAGACAGTATAGTAGACTCAGCTGGCATGGGTGTAGACAGTATAGTAGACTCAGCTGCCGTGGTGGTAGACAGTATAGTAGACTCAGCTGGCATGGGTGTAGACAGTATAGTAGACTCAGCTGCCGTGGTGGTAGACAGTATAGTAGACTCAGCTGCCGTGGTGGTAGACAGTATAGTAGACTCAGCTGCCGTGGTGGTAGACAGTATAGTAGACTCAGCTGCCGTGGGGGTAGACAGTATAGTAGACTCAGCTGCCGTGGTGGTAGACAGTATAGTAGACTCAGCTGGCATGGGTGTAGACAGTATAGTAGACTCAGCTGCCATGGGTGTAGACAGTATAGTAGACTCAGCTGCCGTGAGGTATGTGTGTGGCTTCCACCTGTCTGCCCTTTACCAACTCAGTGGTTAGTCAGGTGCTTATTTTTACTTCTTGGAAACAATAATACCACACAAAATTAAGAACTATGGTTGCTATTACCTACTGGCATGCTACACACTGAGTGGGTGAAGGAACGCAGTTGTTTAAACATGTTTAATGCACTCACAGATCTAGTTTTTTTCTTTTTTATTTCAGGAAAACAATCAATGATATCGACCAATCAGAATTTGATGGATTTGAATATGTCAACCCGCTCCTGATGTCCTTGGAGGATTGTGTGTAAATCTAGCCTTAACAGATATGCCAGGTGATGTCTCTTGCTGTTATTTGCGTTTTAAAATACCAGGACTAGAACTTCATGCATACTGGAACAGTTAAGGGTTGTACAATTTCTTTTTCTTTTCAGTGTAGCATAAGCTCAGGAAGTTTGAAATGTTTGTATATTACTTTACAATGAAGACAGAAAGAAGTATTGTTGATGGAACATGATGTGGCTGAGTGGGTAAATTTAGTGAAAAAAACTTGTGTGTTTGCAGAAATTATGTTTATAAATGTTGTTTTCAGTTAAAAAAAAAAAAATTGAGGTAAAAACTTTAACCATGTATATGACATGATCCGTTATGTGAGAACATAAGACTACTGTACCACATCCCATATGTTATCACATGACGACATTCAGTTTTGCTGAATCAAGCATTTATCAGTTTGGTGAAGTAATATTTCAGAACAGATCACAATATTCACTGTATTTTTAACTTTCAGAGATATTACTTTCTGAACCTTGCACGAAGATCATAATTTAGCCAAACTATAAATATTGGTTGTCCACGGATGTTGATGGATGACAGTGACTGTGTTCTGAGAGTAAACATTAATTCCATGACCATGAATTTCTAGTCAAGATGATGTTGTTTTAAATGGAGTATAGAATGTCACATGATCACCACTTCCAGCTATGCCTATGTAACTTTCTCTGGTTACTTTATCTAGATAACACACTCCTTCTGTCACCTGATTGGATCGTTTCTGGCTAATTCAAAGTTTTATCCACAATATTCTGGGATGTAATGTACATTCACATTCATCACATCTTTTCTCAGCACTGGCTCAGGACCAGCCAAAGTGAAGTTAAATATACCTGTATGTAATCAATTTTTACACAGCTGTATAGTTCATGTGGATAATGTAGATGAGTAAAGAATGAGGATGTGAAATAAATGTAATGGAATTATTCATCTTAACTTTAGTGAGAATTGTGGTTCATAGTTTTTTTTCTGAGTAAAGCTATTAAGTTTTTGAATTTGCAGCATGCATGCACTCATCAATAGCTAAAGCTTTTTTTTTTTTTTTTAAAAACTTGTAACACCCCATAATCCCATTTGTTTTGGTCATATTTATAATCAAGGTTCCACCAAAGATCAGGCTCTATAACTCTGAAGTCTTATTTGAATTTTTAGAGTTTTATACCTTGAAGATGTTATGTGAGAATGTGAAGTTAAGAAGTGATTTCCGTGAGAAATTTCTGTGAAAAGTATTATCAGTCTTGTATTGGGAACATCTGATTTGTGATCATTTGTATTGTCTTTCACATTAAATCTACGCTCATTTTTGTAATTACATATTTATTGCACTGTTGTTGTATTGATGTAATATATTTTGTGTGTAAATTGGCCGTTGAAGCACTTTGAGGCGTGTATTACAGGTGGGCACTGTGAATGGAAGAAAACATGTCACAAGAGTGAAGGTAAAGGTATTACGTGCAGACTTCACTTTTTCCCATATTTTGCTCTGTTCAGAAACCTCTAGAATACATGTAATGGCATCATATCAGTTTGCACATATTTTTATGTGGCCATGGAAGTGTTATAAGTTGTGAATTCTGAGATTAATTTGTATAACTTTGTTGTTATTATCTTATGGTTAAATTCCTTGTATGTTTTGATGGTTTTACTAAAACATGATTTGAGAGAAAGTACAGGTTTGCTGTAAGTTGATGGTTTGATGGTTTCAGAAAGAGTGATTGTTTTTCACTTATGGTGTGCTAAAAATTGATGACTTGAGATGATGATGATGATTTGTTACAAGTTGATGATTTGAGATTGAGTGATAGATATTACACAATATGTGATAGTTTATTGTGAATTTTCTCATTGTCACTTACTGTCAGGTTATTTGTGATGGTTTACTACAACGTGAAGGTTTTGAAACAATGCTACTGTTTGTTTCACATAATTTGTGAAGGTTTCGTTTAATGGTAAAACTTGAGGGGACATAGGACATTGTCCTCTCTAACATTTGAGGACTCACACTTGTTAAGCACGTGAAAACACATTTTGTGAGAACATGTATTTGAAAACCATAACTGGAAGAGATTATGTTTCACAAATCATTGAAATCATTCATAACTGAATTGTAATTAATTTACTTGGTAAAATTCTGATCTTTTTCATCGTGTACTAAAAGTCAACAGAGTCAAGTTTCAGCAGTTGTTCACAGTTATTTTATGCTTGTTTGGTGTACCAGAATCATAGATAACACTTGTTTGGTGTACCAGAATTATAGATAACACTTGTTAGTGTACCAGAATTATAGATAACACTTGTTTGGTGTACCAGAATCATACATAACACTTGTTTGGTATACCAGAATTATAGATAACACTTATTGGTGTACCAGAATTATAGATAATACTTGTTAGTGTACCAGAATTATAGATAACACTTATTTGTGTACCAGAATTATAGATAACACTTGTTAATGTACCAGAATTATAGATAACACTTGTTAGTGTACCAGAATTATAGATAACACTTGTTAGTGTACCAGAATCATAGATAACACTTGTAACTAGAGAACATTATAGATATTTAGTATGGTTAAACTACATAGATTTGAGAACTTTGAACAGCATGGGACAGTGAGAAGACTTATCCATTTTTTTGATTTATGCATGCATCAGTAACATTTTTTTGTTTACCTAAATATCAGTGCTTGAATTGGCTATAGAGAAATAGATCTGGGAGCTATAGAGAAATATCAGTCTTTGATTCAGTGATAAAACTGTAGAAATATCAGTGTTTGGCTCAGCTCTATAAAAGTAGAGAAATATCAGTGTTTGGCTCAGTGATAAAATTGTAGAAGTGTCAGCGTTTGGCTCAACTATAAAAGTAGAGAAATATCAGTGTTTGGCTCCGTGATAAAACTGTAGAAATGTCAGTGTTTGGTTCAGCAGCTCAGAAATAACACTAGAGAATTGTCAGTTTTTGTCTCAGCTGTAAAATACACAAAAATATCAGAATATGGTTCAAGTATAAGAGCACAAAAATGCCAGTTGTTACTTCAGCTATAAAAGTATGGAAGTATAAGTGTTTGGCTTAGCTATAAAAGTATGGAAGTATAAATGTTTGACATAGCTGTAAAAGTATGGAAATATAAGTGTTTGACTTAAAATCGTGGAAATAAGTGTTTAGCACAGCTATACAAGTATGAAATTATAAGTGTTTGACTTAACTATAAAAGTATGAAAATTTAAGTGTTTGACTCAGCTATAAAAGTGTGGAAATAAGTGTTTAGCACAGCTATACAAGTATGGAAATATAAATGTTTGACTTAGCTATAAATGTATGAAAATATAATTGTTTGACTTAGGTATAAAAGTGTGGAAATAAGTGTTTGACTCAGATATATATATATATATATATATATAGAGAGAGAGAGAGAGAGAGTGATGAAGAAAATGAAAGAAGCTGCTGAAATGAGTTGTCATACTGTATCATTTTGAAATTGAGCAGGTTGCATTGATACTTATGACTTGCCAGAGTGGAAGTTCTTTCAACGTGGTCTTTCACTGTGTGAAGCAAAAAAAACAGCATGTTTCTTCTCTACGGTAAACATAGCAATCCTAGCATGCTCTTTTACTGTAGGGGACAAGCATAGCAATCCTAGCATGCTCTTTTACTGTAGGGGACAAGCATAGCAATCCTAGCATGCTCTTTTACTGTAGGGGACAAGCATAACAATCATAGCATGCTCTTTTACTGTAGGGGACAAGCATAGCAATCATAGCATGCTCTTTTACTGTAGGGGACAAGCATAGCAATCCTAGCATGCTCTTTTACTGTAGGGGACAAGCATAGCAATCATAGCATGCTCTTTTACTGTAGGGGACGAGCATAGCAATCCTAGCATGCTCTTTTACTGTAGGGGACAAGCATAGCAATCATAGCATGCTCTTTTACTGTAGGGGACAAGCATGGCAATCATAGCATGCTCTTTTACTGTAGGGGACAAGCATAGCAATCCTAGCATGCTATTTTACTCTACGGGATAAAGTAATTCTGACATGTTTTTTCACTTTAGGAAATAAACATAGCAATCCTTACCCCATTGGCTAGTCTTTAGTAGATAACATATATTACTAGGGATGCCACATGAAGTTATAATATGTTCTTGACCTGCTCTGCTGTATGGCCTTGATGACATCACTGTTGGTGGAATTGCTTTTTGAGTCTCTGTTATCACATATTAGAGAATAAAGCCATTCCAGCAAATGATCGGACGAAGGTGAACATTTATTGGATGTTTTTATCAAGTTAGCTAGGCTAAGGTGATAGGATCATTTTGATTGGTTCTTGAGATTTTCATTCAGTACTAGAAGAATATAAAACTAAAACTTAGAATTGTATATTTTTGATTGGATCTGCCTTTCCAGAATAGATATTTATAGAAGAAAAAAAATCATAAATCAAACGAGAACAACTTGGTATTTCATTTGAAAACTTGCCATCAGTGTGTACTGTACATTATGTGTTTTTGGTTCATCACATTACACAGCAAATATTGTCACCTATGTGCTTGTGACTACTCATATCAGTCACTTTACAAAATAGCCAGAGTAATGTTTTTAAACATATCAACACTTGCAAGAACATTTTCACTGCGTTTAAAAATCATTTTACACTTGATAGCAGTGCTTCCAAGAAGCTGAAACTATTGTCAGCTTCCAAAAGGCTGAAACTATTGTCAGCTTCCAAAAGGCTGAAAGTTATTGTATTAGAGAATTTTAGAAATAGAGATTTCTAACAGGTTTGACTTATTTAATGCACTAAATTAAATTAAAGAAGAATCGTGTTAGCAGTAATATAAAATAACTAATTGTTGACTCGTAACTTTTCTAACATATACGTTTTGTATCTGTAAGTATTGTACGTGTATGTAAATACTGTATCAGAAGTCATTGTCAGAAATATTGTCTTGAAATTGTTCTCTCAAAAGCATCATTCCGCTGATTTTTTTTTTACCCAGTTTGTCTTTCATTCCAAGCTAATTTTTTGTTTCTCATCTGAGGCCTGATGTGATGCTGCCATAGTATATGAGCTGTGGTTTTGATGAAAGTTGTCCTTAGTGATGGAGCTGAAGGAAAGCATGAAGATAATAGAAATGATAAGGTTGATCTATTGATTTTGTGTTATTTTCTTTATGAGATAGAGGTTGTTACATGCTGGATGCATTGAGAAGTATAGAAATTATCACATGGTGGATAAATAGAAAAGTATAGAAATGTCACATGCTGGATAAATAGAAAAGTACAGAAATTGGCACATGCTAGACACATAGAAAAGTACAGATATTGTCACTTGCAGGTTAAATAGAAAAATATAAAGATTATTACTTGCTAGTAAATAGAAAAGTATAGAAACTATCAAATGCTGGATAAATTTTTTTATAAAGTATAGAAACTGTCACGTGCTGGATGAGTACAGAAGTATGGAAATTGTCACATGCTAAATAAAGCTGAGTACAGAAGTTGCCATAGGTAGGATTACTAGCCAGGTTTACAAGTTTCATGGACTAGATTTGCACTCTAGTTTTAATAGCTTTTTATTTTCCCACTTCAGTTTTTGTTTTCTGAAATATTTTTTTTTTCTGCAACATTTAAGAAGAATTTCTCTGATGTCAGCTTTGTGTTATCACATTTGCAGTGAGTCTTCAGACATAAAATCATGAAAACGTGTTTCCAGTTGAATACAGCATTATGTGCGGTATATTCATAAGTAGAACCAACACTTTTGACATTTTGACCAACATTTCTCAGACTTTTGACATGTTCCTCATCTTTGGCCTACATTACTGTCAGAGTAACATTACATTACTCTCAGATTAGCTTTAATTTGTATAAGAATGACTTACATTTCTTTGAACATCACCATAAGCAGTATCATAGGATTTGTGATATTATTATGATTCTCATCAACAAAACAGTTTTATAGTTACTAGTATTATCATTTAATTAATTTGTGTCATCTACACCTTAATAATGGTCCCTTGTCACCGCTACCATCATCACATTCATAGTTTATATATATATATATATATAATATTAATCCCATACATAATTATCCCCTCATAATCCCCACCATTTTCATAGAATAGTCATAGTCCACAATGTGAGGTTTGTGAGACCAGTGGTTTTCAAACTACTGACTGTTAGCTGGACTATATTCATTCAGTTGTAATGTTACAATTTATCCTTTGAGGACAATCCTGCTTGTTATCCAGAGTCATCAGTTTGTCCCCGGAAGACGTCAGGCACAAAACAAGAAGACAACGGGGAGGGGAGGAGGGGGGAACCGGGAGCGTCAGACAAAAAAAGATCATGAACGATGGATCATGCATGAAGTATCCAGAACCTAATATTTGAGAGTGAGCAAAGAAAGTTACTGCAGTACTGTATCTTGATATTGAATGTGTGTTTGCTGAGAGACATGATTTCTGTCGTTTCATTTTGTTTTATGCCTGTTTTGTGTTGTTTTTTTTTTTTTTGTTGTGGAATTTTAACATCTTTGCCAGAGATTGAGCAGTTGAAAAAAACAGAGTGGTATGCCATGTAGGGTGGCCTGGTTAGCTGAATGGTTAGGCGCTCGGTTTACTATGCCGGTGGTGCCAGGCTCAAATCCAAGCCGTGGTATACACCAAAAATTTATATAATCAAATTGTTATTCTTATTATATCAGCATAATTGTGAATAATGTTTATATTATCTCTCAGTATCATACTCACTAATTATCCTCATTAATCTTTTATGTCATTGTCAGTCAGTTTTGATCTACATGACTGTTACTGAATTTGATTAAACTAAGATTGTGCATGGCTTTGTTAATCTAAGATTGTGATTACTTTTAACATTGTTAGACTAATGTTGTAGCTATCTTAGACTAAGATTGTATTTATCTTACTCATTTAAACTAAAATTGTGGTTATCTTACTCATTTAAACTAAGTTTGTAGTTATCATACTTTGTTAGACTAAGATTGTAATTGTTTTAATCTTTTAGTTTAATATTGTGGTCACTTTCCTTTGTTAGGACTAAGATTGTGGTCACTTTATTCTGTTAGACTAAGATTGTAATTATTTTGAATCTTTTAGTTTAATGTTGTGATCACTTTCTTCTGTTAGATTAAGATTGTTGTCACTTTCCTCTGTTAGACTAAGATTGTTGTCATTTTCCTCTATTAGACTAAGATTGTGGTCACATTCCTCTGTTAGATTAAGACTGTGGTTACAAAAGAGAATTGTTTGATCTTACAATTTATTACTTTACATATTCCACAATCTGTGTTTCAGTAAACTTTATTTATTTTTTATGATCAGGTCAACCATACTTTCTATTTGCCTTGAAGTATATAAAGCAGTTTTTCTAATTTTATCATTATTTCAGAACAAAACTTGGTGAACTACCATGCGAGCCCTATGTGACATTTAACGGCACGGGAAGGATGTAAGATTCTTTCAAAACACTGGTGAACATTTTGTCTCTATTTTAGAGTGGTAATTTCATGCAAGCCAATCAGGCAAGATAGTGTGCATTGTTTTCATTGGTTGATCTTTATGCATGTGATTGGTTACTTTCTATGACTGGTTTATTTTTGGGCTGGATTTTTTAATAGCGTTGGTTCTTGTTGTATTATTTTATCACATTTAAGGAAAATATCTAAATTTCATGGCTGCCATTTCCTGCATTATCATTGATAAATACTGAAATGATTGCCCTTTGGCCAGAAGTCATTTACAGGGTTATATGAATATTTTAAAACATCTTGTTGACAGAGATGCAGATGAAGCCACTGACAACAGTTATTGAGGAAAGACGCTGGCGATGGCTGGGACATGTGCTCCGAATGACTGACAACTCGCTACCAAAAATAGCACTAAGATGGACACCACAGGGGAACAGAAGTAAGGGTAGACCAAAAGAGACATGGAGAAAACAACAGAGAGGATGTTGAGCGATAGAGGGCTTACCTGGGCAAGAGCAGAAAAAAAAAGCAAAGGACAGGCATTTGTGGAAAACCCTTGCGGAAGCCCCATGTGCCCTGGGCACTTAAGGTTCAGAGAGAGAGAGAAATGCATCAGACAGAATATTTTTACCAGGACTGACACAGGTTAATGGTTTTGTGAGTAGCCGTGACATTTGTTTCTTTCCTTTTTGTTGAACAAGTTTGCATAAAACTCCTAAACATTGCTGGAAACTGCTGAAAATCAGAAACTGAGCAGTAGCAGCAGCAGTTCTGCTGTAGGGAAGAGTTGTTTTCTTCTTTGCATTTTAATAATCGAGGCAGTTAGTTTCCAGCAGATGAAGCTACTCAGTGCTGGGTAGAGGTGGAAAAATCATTTATAAGTATCATGATTTACTACATCATGTCACTTTATTTAGTGTCATTAATTAATGATAGAAATATTGTTTATTTAATTTATCAAGTAAATTAATGAATATTACTTTGTCATGGCACTTTTATCTTATTAAAAAAAAGTTTCTTAAAAAATAACTATTCCTATATGAAATTGTTTAGCTCATGGTTTCCTGTATTCCCTCATCTGGTGACAGCTCTGTGTGTGTGCGTGTGTGTGTGTGTGCGTGCGTGTGGTTTAATCCACTATAATTCATCAGATTCACCATTCATGTGGATATTCTTCATTTATGGAAGCAGTTTTCCTCCACATATTGTGCAGAGTACCTGTTCCTACAGCTGATTCAGATGGAGAGTGATGGCAGAAAGAGCAGAACTTGCCTCTTCAGCGTGAGAACCTGCATCACTGTTCGCTCGGCCAATCTGTCACCAGAACTCTTGTGCTCTGACGTATTCTGTAAGAGCTAGAATACGAGATTTTGTCTACTTTTTCTGCACAACTCTTAACCTGCTGTGAGCCATTTAAACAGCTTTTTTTTTTTTTAGAAATAACCACAGTCATATGGTTTTGTTTCATAGTTAAGAGTTCATAATTTTAAACTACTATTACATCTTACATCCTTCCCGTGCCATTAAACGTCACGTAGGGCTCGCATAGCTGTTTGCCAAGTTTTCCTGTTCTCGAAGAGTCTTTCAACTTCATCTGGGGATGTTATGCCCACTAAATTGGCTTCTCTTAACAATGTTTCACATGGTCGACCTCTTTTTCTTTGGCATGTTGTGCTCCACGTGACAGCTTGTTTTTTAAACTACTATAATTACTAAAATAGACATCATGTCACTTTTTGATCACGATTTTTTTCTTTTTATTACAAAAAAAAATTTCTAGATTTCAGTTACTGTTTTGTAGGTTGAGAGTCAAAACTTGACACATTTAACAGCTGTTAGTGCACAGGCACTGGATCACAGATGCTTCCTGTGACAGTTTTTTTTTTCAGGTATTTGAGATGAAGTTAATTTTAGTCTTCATTTTGCAGTAGTTATTCTCGTACCTTCTCTCTGTGCTTTCATGCATGTTTTCACAGAATGTGTTGTCTGGATTTCGTCTTGTCAGTCTCTTTTGTCATCTGCAACTTGCAACATTTGTTCTTTTTTTTTTTTCTGTGCTATTGTTGTTTGTAAATGGAAAAAAAGCAGAATATCACTTCAGTGTATGCAGGTATCACAAGTATTGTTATTCTTACAAATTCTATTATTTATTGCTTATTTTATTATTTACGGTGCTTATGAGAGGCTAATTACTGCTTCCTTTTCAGTTGACTGATTACTAAATTGTCTGTTATTTGGCTGATTACTGAGTTGTCTTTTAATTTACTGATTCCTGAGGTTTCTTTCAATTGGCTGATTACTGAGTTGTCTTTTAATTTACTGATTCCTGAGGTTTCTTTCAGTTGGCTGATTACTGAGTTGTCTTTTAATTTACTGATTCCTGAGGTTTCTTTCAGTTGGCTGATTACTGAGTTGTCTTTTAATTTACTGATTCCTGAGGTTTCTTTCAATTGGCTGATTACTGAGTTGTCTTTTAATTTACTAATTCCTGAGGTTTCTTTCAGTTGGCTGATTACTGAGTTGTCTTTTAATTTACTGATTCCTGAGGTTTCTTTCAATTGGCTGATTACTGAATTGTCTTTTAATTTACTGATTCCTGAGGTTTCTTTCAATTGGCTGATTACTGAGTTGTCTTTTAATTGATTGATTACTGAGGTGTCTTCCAGTTGGGTGATTACTGAATTGTCTTTTAACTGGCTGATTACTGAGTTGTCTGATCATGATAATGAAAATTTTCCCTACTATTTTGTCATTGCAGTTTACAGTTAGTTTTGTTTACCTGAGATTGTAAACAACCAACATTTGACAGGAACTATTAGCAAACATACTCTTGGATGGATGCTGTGGCATGTGGTGGAGTATATATGGGGTTGTCCCAAATGCAGTTAAGCCGGAGTCTGAATTTTGAACTTTGAACCTGAGGTTGTTAGATTTCACATGATACACATGAAGGTTTCACTTCAGCAGAATATGGAGATAAGATTCTGTGAGCATGTTAGCTCAGCAGAATATGGAGATAAGATTCTGTGAGCATGTTAGGTCAGCAGAATATGGAGATAAGATTCTGTGATCATGTTAGGTCAGCAGAATATGGAGATAAGATTCTGTGAGCATGTTAGGTCAGCAGAATATGGAGATATTATTCTGTGAGCATGTTAGGTCAGCAGAATATGGAGATAAGATTCTGTGAGCATGTTAGGTCAGCAGAATATGGAGATAAGATTCTGTGAGCATTTTAGGTTAGCAGAATATGGAGATAAGATTCTGTGAGCATGTTAGCTCAACAGATTTCTAGTTTTCTCAGTACTGGCAACAGAAGAGAAAATCTTCTGTAGTTTTCAGTGGCAGTATTTGTTTCCAAGTTGCTGAAGTGCAACAAACAGTTGTGAAAAACTTTGATGTTTCATCATGAAGTTATGTTGTGACTTTCTTTGATCTTGAATATTCTGTTTGTGCTGTGTTCAGTCACATGAGTTAAGTGATTTGTAAAGTTATATCCAGCTTTTATTTACCGGGATAGGTATCTGCGGAACTGTGTGGAATCAATGGTAGCCGTTGAACTCTGTGAAGCAAGGAATGGTGGTGGCTTGTTGTACTTTTTTTTTTCATGTCTTGAGTTTTCACAGACTACCTGCACAGCTGCAGAGTTCACGTTTCCTTGTAAGCTCCACCATGAAGAGGGGTGTCTTGAGCTAGATTATTAAGCCAGGTCATTTTAGATTCCTGTTGAAGCTGTACCTCACATAGAGATTTTTACAACTCTTATGTGCTTCATGTCACACCTCCAGGTACAGGAAAACATTCTGTACACTGCCAGGCATTGAGAAGCATGCTTTTTTCAGGCATTCATGTATTACTATTTGTTTACTGAAGGGTAACATTTGTACTTTGGTGCGTGCTTTAATGACATTTACAGTTTGTTTTTCTTCAAGGATACAAGAAAGATACTACAAAACATGGGGAAAAGTAATATTGAGTAGAAGTTGCACTGATGGAATTGCGTTATGTTTCATTTTTTTTAGAAAACATTGAATGTTTACTGTGAGTAGATTCGTGAAAAACTATCCATGACACCATATTTCATGTGAATTTTAAAAATATTTTTTGTTTTCTGTATTTTTCTCATCTGTAAGTGGTACATTCAATTTGGGGATGATTTGCTTGTTCATCTTAAGATGGAAAACTGACTTTTGTAATGATTGGTATTTTTATGTATTTATGAATACTGTAGTTCAAAGTGTCAGTGAATGTTGATTGCATTCTTTCTGTCCTGTAAAAAATTTTTTATAGAGTTAATTCGCTTTTAGCATTGGGTACTTGTATTGAGATTTTCACACTGGCTATTATTTTTCCTTTACTGTAATTTTTCTCAAACCGTATTTATTTATGGATTGTTTGTTAAGTGCATGATTGTCAAGTGATTGCATGGCTTATCTGTTGTGTCACAAAGCTGGACATTTTTAAATGTTAATAAAATATTAAATAAATTGTAGTGATCTCCCTTGTTGTCATTCCTAAACTTTCGGTATTTATAGCTTATTTTTATCATCACTTATCGTGACTGGCTAGTTGATGGGCATGTGATCCCAGTATTTATAGCTTGCTTTGCTCATTGTGAACAAAAATTAGCAGTCACCATATTACTAAGCTTTCATTATTTTGCCACCATTTTATGACAGATTTGCTGCAGCAAATGTCACACTGACAGCTTTGTTGTGTCCTGTTTGCCTGTTCGATGCACTGTCTGTATATACAGATGTTAATATTAACACAATTTCGTATGACTGTTTAAGGTTAACCAGTATGATTTTGAAGGATTTTTTGGAAGCATTATTGTTTCTACGTGTTTTTTCTTAAATATTTCAGCAGTGAGAGACCAATGAAGGCTTTACATTTTTTTTTTTTTTTGGTAAAGTCAGGACAAATTTAAGAAAGTTCTTCATTAATCCAGACCACAGAAATAGTTTTCTTTAATCCACCGAAAACTTTTATAGTTTTTAATTTGGAGACATTTTATTTGAAAGGAAAAAAAAACGTTTTAAATCTTCATTAGTGGACAAAATTTCTGTTTTGGGCAATGTGGTCCTCTTTTTTTTTTTTGACAAATAGTATTTTTTCTTAGGGACATCTTGAAAGACCTCCGTGGTAAAACCATGTTGTGCTTTTGTTCTGTTTCCTAGTGCTTAAGATGGTTCTGTCTCAATGAATCTCCATGGTAAAACTGTGTTCTGCTTTTGTTCTGTTTCCTAGTGCTTAAGATGGTTCTGTCTCTATGGGTCTCAGTTAATGAGGAATTCTCCTTCTCATCCCACCCCCAACCCAGATATTTGATTGGGGGCGGGTTGGGAGGGGGATATTGGGGCCACATATTGACAGACTCAGACTGCTGGAATATTTTGAAAATCACATTGTAGGGAGATAAGTATTTTAACAGTTTGATATCAATATTCCAACGGTTTGAATCTGTCAGTTTGTGGTTCCAATGTCCTCTTTTTCTTTCTTCCCCCACCCCTCACCCCCCCCCCCCAAAAAAAAAACACTGAAGGGGGGAGAGAATTCCCCCCCTGTGTGAGAATCCCTGTTTTGTCTCAACACTATTTTCATGCAATCTAAATCTCATGTCGTTGATATATCTGGACCAAGCTGTGATGGTGGTTCTTCCACTGTCAGCTGCTGCTAAGGTCAGTAATACCGTGACCTGCTTTGATCTGGTGCATATTGGGGACCAGCCTCTGACAGAGTCCTTAACATGATAACCCAGTGTTCACATAACTGAACTGCTCCTGTCTTCCAGTATATTTAAACGGACCAGGTATTGGTTACTTTTGCCATTCATTTTGCAAGCAGAAAGTTGCTTGAATGAAAATCATCATTGTTTTACATGAGAAAAGGAAAAAAAATAATGTTTTTGGAATTTCAAAAACAAAAAAAAACTAATGAGTAAAAGTGGAGGATAGAAGGTTCACATGGCACAAACATCTGCTAGATTTCCTTCCATGTTGCAAACATCTGCTAGATTTCCTTCCATGTTGCAAACATCTGCTAGATTTCCTTCCATGTTGCAAACATCTGCTAGATTTCCTTCCATGCTGCAAACATCTGCTAGATTTCCTTCCATGCTGCAAACATCTGCTAGATTTCCTTTCATGCTGCAAACATCTGCTAGATTTCCTTCCATGCTGCAAACATCTGCTAGATTTCCTTCCATGCTGCAAACATCTGCTAGATTTCCTTCCATGCTGCAAACATCTGCTAGATTTCCTTCCATGCTGCAAACATCTGCTAGATTTCCTTCCATGCTGCAAACATCTGCTAGATTTCCTTTCATGTTGCAAACATCTGCTAGATTTCTATGTTGCAGATATCTGCTAGATTTCCTTCCATGTTGCAAACATCTGTTAGATTTCCTTCCACGTTGCAAACACATGTTAGTTTTCCTTCCATGCTGCAAATACCCATTAGATTTCCTTCCATGCTGCAAATACCCATTAGATTTCTTTCCATGTTGCAAACACATGTTAGATTTCCTTCCACATTGCAAATGCCCGTTAGATTTCCTTCCACATTGCAAATGCCCATTAGATTTCCTTCTACATTGCAAACACCTGTTAGATTTCCTTCCATGTTGCAAACACCCATTAGATTTCCTTCCACGTTGCAAACACCCGTTAGATTTCCTTCCACGTTGCAAACACCCATTAGATTTCCTTCCACGTTGCAAACATCCGTTAGATTTCCTTCCATGTTGCAAACATTTGCTAGATTTCCTTCCATGTCTTTAAACATGGGCTGAGCATTGCACATCTGATATTTTTATGGTATCTTAAGAGGTAACAGTGCATTCTCACCTATTTATATGGTGCACAGCCAGCTTTTACTGTAGATCTTTATTCTCTTCACATGTCCTCTACAGTCCTATGAATTATGTGCACTGTTTTACTCTCTCTTTTTCATTTTTTTTTTTTTTTGTCATTACTGTTCAAAATATAAATGTTGAGTTTTAGGCCTGGATTTTTTTTTCATAAAATTCGATGGAAAATGTATGAAATTAAAGACTCACTTGATATAAGAAAATGTATGAAATTAAAGACTTCTTTGATACAAGAAAATGTAAGAAATTAAAGACCCCTTTGATATAAGAAAATGTAGGAGATTGAAGACTTCTTTGATAAAAGACTCCTTTGATAAAAGACTCCTTTGATAAAAGACTCCTGTGATAAAAGACTCCTTTGATAAAAGACACCTTTGATAAAAGACTCACTTGATACAAGAAAACAAAAACTCATAAACAGTAAAGAAATAATCATTTCTTGTACAGCTGAGGTAGTGGTTCCTTGCACTGGGCTTTAGTTTCTTTGTTATTAAATTTTCAGAGCTGTGTATTGTTCTGCACATTTTTAAACTCTTACCTACACTTATATTCCTGTATTTATATCATATTTTATACATACAGTATATGAGCTCTCATAGAGTGATACTTGTGATGGAGCTTTATCCACCATTATTTCTGGTTACTTTTTTTTTTAACCTTTCTAATTTCTAAATGTATGAAACATACACAGAGAAGCTGCATTTCACACGATTGAGGCATTTAAGGTAACATATGTTCCTTAACCTGTCCACACAACAGAGGGCGCTGTGATCAGTGTCAGGCTTGTCACCTTATCATTCTCCAACTGAAGGAAGAGCTATTTTTGTACAGATAGTTCACTTGAACGTCTGAAGCAAACTAAAACCAACAAATGAGAATTGCTTGCGCTAAACACATCATTATTCAGGCTCTAATTTATATAGACTTGTCTAGAAACAGATATTGTGATAACAGAGGCTGATGGTCAATGTGTTCTCTAAAATGTGAAGTGTTGTGAGCAAAAATTCTACATTGTGAGCCAAAAGATCTCCTGGCATTAAAGTTTTGTGTGAATCATTAACACTTTTCATCATTATATTGCATGCTTACACACTGAGCCAAAAATCTGTGTGCAGAGGGATAAAAATGTATGTGCCAGCCAGTCCACGCTAGCACTGCTTAGAGGGAACATTGGAAACAGCTTTATCATACCACTTTTGCCATTGTTGTGGTGTTTCTGGAACATTCTGGATAAAGATGGATACATCCTGTTAAGTTTTAGGTAGTTTCATGAGTTCTGCCCTCAGACATTTGCAACATAGGACGTGAAACTCCTCAAAGGTCCTCCATTGTGCAGACAGAGACAAGGTGCCAAGACAGAGACAAGGTGTCAAGACAGAGACAAGGTGCCAAGACAGAGACAAGGTGTCAAGACAGAGACAAGGTGTCAAGACAGAGACAAGGTGTCAAGACAGAGACAAGGTGTCAAGACAGAGACAAGGTGTCAAGATATGTGGCTCAGGCAGCCTGTGAGTGTTTGATTGTCTCAGGGCTGGAGAGCCGGCTCTGACACTCGTGGAAGACTGCAAGTGTTTGGTTGTCTCAGGGCTGGAAAGCCTGCTCTGACACTCGTTGAAGACTGCAAGTGTTTGGTTGTCTCAGGGCTGGAAAGCCTGCTCTGACACTCATTGAAGACTGCAAGTGTTTGGTTGTCTCAGGGCTGGAAAGCCTGCTCTGACACTCGTGGAAGGCTGCGAGTGGTTCTCAGGGGCTGACCACAGCAAGATTTTGGGAAATGAAGTTCACAGATCATGACAGGTTGGTGGGTTTTTTTTCTTCTGCAGACAGGTAACACATTAGAAGAGGAACACTTGTCTAATCTCCTACCTCATACACCTTTTAGACTAGTAGCGCATTGGTAGAAATGCCCCAAGTCTGGAAGAGATGTCAGAAAGTATTTCAAAACCTTTTAAGTAAAAGATAAGAGCTAGATTCAAGTTTTTATTTTGCTCACCTATGTCAGCCCATTGTTTGTGGTGAAAATAAAGATAAAATGTTGAAGTCCAGTCAGTCATTTGCATGTCCCTTGCAGAACTTTGCCTCCCTAACAGCTCGCCTGTAGGCCTCTTGGTTGTAAACAAGATGCCCTGATGCTGATGCACCCATTTACAGATTATCAACGACGTCTTGCTCTTCCTCTCTTGGTGAATGTACATGAATGAGTGGGGAGTGTCTTTGTTCTCAGCTGCTCTTTCCTGATGTGCTGTGAATTTGATTCTGAGCTGATTTATATTTTATTTAAAGATGGAAGTTTGCATTAACCTAGTGGTCCTGTGAATAGTTTTTGCATCAACTCTGATTTTCTGTGAAAAATTTTTGCATTAACCTTGAGATTCTGAGAATAGTTTTACATTAATCATGATATCCTGAGAATAGTTTTTTCCCCATTAATCATGATGTCCCAAGAATAGTTTTTGCATTAACCCTAATACTCTTAGTATATTTTTTTGCATTAACCCTGAAATCCTGAGAATAGTTTTTGCATTAACCCTAATACACTTATTATATTTTTTTGCATTAACCTTGAAATCCTGAGAATAGTTTTTTTGCATTAACCCTGATGTCACAAGAATAGTTTTTACATTAACCATGATATCCCGAGAATAGTTTTTCAGCCAAACCATACATCCTGAGCATTCTGGGAGACTGATAGA
The DNA here is from genome assembly GCA_009760885.1 of Achatina immaculata. Lineage (NCBI taxonomy): Eukaryota > Metazoa > Mollusca > Gastropoda > Stylommatophora > Achatinidae > Lissachatina > Lissachatina immaculata. Next base: position 48,333,195 of record CM019696.1, on the reverse strand, counting down.
GGACAGTACAGTAGCACTCTGAGATCAGAATAGTGACTCCATGACCCTGTATTTCAGATCCATTTTAAATGGAGCATAACAGTCTTACTGGTCAGGTTTGATGGAAAAATCTCTGAGTCTTTCAGGAGCAGAAAACATTTGTTCATTTCATTTTTGTGAGAATCTGTAGTCAGAGGGTTAAACTGCTGTAGAGAAAATATGTAACCGTCTAGGCAGGTTGTGAGCCACGTATGAAAGGTTGTGCTGGGAATTTTTTTTGGTTAAATTGGTACTTATTCTTTTTTTTTTTTAAATTCATACTCAAACTGTTAATTCACAAGTGTTGTGAAATGCATCATTTTTTTTTTTCATGTAATAAAATCTGTGCAGTTGTTGAGAGCTGTCTGTTATGTGCCCCTCTACTTGGGAAGTAGATTTTATGATGGCAGGAAAAAATAGGAAACTAAATAAAAGTTAGTCTTTGAGAGCAAGGTAAATGGAAATGATACAATGGTTGTTCGATTTTATTGTTGATATTTTTCACTCATCACTCTACTGAGAATATGTCAGATTATTTGTATAATGTAATGGCTTCAGGCTTCACGTAACTTGCTCCATCTAAATTTGACGCACTCTCCTGGTTTTTCCTTCTGTAAGACAATCCAAGTCGAGAAATGTGTCGAGATCGTTACAAGATTTCTACCTCAAATCAGAGCTTCCGTCTCACTGGATGCTGCATAAGTATGTGCTCTGTGGAGTACCTTTTCCAAATCTGCCAATACAAAATCAATCAATTTTATGTGAATTTTGAAAGACTGCACTTGTCAATTTCATGTGACACATTGATAAAACATCTTACCAGTGGGGAATATGAAGGAGTGAAGCTTTTTTTTGATTGTTAAACCAGCATGACCGAATGTGACCAACAGTTTTGTAGTATTATTTCATTTATGTGTACATTATTTTTGTTAAAATGCCTTGATTTTCACTGGATGAAAGCACGGCTCTTTGTTCCCTGAGTTCATTCCTTTATTGCTGTGCCAGCATGAGTCAGTGATTTTGTTTGTCCAGTTTGTGCGGCATATTTGTATTTTTGTTTATATCGATTGCTTTTCTTTTCTTGTACCACCTGGTCACTCCACTGCTGTGATATGTTTCTCTGTCTCCCTCTCTCCTGTTTCCTGAATTTTCCAGCAGTTGTCAGACTCACTATTTGTTCATTAGCAGCTTCTTGATCAAAAGTAGTCCAGTCACAGATAGTGCTGCACGGCTTCTAGGTGGCTTCATGGAAAAACTGTGTGGTGTCATTTCTTCTTAAGTAAAAGTAGTACAACCCATCAGTTGTACAAAGCCACCAGTCGGCGTGTGCTAGCGTGAACAGTGTAGCAAGGGAAGCAACAATAACAAGAAATTTAGAAGAGTATAAAGTGCCATAGTGCTGGCTTAATGTACAAGAATATAAAGTGTCATAGTGCTGGCTTAATGTAGAATATAAAGTGTCATGGTGCTGGCTTAATGTAGAAGAATATAAAGTGCCACAATCTTGGCTTAGTGAAGAAGATAAAGTGCCACAATCCTGGCTTAATGTATAAGAATATAAAGTGTCACAGTGCTGGCTTAATGTAGAAGAATATAAACCATCACAGTGCTGGCTTAGTGAAGAAAATAAAGTGCCACAATCCTGGCTTAATGTAGAAGATAAAGTGTCATAATCCTGGCTTAATGTAGAAGATAAAGTGTCACAATCCTGGCTTAATGTAGAAGAAGACATAGTGCCACAATCCTGGGCTTAATATCGATGTCTTGAAAGAAGAGTGTGTGAATTAGCTACAGTGACTTTTGTTCCTAGATAAAACACATAAATGCAGAGATAAAACAGATGACTGAACAATAACCAATCTCATGGGAGATCAGGAAAAGGAGATGGACACATGTTGGTCACTTGATGAGAAGAAATGATCAGAGAATCCCAAAACAAGCTATCAAGTGGAACACAACAGGTCAGAGAAAAAGAGGCAGACCGCGTGAAACTCTGAAGAGGACATTGTTAAGAGAGGCCAAATTATAGGCATAAAATCCCTTGATGAGGTTGAAAGACTCGCCGAAGACAGGAAAAATTGGCGAACTACTTTGTGAGCCATATATGACATTTAACAGCACGGGAAGGATATAAGATAAAACACAAAATATGACTTATTTGATGAAAGGCCAAGTTTGTTTTAGAGGCTCAAGACGAAATAGTTGTACATTCAATTTTTATTTAATTCTTCCCTTGTAAAGACATACAAGGTGGATCAAAAAAAGAAGTACCCGATTCTTATTTTGTGTTGATATAGGCTGTGTGATGCAAGCAGTGGTGAGCAGATAGTGGGAATGTTTCAGTTGAAAAACCTTATGTGGGCAGAACTAATTTTGTGGTAGTAACTCTGTCTGCATATAAATATTTTGGACATGATGAGAAAAGTTGTCTGCGTAATACAAATTGAGCATGTGACTTCAGGGGCAGATAATCATCCACAAGCAGAATTAAGTCTTCAGAACACAGCTTCTGACAAATGTTTAATCTTACCCATCTTTGATCCGTCTTTTCAAAATAAATCATCATCAGCAAAAGTAATCATGTACTATTTTTCTCAACATTTTTGTAAAATTATCAAAAAAAAAACAACAACAAAAAATAAACAATGACATTTTCATACACAGCATATTAATTTTGGCGTATGCCTCAAAATACACAGAGTGCGGAAAAAATCACTGGCAAATGTAATGGTTTAACTGTCGCAGTGTTGCCAGAATTCTGACCTCAAAATCCAGTTCTCAGCTTCTCATATGGTTGTGAAATCATTACTAAAGGATCAATACACATCAAAAACAAAACGAAAAATATATTCAGCAGAACCAAAGGCAGCATGAATTACAGAGACCATCAAACATATACGAGCCAGATTCACAAAACATCACATAAGATCTATTGTCAGATGTATAACAACAGTACGACTGGAAGCGTGTGATGTGAATGTGATACAGAAGAACAAATATTACACAAGTTATGTGGACTTCACAATAAAAAATAAAGTTTATATATATTAAATAAAAATTTTTGGAACATCAAACGTGATGAACTGGATAATGGAACTATTTTCCCTCTTGATGATCGAACACAAGTGCAGCTGTCATGGCTCATGAACATATGATAAAAATAGACTGGACTAACTTTACTCTTGGCCATATTAAGAGTGGGGAAAAAAAAAGTTACAGAACCTGACAATCACTAGAAAACACAAGAGGAGGAAAAGAAGTTCAGTAGAAATACCTGAACAGACTTCCCAAGAGGTGCAGGACACCATACACCAGGACAATAAAGACAACAGTCCTGATCAGACACACACAAGAACACGCGTGACCAGCACTGACTGAATGAATTCTTATCTGTAATCAGTTTTAAAATGGTAAAAACCTATGCTGCATATAAAGTCAATGCTCAGTGTGCAAATGGTCAGGCACAACATCACAAACATAAAGTGCAAACAAAGACAGCAGTAAGCATCAAAACAAAACCTGTGTTCATAAGAAATTGTCACATACATGTCGGCTACAAATCAGCTCATCTGTTCTGCATGTTGAGCATCCACTGGCCTTGCAGCTATCACTTTTTAACCTCCATGTTCACAAGTCATATAAGAGTTACAAATGTAATCCCAGTTGATAAATGTTGGGTTCTGTCCGCTATCATCATCATCATCATCGTGTGGCCTCTCCTCATGGAAGGATGAAGACAATGATCATCTAACTTGGGTTCTGTCTACTCTGCTAAATCCTGGTATCTTCCTATTCTCTGATGATGATTTAAGCCAAAGATTGAACCATGATTGTCACTGATTTCTGTCATCCACTGTAAACAAAAGAAGGTAATGGTGACCCCGTCACACCTCAGATGCACACAGGGACATGGGGTTAGTGCCCGTATTTTCACCAGCGGCTCCAAAATATCGGCACAATCACTTTCAGATTCTGTCCAAAACTGCACGCTCTGGCTTTTCTAGAAATATGAACTAAAAATATTACATATTTAATGAAACAAAAAGATTACAATAAAAAAATATATATATAAGAGGCTTGATAGTGACTACAACAAAAAACATTCAAATAAACATGATAAAATGCACATAATTATCTCTTCCATGTTATTTTACAGTTTTAAAAAAAAATCTTAAATCTGCATTAAAAAAAGAAGCACCGCTGCGTAGACGTCTCAGAGGAAAAGTAAGAACTTCCAGCGCATGCAGAAATGTCGACTGTCACATGAGCCATGCTCAAACAAAGTTCCACCTGGCAACTCAGAGCCAACAGTGGTCCTCAAACTAATGTCTATTGTGCCTCCCACTTCACAGTAACCCTGTTAGAAATTTCTCAAAGAATTCCACACATAAGTTGTGAGTGTGAAAGGGTAACACTGTCACATGTCAAGAAACTTGTACAGTAACAAAAACAAGATCAACCATAATCTGCTGCCTGAACTTGCTGTTTCAAAATAAAACTTGGTCAATGAGTTCATCAAATAACTATTCCACATTTTTGTTTTAGTATTTCTGTTTTTATTGTTAATCTGACAGTTAAAAATAAAAATGACAGTTTCCATCCTTTACACCAGCGGTTCTCAAACTTTGTAAGTCTGCCACCCCCTTACCTCCCAGACCATATTCCTAGCACACCTCAAAATATTTTTTCTTCAGTTCATTCTAACACCCTCCCTGCCACTCCCTTTTCCTTTGTAACCCTTTCTGGATCCTTCCACATCCAGGGTATGGGGGATGGAATCACTCACTTTTGATCTTTCTACTTCCCACAGGGAGCCAGACATCACTCACTCTGGGAATCACTGCTCTAATGGAAACTGCCACTGAAGAACCCAGTGTAAAATATAACAAAAACGGTTATTTGGAATCCAAATAAATGTACACCAGATTCACAAAACTTTGTATCTTGGGCAGACCACACACAAAAAATTTGGATCTGTTTATATTTGATCTATTTCTCTGACTTCATCATAATTAATATACAACAGTTTTCATGTTTAAGTTCTGCATGACAGTCAAAATACAAGAACACAGAAGTTCTAACAACCACACAAAAAGTATTTCTCTAAAACATATTTGTAAAAAGTTAGAAACAATATCCTCACTTCCCATACTGAAGATCATGTATGCTACAAATAGGCACAAACTAAACCTCTTAGGCTGAGTATGTTGAAGAGGACACATTGCCTCCCCTTCCTGTCCAGTTGGTGTGCACGAAATTTCCTGGGGCATCTTTACGCTCATATGTGTGGGCACCAAAATAATCTCGTTGTGCCTGCAAACATGATATTATAAACATTACTGCATGTAAACTTGGGCATCTGCTAGAAATCTGGATACTGCATGTAAAAAATGAGCAACACCATTCCATGCCACTTACACAAACAAGGAATACAGCTTCGGTGACCCTGGCCTGTTGGTATTCTAACTAGCCACATTAGTGACCTTGGCCTGTTGGTATTCTAACTAGCAACATTGGTGACCCTGGTATGTTGGTATTCTAACTGGCTATCTTCATTAATTCCGCTTCCTTTTGAGCCAAGCACCTTTTTTTTCACAAGAGTTAATCGAGGAGCTTGGAGCTGGAGACAACCTCCAGGACCTCCAACATGAGAGATTGCTCAACTAACCACTAACATTACTCACTTCCTAGAACCACAACATGAGAGATTGCTCAACTAACCACTAACATTACTCACTTCCTAGAACCACACACAGTTTTGCAAATAGTTTCTTCTACAGTGCATTATGTAACTCTCCATGAGGAATCACAGCCAATACAGTTACAAGGTACACCACAGCCAACACAGTTATGAGGTACAGCGATATAGTTTGCAGTTACAAGGTACAGATGTTGAAAATGTCCACCATGGGCTTCAAGACATAACTGTACACGTCTCTTCATATTGTCAAATACCTTGTGCAACGTGTCGTTATTTCTTGAATGGTAATTCTGATTGCTTCTTTCAGGTCCTCAATTGTTTGTACATTATTTTTGTAAACATTTCCTTTCAAGAAACCCCACAGATAATAATCTAATGGATTTAGATCTGGAAAACGAGCGGCCCAAATTCCACGAGATATTATGCGATTTGCGAAAATTTCTTCCAAAAAACCATGTGTTGCTCTAGCTGTATGTGCAGTTGCATCATCTTGCTGGAACCATGCTTCTTCAATTTCATGTTCATTCAGCTGTTCTAAAAAAAGGTTCCAGAATGTCAGTAGGGTACCGATCGGCATTTATAGTGTTGTTGAAGAAAATTGGTCCACTTAAACGTTTCTACTGATGGCACACCATACCCCAATTTTCGCATGGCGTAGCGGCGCTTCATGAAATGCATTGGGATTAATACTGCTTCAAATATGATTATTTTGGCTATTAACATATCCAGATAGATGAAACCATGCCTCATAAGAGAAGAATGTTAAATCGAGAATGGACTCATCTTCTTCAGCTAAAAATGCTTGAAACCCCGTGGAGTAGTTGACTCTGGATTGATTGTCACACTATTTTAGTTCAGACACAACAGAAATCTTGTATGGATGAAAATTTAACCGATGTTTAAGAATTTTGTGCACTGTGCTCAGTGATACGTTCACTTCTTGCGACATTTTCCTTAAGGACTTGCATGGACTTTTCAGGATTCTGTCTTGGATATCTAGACATTTTTCTTCAGACACAGCAGAACTACCAGGTCGCGGAGCATCTTCCACAGTTCCCGTATCACGAAACGCACTCAACAAATTTCTAACCGTAGAGGAGGTTGTTTATCAGGAATTTTTGCTACAAATCTTTGAACAACCATACGTGTGTATTGACCACCATTTCGAAACACTTGTTCAACCAAAAAAATTCTTTCTCTCGTTGATAACACCATTCTGTTTTGAGTGCAAAAAATTACGCCAGCAGATGGCAACCATTCACTGCATTTTTCTTAACTTTTTTTAAGATGTCATTTTCTTCATTTTTACATAGAAAGTGCAGTGAAATAAAAACACTCTGTAGTTACAAGGCAGAGCACAGCTGATACAGTTACAAGGTACATCACAGCCAATATAGTTACGAGTTACATCACAGCTGATATAGTTAAGAGCACAGCAGAGATCTAATAGATCTTGATAACCAGTTTTAACAGAAACTCCTAACTGACCCATTCAAATGGCTTTTTTTGAAAATGAAAATTCTTATAACTGCAGCCATACAGCTTTTTTTATGCCCTTGGCAGTTCTTAATTATAAACTGCTGAAAAGGCTAAAAATAGACACTGTAAAACATGGCTGCTATGATGCTTGATCACAAAAAGTGTTCATGGGTCATGTTTGGTAGGGCTATTTATGTATCTAAACTATTTTCACTTCTCTCCAACTCAATCATCCCTACTCCTTCCTCCTTGCTTTTTCTGAATAAGTTACAAGCTGAAATATTGCTTCCTGCTGCCAAACAGAACTGTTTCTCTCCCCCCCCCCAAGCACTAAATACACCAAAGAGAGATTTTATTACAAATCTCTTAATACATTCTTCTGATGTCTCCTTAGAACTTTTCCCATTCCAGCTGTGCTTTTTATGTCCACCACGATGCATGTGTCCTGGACTCACTCCTGATCTGATGTGTAATCCACTCCTAACCTGACATCAGGCGTGTACTTCATCATTGTCATCATCATCATAGCGTTGGTTACAAAGAACAAGAGTCTGACAGATCTACGGAGATAACAGGAACTACACGCAGCAGCAACAACTGCTCTCTCCACCCCCTCATATATTTGTTCATTATTTGATGTAAACAAAATTACATTATTTCCTGTTTAGGTAAACATAGTAAAAGACTATGAATTTTAAGAAAAAAAAAACACACACAAAAAAAAAAACAGATAGATGCAGTGACACTAAATGGGCACCTGAATAAGGTTAGCTGGCAAATTCTCGCTCCTGTAGCCATCGAAGAAAGCCAGGGCGGTGCTGAAAGCTGGTGTTGGAATGCCTAGCAGAACAGCATTTGAAACCACTCTTCGCCAGGAGTCCTGCAAGAAACACATTTAAAAAATCCAGATGTCTTCTACTACACTTCATTTTAAAGCAGAAAATATTAGAGCATGACAGAATCACAGTTTGTGTTTTAGCATTTACTAGCCAAAATCCAGAGGATTAGCAAGCCTCTTTTTCTCTTCAAGAGCCAACCTAATGACCTTTTTTTTGGCAATTCAAAAAACACACCTTACCTGGCACTTCTGAATTTCCTTCTTGAAGAAATCATCAACAAGAAGATTGCTGAGATCTGGGTTCTTGTCAAACGCCTGCTTGATGTTGCCCAGAAAGACGCTGTGACGAACAGAAAATGAATGACAATAAAACATGCATAAACTCCCCATACATCCAATGAAAAGATTCATGATACATCCAATGAAAAGATTCATAATACATCCAATGAAAAGAATCATGGAAGAAAAGATACATATTTTTTTTTTAACTGAAATACTGCTCAAATCCTAAAATAATCACAAACATAAGACAAACTGTGGGAGTTAGTTATTTCAAACATGAAGACAAAAACAGTTCCTGCATGAGTAATCATAAAAATTGCACTGAGGATTTTGTGTGTGTGTGTTTTTTTGGCCCATTTCTTTCTCTTCTACTGTTTACCTGTGCACAAATCTTTCCAGAAAATATAGCAAAAGCAGAACACATGCAACCTAAATGTAGATTATGTCTATCTGTGATATGACATCAATACCAACAATACAAGATCTCTCATAAATCTTCTAATGATGCGACACTAAAACTATATACTTGTACAAGAGTTTGTTGAAGACCTTCTGACGACATAACATCAGAGTTCATCACAAACCTGATGACAAGACATTAAACCTGTAACAAGACACCAAATGCACAAACCTCCTAATGACAAGACATTAACTCTTTCTGTGCCATTGGTTGATTTTTCGACCCTTCCAGTCTCCCAATGCTTGCCAATGGTCGATATATTGACTCTTGGTTTGTTTCAATAAAACAACCGATGTAACATTTAGATTGTACATATTTCGTTCACGATTCCGGTGACACTTTTCAAAATGGCGAAAAAGTGCTTAGTTATGAGCGATGCTGAGTGAGAAAAAGGAAGAGAAACATCGAAATTTTTCAATTTCTGACGATGTTGATAGGGGTATGGACATGGCCTGTGACCAGACCACTGTTCTTGAATGTATCCCAAGTAGATCTAGACATATTAGACGACTGTAGAGATGTAGTTAGAAGGTTATTTCAGACATTAATTTAGTGAGAATGCAACACAGAATCAGAATACGAGATCGACAAGTAGATCTAGACATCTCAGATGGTAAGTAGTGTAGATCTAGACCTAGCTGATGGTGAGCTGGGCACAATCATTGTCTAAAAACATCACATTACTTCTTTTTTTCCTAAAAAACTCTGCATTTATGAAATTTTCATACATTTAGTTATACTTTGAAACATAATAAGTACACAGAAATATTGTTTTCCATTCCATTTTACAACTATACCCCTTATACAGATCAAGACCCGTGCTTTTATTCTCGCAACCATCTGAATGCCTGCGTTTCTTCCTCTGGCACAGGAAGAGTTAAACCTGTAACAAGACACCAAATGTACAAACCTCCTAATGACAAGACATTAAACCTGTAACAAGACACCAAATGCACAAACCTCCTAATAATACAGCCTCCACGCCACATGAGAGCAATGGAGCCAAAGTTCAGCTTCCACTTGAGCTCCTTCGCAGTCTCCCTCATCAGCATGAAGCCCTGGGCGTAAGACACGATCTTGGAGGCGTACAGTGCCTGCGAAGATATGCAGAAAAAACACTTCTCTGAAAGAAAGATCAACACTGCAAGGGTGAAAAACACAAACACTTGTACCTGAGGGAAGAATACAGAACTCCCCCCCCCCTAAAAAAAAAAACCCCCACAATATTACAATGTAGAAAACTGAGTAAGAAAGAAATGTCTGTGCATGAAAACAGAGAAACACCTGTGTATGAAAATAATCAGAAATCTGTTACATGAAAACAGAAAAATCTTGAGTATATAAACAGATAAAAATTTGCATTTGAAGAAAAGAAAATCTGTTAAAATAGAAACAAACTTTGGTATGAGAATACAGAAGAAAGATGCAAACTCTGAGGAATGTTTCAAATGTCTTTAGAACCAGTCAAAAGCTTGTGCTCCATGTGAGACTCTGAGTGTGTGTCAAGTGTTTCTGGTGTCGCACTGAACATGAGGTAGGCAGTGACAAGAGAAATCTTAGGCAATCTGACTTCTGTGTTGTCAGACAACCTGACTTTTGTGTTGCTGGATACAAATCTTTGTCAGACCACTGGCTGGTTCTCTAGCACATAAGATCTGGTCTAGGTCTTCTCTGATTGGCTGGTTCTCTAGCACATAAGATCTGGTCTAGGTCTTCTCTGATTGGCTGGTTCTCTAGCATAGAGAATATGGTCTTAAGTCTTCTCTGACTGGCTGGTTCTCTAGCATAGAGGATATGGTCTTGGTCAGTTCTGATTGGCTGGATCTCTAGCATAGTCATTTCTGCTCTGAATATTTGTTTCTTACTGATATAACTTTATCCTACTTTGGGAGAATTTCCTGGGGCATATTATACTAAACTAGCATGATATCACTTAAGTCAGGACAACACTTGTCATAGATATGTGCTACACTTTTGCTAGCACATGACCGCATGCAACAAACACACATTATATACCACTCACCTTTCTGATGTCCTCTATGAAAGCCTTTTTGTCACCAGAATATTTAGTTGTCGCAGGGCCTGTAATCTGTTTACTAGCTGCCACACGCTCATCTTTCAGCGAGGACAGACATCGAGCAAAAACTGCTTCACCTTGAATAAAGAGAGGCACATTTACAAAACTACACACTGCCTTACTGAAGAAACCCAGTAACCTCAACATCAACCTCTCCTTGTTTTACACAATTTTCACTGATAAGACATCTTTATGACAACTCTTCAATCTTCCAAGTTTATTAAATTTAATGTGCAGATAACATACACCATACAGTCAATCATTTTTCTTCCATCAGAAGAAGATATAAAGTCTGAAAATATCTTACCGATCAGAGTGACAGGAACGCCGTACTCTAAAGATGAAATTGCTGTCCATTTTCCAGTTCCCTTCTGACCAGCAGAATCTAGAATCTTCTCCACTAAAGGTTTCCCATCAGAGTCATTGTAGGCCATGATGTCTCTGGTGATCTCAATGAGGAAAGACTCCAGCTCACCTTTGTTCCAAGCATCAAACACCTTCATGAGGAAAACATTTCTATTACAGAACAGTTAACAGCTTAAGGCAAGAAAACAAAGGTGGGGAGAAATGCTTGCATGACAGGAACTCCAACATGATGATAGTTGTGCATTCTAGTACTGGATCTCCAACCCAGAACTCACTCCTTGTGATGCATTTTCATACACAATCATCACAAAAGAAGAAAGTTACTGACTGCACTTTCCTCACCTCCTGAGGCACACATTTAGAAATGCACAGAATAATCTGTCTTTATTTAGTATTTCTGGCACCTTCTCTGTGCAATTTGAGACTCACTTCACATCTGACTTTCTCCACGATGCCGCTGATTCCTTCCACCTGCCCACCCACTCTCTCTCTCTCTCTTCTTCTATGGGATGCTGGAACCACATAGTCTGAACTCAGAACATTCCCCTCTCCCACAATTTTTCCTCTGCACTGAGTTCCACTCCTTTCTCACTTCTAACATGGCTCACAACCCCCTCATGGCATCAGACTCTCTCAATCCCAGCTACAATCACCTATTCCACCTTCTCCCAGATAGATGACCAATGTATCACACTCTCCCCTTTCCACAGTTCCCTGCCCCCATTCCCTTTTACAACCCACCTATCACACATCCCAAGTCTTCGTTTAAACATTCTCAACACTCCACCATGCACACTTCTGGACACAGCCTCTTACAAGTCACAGCTAAGTGCTCCTTTTATTTTAGTTCTTTTATTTTAGTTTATTCTATTTTTTTTAATTCCTACTTTTTACACAGCATTCATGTGAATTTACATTTTATCTCCTTTCTGTATTCCTTCATCCTGTGTGTTTTTATATAATTAACTCACTCCGGGCTAGTGATCACTACAGTGACTTTTCCGGTATCCCGAAGCTACCGCATGATCGTTATAGTTTGTTTCAATAAAACAACCGGTGTAACATTTAGATTCTACATATTTCGTCCGCAATTCCGGTGACACTTTTCAAAATGGTGAAAGAGTGCCTAGTTACGAGAGATGCCAAGTGAAAAAAAGGAAGAGAAAGACCGAAATTTTTCAATTTTTGATGATTTAGATAGGAGTATGGACATGGCCTGTGACCACCCCAATGCTCCTGAATGTATCCCAAGTAGATCTAGACATATTAGATGACGGGAGAAGTAGTTAGAAGGTTATTTCAGACATTAATATAGCGAGAATGCAACACAGAATCAAAATATGAGATCGACAAGTAGATCAAGACATCTCAGATGGTAATTAGTGTAGATCTAGACCTAGCTGATGGTGAGCTGGCCACAATCAGTGTCTAAAAACATCACATTACTTCTTTTTTCCTAAAAAACTCTGCATTTATGAAATTTTCATTCATTTAGCTATACTTTGAAACATATTAAGTATACGGAAGTACATGGAAATACTGTTTTCCATTCCATTTTACAACTAGACCCCCTTACAGACTAAGACCTGCGTTTTTAGTCCATACGTCCGCGTTTCTTCCTCTAGCACGGGAAGAGTTAAGGTGCAAACTAAAACATCACAACTGTGTGCTCATTAATTAATAAAGATGTTCCTACTTTTTTCCTAATTTATACAGCCAGCTCTCATTATCTTTACCATATGCCCAAGATAAGCCAGCTCCTACTTATCTTATCTATGCCCAAGATGAGCCAGCTCCCACTTATCTTATCTATGCCCAAGACGACCCAGCTCCCACTTATCTATGCCCAAGACGAGCCAGCTCCCACTTATCTTATCTATGCCCAAGACGACCCAGCTCCCACTTATCTTATCTATGCCCAAGATGACCCAGCTCCCACTTATCTTATCTATGCCCAAGACGACCCAGCTCCCACTTATCTATGCCCAAGATGAGCCAGCTCTCACTTATCTTATCTATGCCCAAGACGACCCAGCTCCCACTTATCTATGCCCAAGATAACCCAGCTCCCACTTATCTTATCTATGCCCAAGATGACCCAGCTCCCACTTATCTTATCTATGCCCAAGATGACCCAGCTCCCATTTATCTTATCTATGCCCAAGATGACCCAGCTCCCACTTATCTTATCTATGCCCAAGATGACCCAGCTCCCACTTATCTTATCTATGCCCAAGATGACCCAGCTCCCACTTATCTTATCTATGCCCAAGATGACCCAGCTCCCACTTATCTTATCTATGCCCAAGATGAGCCAGCTCCCACTTATCTTATCTATGCCCAAGATGAGCCAGCTCCCACTTATCTTATCTATCATAATCATCCTGATCAAGAATGTTCACTTGTGGTAATCTCAAACCTTGCTCTTCCCAAAGTTCTCCTAGCCTTCTGTTGTTCTACTGATTAAAATTTTCATGTTTTGATCACCTTTGTGTTCTCATCAAGTTATTCTGTGCTCACTTGTTGCTCTTACAGCACTCTCATCAAGTTATTCTGTGCTCACTTGTTGCTCTTACAGCACTCTCATCAAGTTATTCTGTGCTCACTTGTTGCTCTTACAGCACTCTCATCAAGTTATTCTGTGCTCACTTGTTGCTCTTACAGCACTCTCATCAAGTTATTCTGTGCTCACTTGTTGCTCTTACAGCACTCTCATCAAGTTATTCTGTGCTCACTTGTTGCTCTTACAGCACTCTCATCAAGTTATTCTGTGCTCACTTGTTGCTCTTACAGCACTCTCATCAAGTTATTCTGTGCTCACTTGTTGCTCTTACAGCACTCTCATCAAGTTTTTTGTGCTCACTTGTTGCTCTTACAGCACTCTCATCAAGTTATTTTGTGCTCACTTGTTGCTCTTACAGCACTCTCATCAAGTTATTCTGTGCTCACTTGTTGCTCTTACAGCACTCTCATCAAGTTATTCTGTGCTCACTTGTTGCTCTTACAGCACTCTCATCAAGTTATTCTGTGCTCACTTGTTGCTCTTACAGCACTCTCATCAAGTTATTTTGTGCTCACTTGTTGCTCTTACAGCACTCTCATCAAGTTATTTTGTGCTCACTTGTTGCTCTTACAGCACTCTCATCAAGTTATTCTGTGCTCACTTGTTGCTCTTACAGCACTCTCATCAAGTTATTTTGTGCTCACTTGTTGCTCTTACAGCACTCTCATCAAGTTATTCTGTGCTCACTTGTTGCTCTTACAGCACTCTCATCAAGTTATTTTGTGCTCACTTGTTGCTCTTACAGCACTCTCATCAAGTTATTCTGTGCTCACTTGTTGCTCTTACAGCACTCTCATCAAGTTATTCTGTGCTCACTTGTTGCTCTTACAGCACTCTCATCAAGTTATTCTGTGCTCACTTGTTGCTCTTACAGCACTCTCATCAAGTTATTCTGTGCTCACTTGTTGCTCTTACAGCACTCTCATCAAGTTATTCTGTGCTCACTTGTTGCTCTTACAGCACTCTCATCAAGTTATTTTGTGCTCACTTGTTGCTCTTACAGCACTCTCATCAAGTTATTCTGTGCTCACTTGTTGCTCTTACAGCACTCTCATCAAGTTATTCTGTGCTCACTTGTTGCTCTTACAGCGCTCTCATCAAGTTATTCTGTGCTCACTTGTTGCTCTTACAGCACTCTCATCAAGTTATTCTGTGCTCACTTGTTGCTCTTACAGCACTCTCATCAAGTTATTCTGTGCTCACTTGTTGCTCTTACAGCGCTCTCATCAAGTTATTTATTTATATAAATTAATTATTTATTTCTGAACTGATCGTATTGGCAAAAAAAAAAAAAAAACAACTAAATCTGGATTGGAATACTAAAGCAGATCTGACAAATTAATTATAGATTCAAAACACTACTGTTCTGAGAAAAGAAAACTCCATTTTCTGCCATCACTTTCCTACATGAAAGCAGCTCCAACATGAAACTAAGATTATCTCCTCCACTGTCATTACCCATGATGCCACCCTCGTGTATAAAAATAGCACATTATCTTCTTACATCTGCCATCTCGGAGTGATTGAGGCCTAGAGCATCCTTCATCAAGTGGTAAGCCTCACAGATCAGCTGCATGTCGCCGTACTCTATTCCGTTGTGCACCATTTTCACGAAATGTCCTGCTCCCTCAGGGCCGACCTATGGGGAGTATTTAATGAAAGTGCTACTGGAAAATCAATGTGCTACATGATGAAATACTGACAGATGTGTCACTGGAAATGTTGAATTACAAACAGTGTCATATGATGAAATACTGACAGATGTGTCACTGGAAATGCTGACTTACAAACAGTGTCATATGATGAAATACTGACAGATGTGTCACTGGAAATGCTGAATTATAGTGTCATATGATGAAATACTGACAGATGTGTCATTGGAAATTCTGAATTACAAACAGTGTCATATGATGAAATACTGACAGATGTGTCACCAGAAATTCTGAATTACAAACAGTGTCATATGATGAAATACTGACAGATGTGTCACTGGAAATGCTGAATTATAGTGTCATATGATGAAATACGACTGGTTAATGAAGGAGGCAACATCAGACAAACGCAGAGGATTACAATGGACCCTTGACACAGTGCTGGAGGACCTTAACTTTGCGGACGACATTTGTCTATTATCAAGCAGTCACAAAGATATGCAAGATAAAATAAACAAGTTAACCCAGAATGCAAACAACATAGGACTAAAGATCAATGTAGGAAAGACAAAGTTAATGAAGCAAAATGTGAACAACAGAAATGTACTCAGAGTAGATAACAAGTTAGTGGAGGAGGTCAACGAATTTGTATACCTTGGCAGCAGAGTAGTAGAAAATGGAGACAGCACACAGGACATCAACAGCAGACTTACTAGAGCAAACCAGGCTTTTGCAATGCTACAGAATATATGGAAATCAAATAAACTAAGCATAAATATGAAAATCAGGATATTTAAGAGTAATGTTCTAAGTGTACTACTCTATGGAAGTGAATGCTGGAAAATCACCAAAACCATAGAAAACAAGTTGAATTCTTTCCAGACTAAATGTTTACGTAGAATTAAAAAAATATTTTGGCCAAACACCATAAGAAATAACATTTTATTGGCAGAAATGCAGATGAAACCACTGACAACAATTATTGAGGAAAGACGCTGGCGATGGTTGGGACATGTGCTCCGAATGACTGACAACGCACTACCAAAAATAGCACTAAGATGGACACCACAGGGGAGCAGAAGTAAGGGTAGACCAAAAGAGACATGGAGAAGAACAACAGAAAGGATGTTGAGCAATAGAGGGCTCACCTGGGCAAGAGCAGAAAAAAAGGCGAAAGACAGGCATTTGTGGAAAACCCTTGTGGAAGCCCCATGTGCCCTGGGCACTTAAGGTTCAGAGAGATGATGAAATACTGACAGATGTGTCACTGGAAATTCTAAATTACAAACAGTGTCATATGATGAAATACTGACAGATGTGTCACAGGAAATGCTGAATTACAAACAGTGTCATATGATGAAATACTGACAGATGTGTCATTGGAAATGCTGAATTACAAACAGTGTCATATGATGAAATACTGACAGATGCGTTACTGGAAATTCTGAAAGATAATCAGGAAGAAGTGGAGAGTTTTGAATATCTTGGATCACTACTAACTAATAATGGAGATACAATGCGGGAAATTAAAAGGAGGACATCTATTGCTCTTCAGAAAGTAAAACAAATAAAGAATCTGTGGAGAGGAGCAGACAGAACCACAAAAATAAGATTTTTAAGGGCATGCATCTTTCCCATCGCAACATATGCCTGTGAGACCTGGACACTTAACAAAACAGCTGAGAAGCACATAAATGCCTTTGAATGTAAATGCTATAGAAGAGTTCTCCAAATATCGTGGACACAAAAAAGAACAAATATATCTATACTACAAGAGCTTAATATTGAAGAAGGCTGGCTAGTAAAGAGGATTAAAGAGAGAAAACTTAAATATTTTGGCCACATTAAACGTCATGATACTTTAGAGAGGACCGTATTGGAAGGATACATGGTGGGAAAAAGAAAAAGAGGAAGACCGAAACGAAGATGGCTGCAAGACTTCGTTGATGATCTGGAAATGGATGCAGCAGCAGCAGCAGGCCATCTTGCTCACAACCGAGAGGCCTACAGGAGTGCTGTTTGGGAGGCAAAGTTCCGCAAGGGACAAGCAAAGGAATGAATGAATCAGTGTGTCACATGATGAAATACTGAAAGATGCATGACTGAAATAATGAAATATTTGTAGATTATAAATAACAGAATTCAATTTTCTCAGAAAGTGACAAATAAATAATGTGCCAAATAGTTCTTAAACAAATCTATAAATGACATAAATCAATTATAAATTCTCATATTATCAATGACTGTAATGGATGCAAGAATGATAAATGAGAAAATAGAGGCAGATTATGAGAGAAGATTATGGACAGTATAACATGATGACATGATATAAGATCACCAAATGAGCTGATGGAAAAGATAATGAAGATGTGTGGAGATGTATGATCACTGAGGCCTACCAGCACAGCGTGTGGTGTGAAAATGATGAATCAAATGTCAAATGAATAACTGGGACACAAGCACAAAAAGAAAACTGATTGGTTACCGAATCAATGGAAACAAATTAGCATATCTGACTAATCTCAACTTTCATCTTTCAATAATCAAATAAATAAGCAGTTACCAAAATGGTGAACAAAACTAGCACTCTTCAACTATTACCATATTTCACCAACTTTAAAATGTATTTTAAAACACACATGTAAAGAATATAAGCAAAGCCAATGTACCTGTGCTAATGTGACAAAAATATCTCTCATTACCTCTTTACTACAACTGCCATACAGTGCTCACTATCAAAAATGAATAAAAACATTGGCATCATCATCATCCTTACCATTGATATAACAGCAACAACCACTAAAGCTTACCCAGTCGCAGCATGGCTCATTGTCAGCTTTGGCGGAGATGGACTGGAAGATGTCCTTGACTGCTGGCCAGGCTTCTTCAGCTCCCCCCGGCATCAAAGATGGCCCGTATCGAGCCCCTTCCTCTCCGCCGCTCACTCCACTTCCAATAAAATAGAATCCTTTCTCTTTCAAGCTCTTGCAACGACGCTGCAGGAAGAAAGTACAGTGATACATTTCATGTCCAGGAAGAAAGTACAGTGATACATTTCATGTCCAGGAAGAAAGTACAGTGATACGTTTCATGTCCAGGAAGAAAGTACAGTGATACGTTTCATGTCCAGGAAGAAAGTATAGTGATACATTTCATGTCCAGGAAGAAAGTACAGTGATACATTTTGTGTCCAGGAAGAAAGTACAAACAGTCATGATTTCATGTCAACTCCACTTTGGCTATTTTTTAAAGTTGGCTTCGTTTTGACCAATTTTTAAGTCTGCTCTGCTTCATCTATTTTTAATTATTTACTAATCATAACCAAAAGCAGAAAACACAATCCTGATTCTTTCACCACAAACATGTCCATACTACAAGAACTTAATACTGAAGAAGGTTGGCTTGTAAAGATTAAACAGAGAAAACTTAAATATTCTTGACATATTAAATGTCATGAGAATTTGGAGAAGACAATCTTGGAAGCGCACATAATGGGAAAAAGAAAAAAGAGGAAGACCAAGGCAAAGAGGGCTGCAAGATGTTGATAATCTGCAAAACGGATACATCAGCAGCAAGGCATCTTGCTTACAACTGAGAGGACTACAGGAGAGCTGTTAGGGAGCCAAAGTTCCACAAGAGACATGCAAATGACTGACTGACTGATTCTTTCATCAAACAAAAAACTCTCCATATTACTGCGTCCGTCTAACCTTAAAATGTATACAACACATAACTTGGATTTTCTGAACATTTATGCTAGGGCTCATGTTCTGCAGTCTACGTCATTCTTGAAGATAAACTTGATAATTACTCAACCTTGATAATTACTCAACTCCATAACCCAACCTAGACAAGAGCCAAGTCAGTCACATCTGGAATAACAGAGATTATCTATATCCTGTTAGATGCAATAGCCATGAAGAAAAAAAAATGCTAAGACAGGTTAAAACGAAAGACTTCAGTCTTGGTAAAATTAACATTTTTCCTGCCATATAACATACAATTTTTTCTCTCCCAAAAAAAAAAAAAAAAAGAAAAAAAAACTTCCCAAAAATTCACCTTGTACCTAAATTAGGTTTGGGTAGGCCTTGGGAATTACTGAGGAAAGATGCTGGCGATGGTTGGGACATGTGCTCCGAATGACTGACAACTCACTATCAAAAATAGCACTAAGATGGATACCACAGGGGAACAGAAGTAAGGGTAGACCAAAAGAGACATGGAGAAGAACAACAGAAAGGATGTTGAGCAATAGAGGGCTCACCTGGGCAAGAGCAGAAAAAAAAAAAAGGTAAAGGACAGGCATTTGTGGAAAACCCTTGTGGAAGCCCCATGTGCCCTGGGCTCTTAAGGTTCAGAGAGAGAGAGAGAGAGGCCCTGGGTAGAGGTCAATGGTACTAGACCAACATCCAAACACCCATGTTAAACACACTAGATTATTAGATATATGATCATGAATTATTAAACTATGATTACGAACCAAAGTAATACTAAAATATCAGAAACCAATGGCCTGAAGCACACTACTTAATGGCCTTATTTTGTGACCAGACAATCTGTAGCTTACCGTTATTTATTTACTGTAATATTTTGATCTTTTCTCTTGGGCATCGATCAATCACTTGTTGAATATTTAAATGAAAAAAAAATCTGTAAAATTATTAAGGCCATTATTTTGGTGCTAACACCTTTCATGAAAGAATAATGATGTCATCATCAAACTTGCATGTACTGGGAAAATGAATTTTCTTTCAGTGCTAAACAGCAATTTTAATATAAATCTTGCTAAAATAGCCTAAATGCCCAAATCGAGTATACCATAGCTCTTGCTCCTTTAGTAAAACCCTTGCTTAAGGGATTGAAGAGTTTTACATTGAAGCTGTTGCCACAATTTGCATCAAGAAAGTGGCTTTAGCTGGTAATGTTCACAATGAAACAATTCTGAAGTAAGGTAGATGAATGTGATATGGCATTTAAAATAAAATTTGATGACTTTATAGAAAATGTGAAGTTTTACTTTTTTTTTAACATTCCTTGCCAAATTATTGGTGCACCTTACAAGTCTTATATGAAGGGCAGTATGGCTTGCTATGCCCCTTAATGGGGAACACAAGGTGGCCCCTGTAAAACTTGTACGAGACAAAAAAGACGAGCAAAGGTCACATGGAGTGTGAAAATACTTACAATGGAATCTCTATATTCCGAGTTTCCACCATCGATTATTATGTCTCCTTTCTCCAAGAGGGGAACCTGAAACAAATATGTGCCCGACAAAAAATACAAAATTTACTTCAGCCAAATCTTTCTGTATCTGACTGTTGGATACTGAATCTTATAACATGGCTTTATATACACTAGCATAAAAAAGAAGGTGGAATAGGGAATGAGCCCAGTAATCCAACCTCATTACAAGCAGCAAAACAAATAATAAGAAACAACGTGGCCTTAGTGTTCCTGAATCTCACTCTGAAGTAGTGAAGAGCCAAACTGGCAAACCAGCACAAACTGAGTGCAACTCTTCTAACATAACGTAACAGGATCTCAGAAGCTAAAGAGAATATGAAAGAACCAAAATGTTCTTTTCACAGAGATATGGGATCCTAGAAACAGAGAAAATTCTGAGAATACAAAGAAATAAAAAATGTTCTATTGCAGGGATATATAATCCTAGAAACAGTCATAAGAACAAGATAATAATGAAGAACAAAAATGTTCTGCTCCAGGAATACATGATTCCAGAAAAAGGGACAAGATCAAGAGAATATGAAGACCAAAGATGTTCTATTCCCTGATATATATATATGATCCCAGAAACAGGGAGATGATTTTTAAAAAACATGAAGAACAAAAATATTCTATTCCAGTGATACATGAGAATATGAAGAAGAAAAATATTTTATTCTCAGAGATATGTGATACCAGAATGATATAGAGAAGCCAGAGTAAAACGAAGAGCCCAAAATCAACATATCTTGGGATATATGAACCTACTGTATAAAGATAAAGGGATATATGAACCTACTGTATACAGATAAAGGGACATATGAACCTACTGTATACAGATAAAATAGTAAAGTAAGAGAATATAGTTCTGTAGGATTAGATCTCGAAGAAATCATTGACAAAGCACTTTAGTGAGACATGAGAGAAGGAGAAATCATAAGAGAATTTATCTGGGGTTCGAAGCCATTTTTTTTCCAAGGTCTAATCCTACAAAACTGTGTTCTCTTCCTTTACTATACGAAAGCCTCGTTGTTTCCTATTTATAGATAAAATGGCTGTTCTACTTGTTTTGTTTTTTTTTGGTTTTTTTTTTTGGGGGGGGGGGGTAACTAATATTTGATGATGATGATGATATATGTGGTGTCTCTTATGCTGTCTCAGCTTCACTCTTCCTTGACCTCTGTCAACAAATTTCTCAGACAACCAAGTTTGCCAACCTTGTCCTGTAATCAAGTTTTCTTATACCAGAAACTCTTACCAGAAACAATGTTCATATGGCAGCCAGAACATATGGAAGGTAGAAGAAAAAAATACTGTATCTAAATGTAAAAAGAAAAACTCGGCAAACATCAAACAGTGGATTTTGTTTATTTTTCTTCTTAAGTGTATAGTTAAGAGTTTATTATATAACTTTGAGTTTATTTACAGATGTTAATTCATACAAGTATATTCTCCTCATCTCCATCTGCGATTCTCACCCATCTTGCTCTATCTCTCTGGAATGACGTGTTCTCCGCAGCCAAAGTAGTGCCGGTGCTGAAGCACAACCATTGTGTAGGATGGGGAGTGGGTTATGAGACAGCTATTTCTGTAGACTCACAAGTGATGCCAAAAAAAAAAAACGGGAAGGCTACAATACTTCTTGGACAAACTCCACCACCATGGGAGGCTAAAATGCTCCCTATCCTTTGCTCAGGCTAAGCCTGTTACCGGGGGGTGGGGTGGAGGGCAATAATGAGGAGGTGGAACATGTCTTAATCATCTGCGTGTCACTAATCACTATTTCATGCTGTATCTTCACCACCTAACACCCCCCCCCCTCCAATTCTCATCCATATATTGATAATCTCTGAGATATCTGCTGACTTAAGTACGTGAACAGACATACCAAAGCATTGATGAAATCATCCACGGCAGAACCTGCTTTGACAAGAAGCATAACTCTTCTCGGCTTCTTGAGCTTCTTGACCAAGTCTTCCATGGATGTGGCACCGATAATGTTTGTACCTTTTGCTTCATTGTTCAGGAAGTCTGTAACTTTGGAAACAGTTCTGTTGAAGGCTACCACCTGCCCAACAAAATTATAAAACATAACAAACATTAACTAATTCATTCAATACAAGTCTCCACAAACTTGAACATGGGGTCACTGGACTTTACATAAGCATAGTGCACTGACAGCTGTTTGTACACTGTTTTCTGACATCTCCTAATTTCAAAAACAGTAACTCTAATATGGATGTATCCATTTTAAGCCAGAGTAAGTGTTCTTTAAACAATGGTCCTTGAATTTTTCTCATCTATGTTTATTATTTTGACTGGTTTGTTGTCTGTGATGAGATAAGGCTCTTTCTGCCTGAAAAAGCTACTTTTTAAAAATATTTTAACTTTTTAAAATTTCTTCCTTAACTTCTTTATAAAACTACCAAAACTATAAAACTGTATTCATCAATTACCCTAGCCCCACCCCCACCCCAAATCCACTTTACAGAGTCTGCCACAGTCATCACTTTATTGTCTCTGTCACGGTCATCACTTTATTGTCTCTGCCACAGTCATCACTTTATTGTCTCTGTCACCGTCATCACTTTATTGTCTCTGCCACGGTCATCACTTTATTGTCTCTGTCACGGTCATCACTTTATTGTCTCTGTCACAGTCATCAGTTTACTGTCTCTGTCACGGTTTTCACTTTATTGTCTCTGCCACGGTCATCACTTTATTGTCTCTGCCACGGTCATCACTTTATTGTCTCTGCCACGGTCATCACTTTATTGTCTCTGCCACGGTCATCACTTTATTGTCTCTGCCACGGTCATCACTTTATTGTCTCTGTCACGGTCATCACTTTATTGTCTCTGCCATGGTCATCACTTTACCGTCTCTGCCACGGTCATCACTTTATTGTCTCTGTCACAGTCATCACTTTACCGTCTCTGCCACGGTCATTACTTTACCGTCTCTGTTACGGTCATCACTTTACTGTCTGTCACGGTCATCACTTTACCGTCTCTGTTACGGTCATCACTTTACCGTCTCTGTTACGGTCATCACTTTACTGTCTGTCACGGTCATCACTTTACCGTCTCTGTTACGGTCATCACTTTACTGTCTGTCACGGTCATCACTTTACCGTCTCTGTTACGGTCATCACTTCACTGTCTGTCACGGCCATCACTTTACCGTCTCTGTTACGGTCATCACTTTACTGTCTGTCATGGTCATCACTTTACCGTCTCTGTTACGGTCATCACTTTACCGTCTCTGTTACGGTCATCACTTTACCGTCTCTGTCATGGTCATCATTTTACCATCTCTGTCACGGTCATCACTTTACTGTCTCTGCCACGGTCATCACTTTACCGTCTCTGCCACGGTCATCATTTTACCATCTCTGTCACAGTCATCACTTTATTGTCTCTGTCACGGTCATCACTTTATTGTCTCTGTCACGGTCATCACTTTATTGTCTCTGCCACAGTCATCATTTTACCATTTCTGTCACGGTCATCACTTTATTATCTCTGTCACAGTCATCATTTTATTGTCTCTGTCACAGTCATCATTTTATTGTCTCTCCCACGGTCATCACTTTATTGTCTCTGTCACAGTCATCACTTTACTGTCTTTCTCATTACATTTTTTCTCATGTTTACTGGAAGATAAAGTAGTAAGACAGATAAGGCATGGCCATGGGGTGCAAGCAACCTAAGGTAGTCTCATCAACAACAGAAGCAACCTAAGGTAGTCTCATCAACAACACAAGCAACCTAAGGTAGTCTCATCACCAACACAAGCAACCTAAGGTAGTCTCATCAACAACACAAGCAACCTAAGGTAGTCTCATCAACAACACAAGCAACCTAAGGTAGTCTCATCACCAACACGAGCGGCCTAAGATAGTCTCATCACCAACACAAGCGACCTAAGATAGTCTCATCAACAACACGAGCGACCTAAGACAGTCTCATCACCAACACAAGCGACCTAAGATAGTCTCATCAACAACACGAGCGACCTAAGATAGTCTCATCACCAACACGAGCGGCCTAAGATAGTCTCATCACCAACACAAGCGACCTAAGATAGTCTCATCACCAACACGAGCGGCCTAAGATAGTCTCATCACCAACACAAGCGACCTAAGATAGTCTCATCAACAACACGAGCGACCTAAGATAGTCTCATCACCAACATGAGCGACCTAAGATAGTCTCATCACCAACACAAGCGACCTAAGATAGTCTCATCAACAACACAAGCGACCTAAGATAGTCTCATCACCAACACGAGCGACCTAAGATAGTCTCATCACCAACACAAGCGACCTAAGATAGTCTCATCAACAACACGAGCGACCTAAGATAGTCTCATCAACAACACGAGCGGCCGCTGAACTGACACTGCCTGAGACTGCATACTTTTTCATGATCAAAGTAACACACAAAAAAGAAGAAAGTCAGACACTGGATTATCACAAAAATAAGTGGTAACTCATGATAATGTTAGCTTATGTTAACAATAATCATGAAAATAACCACTAATCATTCATAACGATAATTTACATTAACAGTAACCATGGAAATGAAAAAAAAAAAAGTCACTTTGTGGCGGGCTGTGAGAAGAAATCAAATGTGTGTGAGCTCTGTATGCACATGTAACAAAACTGTTTGTGACCCCATTTCCTGACATGTGAAACATGACAAGAGGTTCAAAGATTTTAAGTGGGTAAGCCCATACTTGACAGTGGCCTAGTTTTTAAAAAAATAGTCATTTGTTTTTATATCAACCAGAATAATGTCTGCAAAACTTTTCTGTTTTTGTTTTTGTTTTTTACCATTTCCTGAGCAAGCCATGAGCAAATCTGTGCCAGTACAACCCAGTGTTTGTAACCACATCTTGTTGTCTTAAAGACATCTTGGCAGCACATAGATTACATTGCAGAGCATCATTTTGTTCAGCATGCTTCTCTCATAGCTGATTATACCAATATCTGCTCAACCAGATACTTACAGGAAACCATGGCTGTGCTGCAAGGTTCAGTCTACTAACACTTGTATCTCTTGTCTTTCAGTCTGACCCTCCCTGTGTCCTCTAACACCACAAACCATGGCTGTGCTGCAAGGTTCAGTCTACTAACACTTGTATCTCTTGTCTTTCAGCCTGACTCTCCCTGTGCTCTCTAACACCACAAACCATGGCTGTGCTGCAAGGTTCAGTCTACTAACACTTGTATCTCTTGTCTTTCAGTCTGACTCTCCCTGTGCTCTCTAACACCACAAACCATGGCTGTGCTGCAAGGTTCAGTCTACTAACACTTGTATCTCTTGTCTTTCAGCCTGACTCTCCCTGTGCTCTCTAACACCACAAACCA
Source organism: Achatina immaculata (assembly GCA_009760885.1). Classification (NCBI taxonomy): domain Eukaryota; kingdom Metazoa; phylum Mollusca; class Gastropoda; order Stylommatophora; family Achatinidae; genus Lissachatina; species Lissachatina immaculata. Next base: position 48,307,162 of record CM019696.1, on the reverse strand, counting down.
TGGCTGTGCTGCAAGGTTCAGTCTACTAACACTTGTATCTCTTGTCTTTCAGTCTGACTCTCCCTGTGCTCTCTAACACCACAAACCATGGCTGTGCTGCAAGGTTCAGTCTACTAACACTTGTATCTCTTGTCTTTCAGTCTGACCCTCCCTGTGTCCTCTAACACCACAAACCATGGCTGTGCTGCAAGGTTCAGTCTACTAACACTTGTATCTCTTGTCTTTCAGTCCGACCCTCCCTGTGTCCTCTAACACCACAAACCATGGCTGTGCTGCAAGGTTCAGTCTACTAACACTTGTATCTCTTGTCTTTCAGCCTGACTCTCCCTGTGCTCTCTAACACCACAAACCATGGCTGTGCTGCAAGGTTCAATCTACTAACACTTGTATCTCCTGTCTCTCAGCCTGACCCTCCCTGTGCTCTCTAACACCACAAACCATGGCTGTGCTGCAAGGTTCAGTCTACTAACACTTGTATCTCTTGTCTTTCAGCCTGACTCTCCCTGTGCTCTCTAACACCACAAACCATGGCTGTGCTGCAAGGTTCAGTCTACTAACACTTGTATCTCTTGTCTTTCAGCCTGACTCTCCCTGTGCTCTCTAACACCATAAACCATGGCTGTGCTGCAAGGTTCAGTCTACTAACACTTGTATCTCTTGTCTCTCAGCCTGACTCTCCCTGTGCTCTCTAACACCACAAACCATGGCTGTGTTGCAAGGTTCAGTCTACTAACACTTGTATCTCTTGTCTTTCAGTCTGACTCTCCCTGTGTCCTCTAACACCACAGAGCCCCTGCATTTATATTGTTCAAGTATATCTTGTGATCTCCTTCCTAGTCCTTGTGACTGAATGAAAATATAAAAATGACTAGCTCATTTCTAAACCCCCACACTACACTCTATTTACAAAAAAAGCTCACACTTTCAGCTTACAGTAAAGCCGTGATCGTTCATGTTCAGAATAAGGTTCTGGCCCATCACAGCCAACCCAATCAGGCCAATATCTCCCCTGAAAAAACAAAAAACAAAAAAAATCGCTTTATTACCTTTAGAAATATATTTAACCTGAGAAAACTTGGATACATCAAAGAAGGTAGAAAGAAAACTTTTCTCTGGCATAAACTACAAGCACCAGAAGACCTAAACGTAATGCAGCTCCACTCTACACAACCTGCCTCAGAGAGATGAAGACAATAACAGATGTGATAAAAGAGAAAAACAGACAGACAAGGAAATAAAGAAAAGATACTGATAGCCTAGTATGACAGATGAAAAAGAAAAACATTTATAACTGAGATCTGTGAAAATCACTACCGCCAACGTATGCTGACATGGCACATGATAATGATGATGCTCTGCTGCCATCCCTTTGTAAACTACACTTCTGTAAATTTATAAGACGTACAAAATGAATATGATGTTTACATGTGTACTAACTATGTCTGTCACTGAGACATGTTCTCTGTGTCATTCGTTACATCCTGGTTTCACCATAACACCCTAAAAACATTGGTCCTGTTTTATCACTTGTTTTAAAGGAAAATGGACAAGGATATAAAATGAACCTCTTGTAAACAGCTGATATATGACTTTGATAAACACCAAACGCAAGATATAAAATACTGAAAGGATACTCAATGAAAACGTACACATACTTTGCAGTACTAGCAACTAATGTACAGTTACACTGATTATGTCTTATCTATATGTACATTTTCTTTAAAATGCTGAACTAGCTATTAAAATTACCAAAATTAAATCTAAAATAGCAAAAGCGAAAGCAACTTTTTATAACATAAGATGATAGTAAACTATGATCGATGACCATGTCATGGAAATATAAACCACAAACTCCAGTCACCATCTTGACCTGCACCAACACAACCACACAACCACTCTGTGGCCTTTCAAGTAAACAGAATGATCAAACCTGCAAGACTATAATCACCAGCAGTGTTAAAAGAGACATGGAGAAGAACAACAGAAAGGATGTTGAGCAATAGAGGGCTCACCTGGGCAAGAGCAGAAAAAAAGGTGAAGGACAGGCATTTGTGGAAAACCCTTGCGGAAGCCCCATGTGCCCTGGGCACTTAAGGTTCAGAGAGAGAGAGAGAGAGTGTTAAGGAAGTATAAACCACAAATATGAAGATGGTCCTTACAAATGTGGAAAAGTGTATTACAGTGCTATATGTGGAAAAGTGTATTACAGTGCTATATGTGGAAAAGAGTATTAAAGTGCTATATGTGGGAAAGAGTATTAAAGTGCTATATGTGGAAAAGAGTATTACAGTGCTATATGTGGAAAAGAGTATTACAGTGTTATATGTGGAAAAGAGTATTAAAGTGCTATATGTGGAAAAGAGTATTAAAGTGCTATATGTGGAAAAGAGTATTAAAGTGCTATATGTGGAAAAGAGTATTACAGTGCTATACACAGCTGCTCAAAGCTGAGGATTATTAATCTTAAAAAATTAGGAGACACTTCAATACAAGAAACGGTGGGCTTAGATATGGAGGAAATACAAAACTTACAGCCAGCAGAGATCGGCTGCATAAATGAAGAATGGGAAAATAAGGCTAACAAAAGTGTTAGAAAACAGATGTGGTATGAATAAAGTTGAGAAAGGGAGGAAAAGAGGCACCATCTGGTGGACCAACACAGTAAAAGAAGCTATAAAACACAAGAAGTTGTTCAGGAAGTGGTTGAATTCAAAATCAGAGGAAGACTTCTATGTATGGCAAAAGAAGAAGAGAAACTAAGAGAATAGTCAAAGCAGCTAAAGATGAATCTTGGAAGAGCTGTGGGGAACACCTTACACAGTTATACACAAGGTCACCTAGACAGTTCTACAAAAGTGTCAAGAGTATACAGCTCCAAGATGAACGTTACAACCCAACCAACACCATCAAAGATAAAAGTGGGAAGCCATCTTCAGTGAAAAAGCTATCAAACAAAGATGGGAAGAATACTTCAAGGAGCTTCTCAACCCAGCTGGAGAAATAGAACAAGAAAATATCTATCAACCTAAATCTAGCAAGGAACTTGAACCATCAATACTAAATTGTGAAGTGAAAGAGGAGATCAGAAGATGCCCACCAAACAGTTCCAGGAGTTGATCGGTTAACAGCAGAAGTCACATAAGCAAGTGGAGAAATTGGTATAAAATGACTGAGATGAGTTTTTAATAAAGTATGGTCTGAAAGGAAGGTCCCAGAAGATTGGCAGAGCTATAGTGGTACCCATCTGGTGGAATAAAGGAGACAAAAGAGACTGTGGATCACACAGAGGGATTTCCTTGCTCAGTCATGTGGGGAAAATATATGCAAAGATTTTAGAAAGCAGAACAAGACATGTTATAGAAACTCAGCTGAGCAAAGCACAATTTGGATTCAAGAAAAGAAGATGCTGCACTGATACAATATTTGTGCTCTGACAAGCCTGCGAAAAAGCTATTGAATATGACCAGAAACTTAACATCATCTTTGTGGACCAAGAAAAAGCTTTTGATAGGGTTAACAGAAACAAATTGTGGGCAGTATTAGAGGAATATGATGTACCGGGACATCTACTGGAAACTTAATGTCACTCACTATACACAAATAGTCCAAATGCAGTAAAGACAACACCAGGTAGTAGGGACTGGTTCAATATATCAATGGGGGCCAGGCAAGGCTGCATACTGTCACCATTACTATTTATAACCTATATGGACAGAATAATGAAAGAAGCAAACCTAAATCCCCTACACCTGAACGAACTAATGTTCGTTGATGACCAGTGTATAACACACAAGGACCTCAGTTCCTTACGAGATCATATGAATAATCTCCATCAGAGGTGTAAACATTATATGAAAATCAACATGCCTAAACAAAGACCATGAAAGAAAGAAGAATGCCAAGCCTATTGAATGCATATATCAAAGACGGCAAAATACAACAAGTAAAAGAATTCAAGTATCTTGGATGCATGTTCACAGAAGATGAAGCTTGATAAAGAAACTGATGTTAGAACACAAAGAGTTAACGCTGTTACATACCAACTATCCCCACTGCTTACACACCTGAACAACCCACTTGAAACTAAGAGAAAACTAATTAGTAGCATATTCCTACCAACGATGTGCTACCAACTTCAGACATGGGCACTAGCTCAGAAACAACAGAAGAAAATAAGCACATGTGAAATGAGAAGTCTTGGGAAAGCAGCAAATGTCTCCAGGTTTGACAAAAGAAGAAATAACACCACAAGAGATGGTAGGAGCTACATCGTGTCTATGACACACAGAGAAGCTAAGAATCACGTGGTTCGCCCACTTAATGAGAATGACACACTCACAGCCAACTACGAGAGCTTTCACCCAAAAAACTACAGAATACAGATCAAGAGTAAGACCTAGAAAGAGATAGATAGATGATATCAGAGAGACACTCACTAGTTATGGCATGACGGACACAGTGCATATAAATGGACAAATGCCCCCAAAATGCATCTCTATTGACACCTTATGGTACAAGATGAAGGATAAAGTAAGTAAGTAAGACACAGCCAATATTACTTCATGCTTGACTTGGACAATAAGATGATGAATCAGAGGCTGGAAACAATGGAGATGTGACTTGTGGAGAAGGACATAACAACTACCCTGGGCAGCCTAACAAAAGTTCTCAGTGAAGTGCAGACGCTCACAAACTAATTTAAGGAAAGGTCAATTCTTTGAGCCTGTCATATGAAACAGAAGTTAGAGAACCTGACAAACACTGAAGAATTGGGGTGGGGTGGGAAGAGAGAAAGTTCAGGAAGAAAGAAAAATATCTGAATCATCTGACCAAATGACACAGGAAAAGAAAGGCAACTAGTCCAACTGGAAATATGGACAGTACAAATCTTAGATTGCCAAAGTCTCTCTGAATACCATTTAATGAGTGTGTGACATTACATGTACTGGCAGGAAACCTTGTGACTGTACGTGTACTTGTATGAACTCCCTGTAACTGTGAGCTGCTGTTTTTTTGCAGCCTGCCGATGCTGTAGAGGTGTTGAGGCATAAGCATCATATCGGTGTGGGACCGCGTTATGGCAGCTATTTTTTTCTGTCTCATAGTGGAACTGAAAAGCAGAGTTGTGCAGTGCTTCTTTAGCAGACTCCACCAACATGGGGATATAGCGATCCCTGCCCCGTTAGCCAGGCTGTGCCTGTTACTGGGGCTACCAAGGAGAGGTGGGACAGGGTCTTGGTCAGCTATACTTCACTAACCCTGATGCTGGCATTTTTAAGGAGAGGTGGGACAGGGTCTTGGTCAGCTATAGTTCACTAACCCTGACGCTGGCATATCAGCTATGGGTCACATATTGCCTCATCAGACAAGTGACTTCATCCCTGATACATTTTTTTAATAAACTCACCCTCTGGAACCTTCTTCTTTGCTTCTACCACCAAGATCGCACTGTGATCCTACTGAATTTACGCCTGTGGTCCTCGTTAGGTCCCGTGGTCTCCTGTGTGGTCCCCGAAAGGACCACATGAGATCCCCTAGAGGACCACAAGAGGTTCAGAGTACCCTCTGGAACGTAAAAACCATTCTTGCCTCTTTTTAAAATTGTTTTGATTCAATTTTCAATACCATTCGCAGAATTAAAGGAGAATAACTGAATATGAAATCTCTCATTAGTCATGTTGTACAGTGACCACTGAATGTGTCATGGAGGTACAGGCCATCACAAGTCCAGAAATGACATAGCCATACAACTACCTATTGGTACATAAAATGATCCAACTTGGCAGACTATGAGCAGCAAATCATCTTATAGAAGTAACAGACCACAAACTCGAGACACCATCATGCTCAGCATGATACAGCCAACAAGTATGATCAAACCTGCCGGACTACAGCCGGTGCCCGTGTCATGGAAGTCACAAACTTCAGCCACCGTCACGACACGATCACCAAGTGGCCTACCATCACGCCACCTGTTCCATTTAAAAACACACACCAGCTTCTTCTTCTAAGCATACAAACTTGTTACACTACTTACTTTTGTTCAGACATTTTATGAAGAAAATACAAAACTGCAGTCCTCCTTCTCTGGCCTGTCAAAAAATGTGAAGATCCGTTTCGGGAGACCAAAGTAAGCGTGAGGAAGCACTTTTTATTTCAACCCGGAGAACCGGCTGAGCCAAAGGTCGAAAGGTCAAGGTCGATGACCTTTCTCCGATGTTTATTTTTCCTTCATACATTGAATCATTGTTGAACACATAAAGCTAGTCCAATATGACTAAGGTGAATGCATGTATGTCAGGAGTGTTCAATCTATGGCCCGCAGATCACATGCGGCATGTGAGATCCTTATTTGTTGCCCGTGTCTGCGTGTGGGGTGCACATTGCTGGCCTTTGGTCTCTGACTGTGTTGTACTTTTCTGTGTATAAATGTTGCGACAACCACGTACAGTCGTGAAATCGTGTCCTCAGATATTGAGCACATAATTAACACTATTTTGCACAGATTAATTTATTTGGATCTAGTCGGAAACAACTTTTAAATATTCGTTGCAGCTGCTTGTAAAGTCTACCACCTTTTCACTTCTTTACCCCAAATACAAAGCCACGCGAGAGCCAAGAATTTGATACCTTTAAGTCTTATAATATGCAGAGTAAATTATTAAATCAAGAACGATAATTTCTCTGAACTGATTTACAGAGAACTTTCAGACATTTCTCGTCTATTTTGTTTACGAGTTCGATCACAGACAGAGGTAATGTTGTGTGTATATTTTATGTTTAAAAAAAAATTCTTTCTCTAGTCATTTTGACGAAATACAAACAGGGCCCAATTCAGAAATCAAAGTAACACTTAATATTTTTAAAATTACACTCTCTCACTTTCGAACATTAATTTTTAAAACCATTCATAACACTTTATAAATTAGTAGGGGGGGGGGAATCATAAGATAAACTGTAAATGTGTTACAAAATGAGAAACAGTTAAAAGAAATAAATGTAGGTGTTTTATTTAGATCGCCATGAAGCTCGTCACATTAAGAACGAATAACTTTAAAATTACAAGCAATTGTTTTATGTTTTAGTTTTAGAACACATTTCTTCTCGTTACGTGCAGTCCACTGACTCATCAAAGGCAATTTCTGTCAAAAAATCGTAAAATTCATCAATAGAATATCTGAAAGGACGAATGGCTTCGATTTTAGATTCTCATCGAGTGTGACTTCAGGGTAGTAATCTTTTTATATGTTACCAAGGCAGTTTTGAATGTGAGAGAAGCTTACACAATTTCTGAACTTATTTTCTACATGACATTGCCGTATCATTGACAACTAATACGAGAGAATGAGGCGGACAAAATATTCTCGGGTTCGGCTTTCTAATGCGTCATAGAACTGAATGTTTTTCTTTCATATTTGATTATTGTCGTACCGTGGCCTCACATGCTTGCGACTGGCGTATTCATGTCGACAATTTTCTAGAATACATTCAGGTAACACTGAGACTGCAGTGGCTTCTACTGGAATGAAACCAAGAAAAAGCTCACGAATATTAATATCACTCTGTTCTATATTACCAAATCTTGCAGACCATGTTAAATGTCCAGTATGACCTACATCTGAAGGACAGTCTGTGGTTGTACTTTAATACTTAGCTTTCTGCTTTACAGAAACTATTTCCTGTTTCATGGCCCCAGAGAAGAGAGAAATCAATTTTAATCATTTTGCTAAGTAAATGAGAGACGGACCCACAAATAAGCGTGGTCAATAATCAATGAAAATGTTCTTTTCTTAATACTTTATTTTCCTATTATTTAAGTCCCGTCCCCCCCCCCCCCTCAAAAAAAGTATCTCCGAAAAAGTTGGCGCCCCTTGCAAAATGCACGTGTTGCACTATCGATAGATCCGACAGAAACACTTTCAAGTCGAAAATCTTAACAATAATCACACTATAATAAACAGCAATATTAAAGTCTGGAGTGAACTGCAGTATTAAAGTGCTTTTACTCGACACATTTTTCTCTTTGGTGTTACTTCTGAGGTGACGAAACACAAGACTTGTCTATCGCGTGCCACGTAAAGAACACCAAAGATTAAAACTGACCCGAGATTGCAAAAAGGTTGCACATCCCTGATGTATTTAGTTGTACTGAATGTTCATGGGGGACTGCAAGCGAAGGAGCACATCACTTCTAAATGATTTTGATGAAATAAGGATCTTCATTGGTTCTTCAGTCGCTGTGAGTTCTAACGCTGCTCAAGTTTCATGGAAATGATTTTTAATTGATATCCTCGTGCACTAACAGCTGTTCACAATGTAACCCAGGGTGTCTTGTCGCGAATACAGATATTCTTCGTTTTTCAGCGCTGCATACATAGGCATCTGTTTGCCTGGTGCCCAGTTTTTATAGCTGGATTGACAAAATAGCTTCAATAGCAGGTTTCTACATCAGAAAATCGAGTGACAAGACAGTCGACTATCGTCTGTGCTTCATCCGTGATTGTTTTCTGCCTTATCTTCAGATACTCAACGTTTGCCGATATATCTCTCTCTCTGAACCTTAAGTGCCCAGGGCACATAGGGGTTCCACAAGGGTTTTCCACAAATGCTTGTCCTTCGCCTTTTTTTCTGCTCTTGCCCAGGTGAGCCCTCTATTGCTCAACATCCTTTCTGTTGTTCTTCTCCATGTCTCTTTTGGTCTACCCTTACTTCTGTTCCACTGTGGTGTCCATCTTAGTGCTATATTTGCCGATATAGCAGTGGGATATGTTGCCTGAAATCAATGAGCCGTGACAGGTCGAAGGTAAACCAGATTTTAAGTTCACCTGGCCAGCTGATTTGTGGGAGTGACAGCTGGTTGTTGAGTGTGGACGTGTTCGGGACTGGAGAGACTGTGATTGATGGGCTGCACATTCTCGTGTCGCAAAATGTTCTGGAGATGAGAGTCCAAGCAGGTCACTGTTAAGTCGAAGGAGTTGACTTCTTCGTCCATGCAACACGTTCGTGTTTTTGTACGGTTGAACTTCGTTGCTGTAAAATTTGTACACACAAAGTCAAGGCGAAGATGTCTGGTTCAGTTTTACAAAAGATGGAAAGAGTGAGGAAAGTGAGCGGGAACAAGAATATCAGAAAGTAAAATGAGCACGTATAAATGAAGAACACATAACAACGCAAAATTTCAGCAAAAGCAGGTTTTTGAAAACTGAACAAAATATTTCTTTTTTTTTCTTTGTTATGATGAGCTTGAAGGCGCAGACCATGGAGATTTTTTCTTTCTTTCTTTCTTTTTTAATTGGCTGCAGTTTTATATACACCCAGTTCCTTCGATGTGATGATGTTGGCCTATGTTCTCATTCCAACTATTCATCGCAGCCAAATTTGTTCATAGCAGCATTCTAGATGTTTGTCTTATTCAATCACAGTACAAAATCGAATTCACAATCAACACATGACAGGGACAATCAGTAAACACACCTTACATTAGTTTCTGGAACGGGCGACAGGGACAATCAGTAAACACACCTTATACTGGTTCCTGGAACGGGTGACAGGGACAATCAGTAAACACACCTTATACTGGTTCCTGGAATGGGCGACAGGGACAATCAGTAAACACACTTTATACTGGTTCCTGGAACGGGTGACAGGGACAATCAGTAAACACACCTTATACTGGTTCCTGGAACGGGCGACGGAGCAGATACGGGAACGTCTTGGCGGTAGTGAAGTTACTACCCGAAATGAATCAATCAATCAGTCAATCAATCAATCATTTTTGCACCATTTTGATTGTATAAGAATTAATGGTTGTTGTTTTTTTTCATCTCAAACACGTGTAGTCTGCATGCTCCAAGCCTGGTCAGAAACATTTACTACCACTAATGGCTTCCCTCAGCTGCATATTGTAAAGAAATACGGAACAAAGGAGAAAATACAAAGACACACACACACACACATACACACACACACTCTCACTCACGTCTTTGTAAAGGGTATACCTGCTTCGTGTATGTAGCAGATTTAGAAAGTGTATTTCTCAGGTCAATGTAATGTCCTATCAACTAAGTAGGACAAGGCTGGACACTTCCAGCTGATGGATAATACAGTATGGTCTTATAGTCCATCGTTATAAAGTTTTATTCACTGTGTTTGACTCGTCCTGAGAGACTTGCGAAGTAGTGGTTATAAGATTCGCAAATTATTTAATCTGTCAGCGAGCGAGAAGAAAGCAGATAATCATATTTTATTCCGGTCATGGGTGTAGACGAATTGCAATTTCTATTTTTTAATTTATTACGTGGTGAAAGTATTAAAGGGTAATTAGACCGGAACGAAATAATCAGCAACGACGAATTTTGTTACGATGGTCGTTGTCGTAAGTATTTTACTGCCGTTTTTCTTTGAGGTTGACATTTGTCACTTTCAAAACATAATTATGTAACGTAGGAACAATATCATCATCGGCAGCCGAGTACTGCACCGACAACAACCAATTCAGAGCCATTTTTCAGCACCTCGATCATCGAGTGCAGTTTGCTTTTCTGACTCCAGATCGAACGAGAGCAGAAATGTTCTGCCAAAACGATAGTTTACTTATACAAGGAACTCAGCATTACGGACGACTCAGAAATAATTTTTCACAAATGTGAACTACAGGGACCAAAAAAAAAAAATGATCGCATACTCTCAAGTGGGAGGCATCACATGGATCTGCTGTTCTGGGTATTCGGGAGTATATGGTAAAGAGCGGGCTGATCGATTGTCTGGAAAGGCCTCCATGCAAGGTGTGCTGAAAGTCAGACATCTTGAAGACTTCTATGGACAAATTGTGAGGGTAGGAAGAGTTATACTTGGAGAATTACACTTACATCCACAGAATGAAGGAACTTGGGGTGAAGCAAGACGAAGGAAGCAACAAATCCACAGTCAACACATGACAGGGACAGTTAGTACACACACCTTACATTGGTTACTGGACTGGACGGTGGAACAGATATGGGAATGTTCTGACTGCATTGATGTTACTTCTTGAGATCATTCAGTCAGTCATTCCCAAATAATTTTTCACTGTTACCAGTAACACAAATATACTTTCCAGATTTTGAAACATTGGAAGCAATGAGAAAGTTGTCAAATTGAATCATCGTGGCTATTAGAAATCATGATGCATCTTTGATTCACCTTTAAATTCACATTAACAATCCATCATTATCTGGAAAAAAAAGTTATTGAATCTCAGAACAGAATTATTTTGATTTACACAGATTTTTCAGTGTAAGCATGGGCCAAACATAAAATGTTCATTTTTGCACTTTGAAGAAGTTCATGAGTGCTCTAATCTTCTTTGAATGAGGATCTTAACATGGTGCACATATTCCCTAGAACCATTGAGAACTATGATGTAAGTTATATGGATTTTAGCATGGTGCACATACTCCTTAGAACAATTGAGAACTATGATGTAGGTTGTAACTTGCCAAGCTATGATGATACTGTTAGTATTTGCTTGTTCATCCTTTTTATTCCATATCCAAAAGAAGCCAGGTACCTGTTTTTGCATCCAGTTTTTATAGCAGCACCAGGAGCTGCAGCTGAATCCTTCAATCACCAGTGTGAGAAGCAAGTGCATTATATACTTTGCTACTTACAAGCTTTGAAAATGAAGGATGAAAGAGATATATATGTATATTTTTTAGTGTATGTACCCCCTGTAGATTTGGGTCAAGTTTTTTATATTCAGGGGACTAAGCTTCACTTATTCTTTTTTTTCTCCTGCATTTACTGACAAGCATGTGGACATTGCATTTTAGTGTGCCTGACCCTGCAGTTAGATGTCTTCAGAGTCAGATTTCCCTAACAGCAGTACGTCAGGTACTAATACTACAGCTGGTTGAGCCCCAGTTGTGGGCCCTAAACTTGCCAAAGCTACCGAGTGAGTGGACATTCTGCAAGAGAAAATATATTCTGAGAAAATCTTCTACATTTCCATTTCATGCTTCTCATATCATGATATCTGATATTGTGTATCATGATATCTGATTCTGTTCTTGCAAAATGGATAATTTCTGTCTTTATTTTTTAAATAAAATATTTGGGGTTTTTTTTGCCCAGACATTAGTCATGAAAACTTACTTATAACAGAACTTTTTTGCACTTTGACTTTTCTTGTTCCAAACAGCAAAATGGTTCATTTCATCACAGAAGATGGCTTTGAAACAGACACATGTCAGCTGTTTTTTGAATTTGCTGAGCTGCATCTCTCATGTTTGATTCTACACATTTTTTTATTTTGTTACAGTAAATGAGTGGCCGCTGAAATAAATAATAGAGAACCTAGTTTCTTGCCCAGTGTGAGCAAGAAGATATGCATGCTACAGCAGCAAAAAATAAGCTAAAATTAGACTGTCATGTGCTGAGAGGGACCCCACCAGCATTGCTAAAACAAGTGAGGGAAGAAGAAAGAGAAGGCGTTCAAAGAAAACAAATCTGTGGCACCAAAAAGAGGCTGGCTGCAGACTATAAGCAGTGGAGAAAATTTGTTGCTGCACTGCAAGATGCCACAGGGCATGCTGGGCAGTGATTGCTTAATTGACATGCATAGAAGGGCGGACAGAAAAAAAAATGTTTTTATTGTAAGGGACAATTACTTTAATTTTCTATCTGTCAAACAAAGTCTGTTCCTCATTGCTTCCTCTTTTATGCAACAATAAAGGGACTTAACTGACATTACATCCGTTAATGTTCAACCTCTTGTTCTTTATGTATTTTAATGATCTGTAAATGCTGTATTTGGAACACAACAGGCCAAAGAAAAAGAGGCAGACCACGTGAAACTCTAAAGAGGACATTGTTAAGAGAGGCCAATTTAGTAGGCATAAAATCCCTTGATGAGGTTGAAAGGCTCGCCGAGGACAGGAAAAATTGGCGAACTACCTTGTGAGCCCTATGTGACGTTTAACGGAACGGGAAGGATATAAGATAAAAAATGCCGTATTGTGATCAAAAGTAACTGCCATTGTCTTCATTTGTATGTCAGTTTTAGATACAGAAAAAATGACTGCAACCGTCTGTACAAGAGATATATATCATCAGTTTTAGATACAGAAAAAATGACTGCAACCATCTGTACAAGAATTAATATCATCAGTTTTAGATACAGAAAAAATGATTGCAACCATCTGTACAAGAGATATATATCATCAGTTTTAGATACAGAAAAAATGATTGCAACCATTTGTACAAGAGATATATATCATCAGTTTTAGATACAGAAAAAATGATTGCAACCGTCTGTACAAGAGATATATATCATCAGTTTTAGATACAGAAAAAATGATTGCAATCATCTGTACAAGAGATATATATCATCAGTTTTAGATACAGAAAAAATGATTGCAACCGTCTGTACAAGAGATATATATCATCAGTTTTAGATACAGAAAAAATGATTGCAATCATCTGTACAAGAGATATATATCATCAGTTTTAGATACAGAAAAAATGATTGCAATCATCTGTACAAGAGATATATATCATCAGTTTTAGATACAGAAAAAATGATTGCAACCATCTGTACAAGAGATATCTTAGTCTTGTTTTGTTCTGAGGGTATTTACCAGTTATGGAAACGTTATTGTTATGTTGGTTGCATTTTTTTTACCATGTGCAACTAAAACATTGTATGTTAAATTTAGAATATGTTTGCTCATAACCACAGCAATTCTGTTCATGTTTGTTCATATTCACAGCAGTTATGTTTATTCATAATCATAGCAATTCTGTTTGTTCATAACCATAGTTCTGTTTATGTTTGTTCATAATCATAGCAGTTCTGTTTGTTCATAATCACAGCAGTTATGTTTATTCATAATCATAGCAATTCTGTTTGTTCATAACTACAGTTCTGGTTATGTTTGTTCATAATCATAGCAGTTCTGTTTGTTTATTCATAACCAGAGCAGCTGTATTTATTTATTCAAAATCAAAGCAGTTCTGTTTACATTTGTTCATGACCAGAGCAGTTCTGTTTGTTTATAATCAAAGCAGCTCTTGTTTAGATTTGTTCATAACTAGAGCAGTTTTGTTCATAATCACAGACATTTTACTTTAGCACAGTAATGATAAATGACATTTTTATTTCTGTTTGAAGCACAAATTAAATCTGTTGTTAAGGAAGAGTATATTTTACCTGTTATAATCTGTCGTGTTCTTGTCTGGTAACCAAGGATTGAGGATGAGCAGTCTCCTCAAGTTATAATAAAGCAGATATCTACTTGTTATGGATTCTGAGAATTGTGAGGCTGATGTCGGTGATGCTGTCAGTGAAAATGATGTCATTGATGCTGTCATTGAAAGTGATGTCAACTTAGGTGACATTAATGGGTCACGTCTGTGGAAGAGCTACTGGGAGGAGGATGAGGAGGATGTGGAGGAGTTTACAGAGGAGGAGATAAAGAGTAAGTGTGTTTACAGATAAAAATTAAGTGTTTTTTTTTTTTTTTACAGATAAAATGTGTATTTATATTCTCTCATTTATCTCTAGAGTCAAGGTTACAGAAGTCACCCTGGTGGAGGTCAGCAGCCTTCATAACCCACCGTACAACAGCAATTTTGAAAGTGTGGTTTACCATTAAAGTTTTTTGTTTGATTTAGGGCTGTGGTCTAGTTACTTGGACTGTGCACACAATTTTCTTCAGGATAGACAAACTGAAAGAGAGGCAGAAGAAGACAGAGAGAGAGAGAGAGAGAGAGAGAGACAGAGAGAGAGAGAGACAAGAAAGAGAGAGACAGAGAGAGGAGAGAGAGACACAGAGAGAGACAGAGAAAGAGAGAGAGAGACAGAAAGAGAGAGAAACAGAGAAAGAGAGAGAGAGACAGACAGAAAGAGAGAGAGAAAGAGACAGAGAAAGAGAGAGAGAGAGAGACAGAAAGAGAGAGAGACAGAGAAAGAGACAGAAAGAGAGACAGACAGAAAGAGAGAGAGACAGAAAGAGAGAGAAACAGAGAGAGAAAGAGACAGAGAAAGAGAGAGAGAGACAGAAAGAGAGAGAAACAGAGAGAGACAGAGAAAGAGAGACAGAGAAAGAGAGAGAGAGACAGAGAAAGAGAGAGAGAGACAGAGAAAGAGAGAGACAGAAAGAGAGAGAGACAGAGAAAGAGAGAGACAGAGAGAGAAATGATAATGATGTGATAGAATGATAGAAATCTATTGAACTAATAGAACAACATCTACCACCGAGATCTGTGGAGAAGCATAGTTTGCTTGCACCTGAAATACACTGGAATCAAATAAACCTACATCTTAACATATGACACTAGACTAGTGTCTTGCCAGATATTTACTTTGGTACCCTGATTAAATTATTCACTCTAAAATTTTGGTCAAATAGTCCACTCAAGCTTGTCTCAAATATTTTTTAACCTTTATTTGTTTATGACCATTAAAAAAAAAAGCATTTTTGGTCATGAAAAGCTAGAAAGCACTGATGATAAAATGTTTTATCCTGCACGATGAAGCTGATTTCTGATTATTAACATACATTTACTTGTTCCTTCCTACTCACTTGTTGTAAGAGTTGGTCTTGTTGTAACAAATTCAAGATCAGCTTGACTGACAAGTGCACATGTAGCATTAGTAAAGTTGACAGAAGAATATTTTCTGTGAGAATCCCCACATACAAGGAACAAAGAAAACAGATATGGTCAGTGCCTGTATTAGGCCAAGAGATGCTGTATGGGGACGCATGAGCTCCAGCTGACTACTTCAGATGTACTCAAGTCAAAGTCTGAAAATGACTGGAGCAGAACAATTTAGTTTGCTATTTAGAATGAAGGAGCTGAGAGGGAATAACAAGTTTAATTCCTTAAGATAGAGAGATTACTTATATTTCGATGACTTTCAGTAATGTTCACGAGTCCTGTTTGTTGTCAGAACTTATTAGGGTGAACTAGTAGAGTACAGAAAGTCTGATTATCACGAGAAAGGTGGAAAGAAGTTTCTAGATACTAACAGCGTGTGGTAACTGGCATGAGTTGGAAGGAAAAATCCCGAGATTTCACAGCGGAGCCAGGAAATATAAAAACACATTGGACTCTGAGGAATTAGGGCTCAGACAGAGATGGCTCGGACTTAGAGACTAATAGTATGTGCTCCGGATGACTGACAACTCACTACCAAAAATAGCACTAAGATGGACACCACAGGGGAGCAGAAGTAAGGGTAGACCAAAAGAGACTTGGAGAAGAACAACAAAAAGGATGTTGAGCAATAGAGGGCTCACCTGGGCAAGAGCAGAAAAAAAAAAAAGGTAAAGGGCAGGCATTTGTGGAAAACCCTTGCGGAAGCCCCATGTGCCCTGGGCACTTAAGGTTCAGAGAGAGAGAGAGTATGATTTTTGATAGTCAGAGTTTTCCAATCATGGTTGTTAGGTAGGACCACGATTCGTTATAGCTGGTGGTAAGAGTAATGCTCCAGTCATGTAAAGTGTTGTTTGTCCCAGTGGACATAGTTTTGTGTAGAAGTGTTGGATCATGTTACTTACCAGTTTTTTTTTAGTTTTGAGATGTCAGCAGAAGTTCTCCTACTGTTTAGTGTAGGACTTAGGGTGGAAGTATTGTAATGTTTTTGAGATATTGATTCAAGTGTTTGGAACAGTGTGCTGATTTGAAGTCTATTTTGTTCCCTATGGCAGGATAGCTCCCTTGCCAGAACACTTGGCATTATGTGTTTTTTTGGTATTATTTGGTTTTCTTGACTTAATCCATCCCTCACCTCTTCATCTGCATCTAATTCCCATATTAAAGCTTTGTGGTTCTTTGAAAACTATAAATTGGAGGCTTTGTTGTGATAACATGTACATTCTTGTGTTGTATCATGGAAGGACAGGGTGCTTATCATTGCCCTTGTGGCCAGGGACATCTCTACTACCAGTGTGTGAACTGTTGCGAACCTGTAATGTGTTGTCACTTTGCGTTTAGTTTGTTAACAGAAAATAGTTGATTCCAATTCTTGGAAAGTTAACTTGAGCAGTAAAGAGAAACACTTTTGCAGTAAAACACACAGCTAACTCGTTCTTCAACGAGCATTCTGCCTTTCAGCAGTCATGGTAACTGCTTCATAAAGCTGTCCTATTACACTTTGTGTGTCAACGTATGAATAGCTAATTAAAAGGACCTAAAGGACGTTCAAGAGGCATAATACTATATACTGAAGACATTTCTTGAGAGCAAGATCAAACAGAAGAGAACAAGAGGACAACAGTGGACACAGATGAGTGAACAACATCAAGAGATGGACAGGAACCAGCTTGACTAAGTGCACTATGAAGACAAGAAACAGCAGAGTAGAGATTCATTACAGTCAACCTTCCATGGGGAGATGGCACGAGATGATGATGAAAGGATGGTTATCAACATGAGATGGGTGATATTAGTTTTTGTACATCTATGCAGATATCAGCGCCTGTTTGGATTGGAAAGATGATGCCCATTTCTATTTACTTTTAGTAAGTGCTTGAAATGTGAGCTGAAATATTACAATAAACTTCCAGCTTCTGGTTTATGTGTCGTCACTTGCTTCTAAATGTACACGAGTTCTGGATGACGACATTTGTAAATGTTTGCAGTTGTTGTTAAAATAATTTTGTCGTCATTTCAGACGATCCCGCAAAAAGAATCTTGTGGGCAGCAGAGAATAATCATCTGGATGTTGCCAGTGAACTTTTGACCACTGACCCAGATCTGGTAGGCTCACGAGATAGTGACATGTATACCCCACTCCACAGAGCATCATATAACAATCATGAGGAAATGGCAAAGGTATGTTTTGACCATTCAGTGCTAGATCTTTTTAGACCGTTTGAGCTGTGTTACTGATCTCCATCAGTTATATGTGCTCTGTATAGATCTGTGTGACTGTGGACTCTTTGCATCAGTTGTATGCGCTCTGTATAGATCCATATGACTGTGGACTATTTGCATCAATTATATGTGCTCTGTATAGATCCATATGACTGCGGACTATTTGCATCAATTATATGTGCTCTGTATAGATCCATATGACTGTGGACTATTTGCATCAATTATATGTGCTCTGTATAGATCTGTGTGGCTGTGGACTCTTGTCCTTCAACTCAGTGCCAAGTGTTGGTATCCACAAGTGTTTTCTTGTTTGGTATACTGTTTTATTTGTTCAAGTTATATTGTAGTCTATATTAATAAAGAAGTTGCTACATTGGATGCTTTAAAGCCAAGTTATATATCAACAAGGAAGGTGCTATGCTGGATGCTTGAAAGCCAAGGTACAGATTTCATACTTTCAACGATGCCCTTTTTAAAAAAAAATTTTCTTTCTCCACTGATAGTATGTGATCTCTCATTATTTCTCTTCATTTTTGTTTTTTGTCTGGCATATGAAAGGCAGAATACAACATTTGGTCATTTATTACCTGAAAAAAAAAAAGCTTGCTTTAGCAGTCTAACTATTGTTTAGTTAAATTAAAGGTTCATCTTGACCTGTCAATATATTCAGGTTTTGTGGCTGTGGCATTATTTCTGCTGTGTTAGCATTATACTTGTAACATTCATATTCTGTGACTTTTATGTTAACATTTACATTCTGTGATTTTATACACCATGTTAACATTCATTCTGTGCTACCCAAGGAACAGTTGTGATATGAACACACTTAACAGTCACTGTGAGAAAGGGAACATTGGATGTGACTGCAATCGACTGTGACCGTTAAAAAGTTTAATTTCATCCTTTTATAAGTCACAGAACAAAACTTTCTGTATGAGAAAGAGGGGGCATAGTACTGAGAAGTCTTCTAGAACCTCTTGTCTGTTGCAGGAGTGTCAAACAGACAGAATTCTCTGTATGCTAAGAAAACTCACTCACCTGTGGGCAAAAATGACAAGCACAGAGTACTACCCTAAAAACAGGCCTTCCAGCTTTTGGAATTTCATACCTGTCAGTAGGTGGAGCCGAGACCTTGGTCTGTGGCCACACTTGGCTTGTCAGGATGATGAAGGGAACATGGAGAGCACTGCTTTGGGGGGGGGGGAGAAATGAGGAAATTCTGATGTGAAACCAGCAGGTCAAGAAAATTATAAGTCTATGGGTCTCTAC
This sequence comes from Achatina immaculata, assembly GCA_009760885.1. Classification (NCBI taxonomy): domain Eukaryota; kingdom Metazoa; phylum Mollusca; class Gastropoda; order Stylommatophora; family Achatinidae; genus Lissachatina; species Lissachatina immaculata. The sequence goes on along the minus strand of CM019696.1, from coordinate 48,288,034 downwards.
AGCAGTGGCTACCAGAATGTTGACAACAGTGCCAGCACACTGCAGGTGGCAGAGAACGGACATTGTTGAAACACTTATCAGGTTTCTCATCCCAAAGCCAGGGTGTCTCCATGGAACTGTCTTGAAGCTGTTTGTCCAGCTGTTGTTGCACACAGAACCTGATCTCGCTTCTCCAGGGAATGAAAGAAAGACACAGGTGAAAAACCTCAACAAGGGGGAAGACAGTGAAAAAAATTGTAAAGCCAGGAATCAGAAAAGTCAAATTCTGTGACTTTATCCTCTGAGATCTGTGCCTCGGTTGGCCCAAGTGTAACTCTAGTCCTGGCTGTGTTTTATCATATTCACGCTGGACACTAGCAGCTGAAACTGACTGCAACAAAGTTTTTTTTTATCAAATGCAGAGTGTTCTATTCCCTACTGCTTCATTTTCCAGTCAGTGATTCTCAAAAGCGCTACAGAGTATGTGCAGTTGTCCCAAGATCCTTCTTCCAAAGAGGAGGTAGAACACATGCAGATTTGTCTCAAATGTAACGATGGTCCTAAAAATGTTATTTTTATTTTTTTTAGAAACTTTTATCTCAACTTAGGATAACGTAACTTGTATTATGAATAAACTGACAAATGAAAAAAAAAAATCCTCCCCAGTTTCTCCTGTCCCATGGTGCAGACGTAGCAGGGCAGACGGCAGATGGATGGCAGCCGCTCCACAGTGCTGCAAGATGGAATTCCGTGGAAACTGCTCAGATTTTGATAAACTGTGGCGCCGATGTCAATGCAAGAACAAATGGTGGACTGACTCCTCTACACATGGCCGCTTCCGAGCCCGAAAATGGACAGATGCTGGAGCTGCTTCTTACAGATCCCAGTATTGATACGAGCATAAGGTCTGCGGCAGGAGAAACAGCTCAAGATATCTGCCAGCGATGTAGTCCACATTACAGGTTATTCGACTTGGTGGAAGACTGTGCAAATGTGCTGAAAGAATCTCCATATTACGAGTATACTCCGTAAACAGTTTTTACAAGGTAGTGAGCAATGTTTAGTTTCAATTTATTTCATGGCTGCTTTCTTTCTCCCACTAGAGAAAACTCCAGCTAGTAAATTCAATGAGAAAAAATGATTAATCAGCAATTTTATAGAACTTAATTTGGTTGGAGGAAATATGTATGTAATTACAGAATGTAAATACAAATGAGGCTCAGGTGTGTAATTAGAGATTATAAATACTTGTACAAATGAGGCTCAGGTGTGTAATTAGGAAGATATAGATAATTTTTATTTATGAAAAAAGAAATCTGGAATGTCACAGTTTCATTTCAAGAACCGGTTGGGTTGTCTTGTTATGAAAATAAAAAAAGTTTATTTTGCAAGTTGGTTTATTGTCCCATTTGTTTGAAGGGATTACTTTTATTTGTTTCTTTCAGTTCAAGTAAATCCATACCATTTCATTTTTTTTTTTTTCAGATGAAATATGACAACTGCTTGTTTGTTTCAAGTTGTTTTCATTTATATGAATTAGAAAGTTGTTTCATCTGATGTTTTCTTTATCTAAGGAAGACTTTTTGTTAGCTGAACATTTATCCGAATAATTACTGCACATTATTGTTCGCTTAAGTTTTCTGTGAATATATTATGTATTTTATTTATTTAGTTCTAAATTTTAAAATCTGGAATTAAAATTGAAGAAACAATAAATATAAAGCTGGTTATTAATTTGTGTTCTTAGAACCTAGACGCTGTAACAAGTAGTTGTGAGCTGTAACAAGAAGTTGTGAGCAAGCCAAATTTAAAACTTGCGGACGTAATCGGAGATGTGGTCAAGTGTAAAGATGGGCAGAGCGTGAGAATATTTAAAGACTTTGGATCTGTGGTCAGCAGCACTGTCTACTGTTTGATCTGCAGCTGATACGATTTGGGTGCCACCAGTTGGATGATGCAGAGATGCAGATGAAGCCACTGACAGCAATTATTGAGGAAAGACACTGGCGATGGCTGGGACATGTGCTCCGAATGACTGATAACTCACTACCAAAAACAGCACTAAGATGGACACCACAGGGGAACAGAAGTAAGGGTAGACCAAAAGAGACATGGAGAAGAACAACAGAGAGGATGCTGAGCAACAGAAGGCTCACCTGGGCAAGAGCAGAAAAAAAGGCGAAGGACAGGCATTTGTGGAAAACCCTTGCGGAAAACCCATGTGCCCTGGGCACTTAAAGTTCAGACAGAGAGGATATCCCCGCCGGGTGAGAGGTGGTAGCCCACGCAGGCCAGAGTTGGACTTTCTCACCGGAAAACCTCAACGTGTTTTGAGATACCCATGTATCATCGCCGGGTGAGAGGTGGTTGCCCATCCAGTCCAGTGTTGGACTTTCTCACCGGAAAACCTCAGCGCAATTAGGATATGCATACATCTCCACCAGGTGAGAGGTGGTTGCCCATCTAGACTGCCCTGGTCCAGTGTCTCTGACTTCAGCATTTTGTGGTCGTGGCCGCTACCCTTCCTAGTTGTGACCAGGATGAAGCTTTTGCCCAGAAGGATGAATCCTCGCCACTAGTGACTTCCACCCCTGGGTTGAGCCGGTTTAGGCATATTTGAGATGTGACCGACCTCTAGAGCAGAGGTGCCGTAGCATGTGTAGCCTTCAAGTTTCACCCCTGGAGTGAGCCGGTTTAGGCATATTTCACCAGTATGGGTGTATATCGGGCTTGACCGACCTCTAGAGCAGAGGTGGCATGACATGCCTAGCCAGCAAGTTTCACCCCTGGTGCATGCTGGTTTAGGCATATTTCACCAGTGTAGGTGTATTTCGGATGTGGCCGGCCTCTAGAGCAGAGGTGCCGTGGTATGTGTAGCTCTCAAAGCGATACTACTGGACATACAGATTAAACTTCACTTTATCCTTTTCTTTCACCTTTTCACATCAACGCCACACAGCAACCCTGATTGCTTTTCTGCACTTTCTTCCTTGGCCGGGAGGAGCTTCACTCCACATGCGGCATCCGAAGAGTCTCACCAGCAGTGTATCTGATTTCCAAATTTAATTATAGGCCTGTCCTTTAATATCTAAAAGGGACAACTCCAACTTTTTAACAGAATAAGAAACTTTTAAGAACAAGAATATAATAAATCGTTGTTGCTCCACATTTTAAAATGTACAAAGGTGGATCTTGGCCAATCTTTGCCAGACAATAATGAAATACGAAAAAAAAATTGTCAGCAGCTATCAGACCAGTCTTGTAGTAATCTGGTCATGGTGTTAATCTCTCTCCTTGTTATATGTTTACGATTTTATGATCAATAAGACCATGTTTACAGTAAATTGGGTGTTGTTTGCACAAATAATACACTAAACTTTCCATATCAAAAGAGGCTGCGGAGTTTGTGGATCTACCCTTCAACTCCAGCTCCCTTATATTTCTACTGTCATAAATGGTAAACTTCTACTGACTCTCAATTCTACAGTACTAAGACATTCCTTCCCCCCCACCCCCTTTTTCTTGATTATGGATAGTTCCATGAAAAGCAAATGTAGTTTAATATCAAGAGAATGTCAGCGCCAGATAACTGCAACACCTTTCCCAAAGCTCTTCCAATACCAACCTCTCAAACTTACACCTTATAATGAACACCTTTCCCACTTCATGTTTTCAGCAAATCTAACCAAAGGTCTTCCAATACCAACCTCTCAAACTTAAACCTTATAATAAATACACAGCTCATGATGATGGTGATAAGCAAGCATAAAAAGCCAACACAAAAAACATAAAACTAAACATTTTTATTTGAGAATTTCTTGTTCTGCTACTTAGTTACCCACAGTCACATACATTCTTCCACATTTGTGAAAATGAACACTACACACATAATTTTGATATTAAAAACACGACTCTGAGAATGGAACAAAACAGCCAATCTGAAACACTGATAAAACAAAATGAATGGAGAAATTCTGTGCATACGGCCATTCACGTATACATGATCGTAGCAGCTGGCTGGTTTCAAGCATCTTCCTCCTGGGTGATCTGCATCATGAAGTTAGATTTTACTACTGGTGGAGAAGAGAGCTAGCAAGCCAGCAGCTGACCCAACTGACAAGGAGTAGTTACTGGCACTAGTTAAGGAAAGATCAGCCAAACCAGACAACACGGTTCACGTCTGACAAGATGATAACAGACAAGTATGTTACATCTTCAAATAACCCTTTAAACATTATTATAAGATAAAAGCAGTCTTTCCCACACACAGTTTCAGATATCAATCTAATATTGGCTGCCATGGTAACATATAATTTATTCTCTGTGAACTTGTTTAGGATAGTTACTAGTCCCCTAATTTTTTTTTTGCCCTATTCTGCTGAACATACCTAAACAATCTCACAGGACTTTGAGAATGAAAGAATACAAGAAGAAGAATCCTTGCTTTGTGAGCCTGGGGGAACTGTTGTTACAGTATTCTTAACTCTTTCGGTGCTGGAGGAAGAAAAGCAGACGTATGGTTGGGTACCAGACCAAAAACGCGGGTATTGGTCTGTAAGGGGGTATAGTTGTAAAATGGAATGGAAAACAGTATTTCCATGTACTTCCGTATATTTAATATGTTTCAAAGTATAGCTAAATGAATGAAAATTTCATAAATGCAGAGTTTTTTAGGAAAAAAGAAGTAATGTGATGTTTTTAGACACTGATTGTGGCCAGCTCACCATTGGCGAAGTCTAGATCTGCACTACTTACCGAGATGTGTATATCTACTTGTCAATCTTGTATTGTGATTCTGTGTTGCATTCTCGCTGAATGAATGTCTGAACACTTCCTAACTACTTCTCCAGTTGTCTAAATATGTTTAGATCTACTTGAAATACATTCAAGAGCAGCAGGGTGGCCATAGGCTATGTCCATACCCCTATCTACATCGTCAAAAATTGAAAAATTTCCATGCTTCTCGACCTTTTTCTCGCTCGGCATCGCTCGTAACTAGGCACTCTTTCGCCATTTTGAAAAGTGTCACCGGAATCACTGACGAAATATGTACAATCTAAATGTTATACAGGTTGTTTTATTGAAACAAACCAATGATCATTATAATGACCATTGGTAATGCAATGGGAAACCGAAAGCGTCATTATAATGACCAAAGGCATGGAAAGAGTTAAGCCCTATTATGACCTTGAACTCTACAGCAAGGTTGAAATCGGGAACAACAGTTTGCTGATCAATTCTGACAGTATCCTATGGTCCAGAAGACTTGTTCTGTGAGCTCAGAAGAGTGGAGACTATCAGAACCTAACTGACTAAGACAACTTTATTTGTCCTGGTTTTGTTTATATCTGCTGAGATCATCAATAAGCTGATAAGCAAAGACTGCTCTAACTGTCAATTTAAATATTTTTTAAAGCAAACATGTCCTTGATATTGCCATATTCTGGCATTTAAGCAGGGGATATAAGAAAGCAGCCTTCTTTCCATGTCAATGAGACGTGTGTGTAAGCAGGACAGGGGAGGTAACAGTCTCCATAGTTTTCCTGACCTGCAGGCACACTAAAAACTGATCTGGTCACACATGGCCACCTTTTCTTCTCTCCCTATCTGACAGCCCGGACCTTGCGGTCTAAACTCAGCCACCAGCCACTTCACTTTCAAGGCATAAAAACTCAACCTAAAACAGGCTCATGTGCCCCTCCCCACAGTAGATTTTGATGTTGGTGATCGGGCGAGACTTATTTTTACCATGCTATTATTAAGTGAAACTGTCATCGGGTGACTTCGCCGTGACTCAACAAGATATTATCCAATTTAGCGTCAAAACAACTAAAAAAAAGGATACACCACGGGGTTAACGTTTTTCAAAATGAAGAAGGAGGCGACGATGAGCAGAGCTAAGTACAGGGCATTGTTGTAAAATATTGAAAAAGTTGTGGCTTCATAATCTGCAACTTCGTTCTTCTTCCACAGTACTCTGTCGAGGAAAAATAAAGTAAGTACAAAGGAAAAAAAAAACAAAACCATGTTTCTTTTGCTGAAAGATAAACTGAAACAGCTGAGGTGTTTAGAAAGTCTTGAAATATTTTCTTTCCAGTCTATGAAACTTTAAACTTAACAGGAACCTAATACAATTACATTCTACTAAGTATAAAAATGGAGTTTTTAAAACCGTGTGATGCTAACAATTAACATTAAAAAAAAAAAAATCATCACAACCAGATAAATAAAGCAAATCCTAAGGGTACACAATGGAAGAAACTCAGTGTGTGTTGTGCAAGCAGCAGGGGTCTGGCAATGTTGACTAGAACTTTTCTGCTTCTTGTATAAAATCTGGCAGTCATAAAAAAAGTTTGCAAGCTGGGCTGGGTGGTGGTGGTGGTGGGGGGAGGATGTATGAACAAACTAACAATAAAAATGATGCCCCAGGCACTTAATTTCTGCCCTGGAAATGAAGATGATGACAACAGCCAGAGCCTGGTGAAAAATCTGCTGCCACAAACAGCCAAACCATCTCTAACCATGCCAAAGAAAATTCAATCTCAAATAATGGCAACAAGTCAGCGCTGAAGGACACAGAACAATTCTTTAATATTTGCATGGACATAAAGTGTTAGCATGAACAGTAACAATATCAGCACAGCATCAGGATATGCTAGTGTCCACCTACACAAACATCAGGATATGCTAGTGTCCACCTACACAAACATCAGGATATGCTAGTGTCCACCTACACAAACATCTAGCTTATAAGTAAGGCAAGAAGCCACCAGCAGGGCAGGGTGCAGGTAATAATGCCTGACTTCACCTCTGTATCATCAATCTAGCTCATCCCACTGGAATCCCCCCTATAGTAACATCTTACACAGCGCACTAGCTGACCTCTACATAGGCTACCAATCACGGACAGTGGTTGTGAGGGAAAATGTGGTGACCAGACGACTCAGTTACCTACAAGTTTACCTGCAGTACTTGGCTGAAGCAAGCTATAATAAATATAAAGACATTTATTGGAAAGGTGAGGCTGCCATCTTTCTAAGAGCTAGGACAAGTCATCGTTATTTTGTACATAGGAAAATACTTGTATAATTGTGTGTATTTCTAACTGGTTTACCACATCAAATACAAATAAGGACTTTATGTATCATCACTGGATATATCCAATGCACGTGGGGATAGAACTGCAATTATAAAACATATAAATCAAAGCCATTATTATAACAATAAGAAAACTGATTTATCATACTGCACAAAACTGAGACCTAATGCAAAAAAACTTAATCTGACTGGCTACTGAAACCACAGGGTTCACCGCTTGTGCATTATTCTGTTACACTGGTCAGACAAAATACTTCACTGGCAAAACATGAACGTTTAGACATGAGCATCGGAGATCAGTCAACACAGAATCAGTGAGTTATTGTGTGCTGAAGGAGATACTGAAAAGGAGACTGGAGCACCTATGGATGTGTCTAGAGTGCAAAGATGAGGATCCTTTTTTAAGTACTATGTCCATCAAATACTGCTGGGGTTATGCAGCAATGTGAGACCCTGCTGGGGTTATGCAGCAATGTGAGACCCTGCTGGGGTTATGCAGCAATGTGAGATCCTGCTGGGGTTATGCAGCAATGTGAGATCCTGCTGGGATTACTGCAGCAATGTGAGACCCTGCTGGGGTTATTGAGCAATGTGAGACCCTGCTGGGGTTATTGCAGCAATGTGAGACCCTGCTGGGGTTATTGCAACAATGTGAGACCCTGCTGGGGTTATGCAGCAATGTGAGATCCTGCTGGGGTTATGCAGCAATGTGAGATCCTGCTGGGGTTATGCAGCAATGTGAGATCCTGCTGGGGTTATGGAGCAATGTGAGATCCTGCTGGGGTTATGCAGCAATGTGAGACCCTGCTGGGGTTATGGAGCAATGTGAGACCCTGCTGGGGTTATGCAGCAATGTGAGACCCTGCTGGGGTTATTGCAGCAATGTGAGACCCTGCTGGGGTTATTGCAGCAATGTGAGACCCTGCTGGGGTTATTGCAGCAATGTGAGACCCTGCTGGGGTATTACAGCAATGTGAGACCCTGCTGGGGTTATTGCAGCAATGTGAGACCCTGCTGGGGTTATTGCAGCAATGTGAGACCCTGCTGGGGTTATGCAGCAATGTGAGACCCTGCTGGGGTTACTGCAGCAATGTGAGACCCTGCTGGGGTTATGCAGCAATGTGAGACCCTGCTGGGGTTATGCAGCAATGTGAGACCCTGCTGGGGTTATGCAGCAATGTGAGACCCTGCTGGGGTTATGCAGCAATGTGAGACCCTGCTGGGGTTATTGCAGCAATGTGAGACCCTGCTAGGGTTATTGCAGCAATGTGAGACCCTGCTAGGGTTACTGCAGCAATGTGAGACCCTGCTGGGGTTATTGCAGCAAAGTGAGACCCTGCTGGGGTTACTGCAGCAATCTGAGATCTTGCCGGAGCTTACCTCTCATCTTTCTCCTTCTTTGTCATTCTTTTATCATCAGCAAATTTCTTCATCATCTCTTTGGCAACGGCGTCTTCTCTTTTCAAAGCAATCCTGTCAGACATAGACAATTAAACAGAGTAAGACTAACAATGCTGATGGTAAACAATGTAAGAATAGAACAACTACAGGAAACTCCTAGAGGAACAGATAGCAAAGAAACAGTCTCAGAGACACAGAGAAGATGTAGAAGAGAAGTTGTATTTACAGTAAAACTTGTTCAAACTCATTTCTTTATTAGTATTTTCTTTTAATTTTCTGAAATGCATGATATATATTCCGCAGTCACTCCGTGAAAAGTGTTTGTTGAGAGTGATGTTCCTTGTTCGATGCTAGAAGACTGTGTGTAATGGTCTCTGCAGATCAATTTGTTGATGTATCTAATAGTGTAAGGTAAAGTCATGCCTCAGAGGCACATGGTGCTAGTGCTCATATTGTCCTTGACCTGTCAGCACACTACAGGGTGATGTGGTCAGCATCACACCTGGCTGCCTTTCCTTCCCCAACTCCAGAAGAAGTCAGGTACCCATTTCTACATCTGGGTGACTGGGGTGCCTCCAGCCAGATTTGAACTCACAATCTCCGCCTTGAGAGACTGGTGCACAAACCACTTCGGCACTCAGACACCCCTTCTACTGTGTGACACAATGCAAATGTGATGAAAAAAATATGTGTATGTGCACATACACGAGCATAAACATATATTTAGTTGTAGTGAACAAAGGCCAAAAGCATGCCATTGTATTTTTGGCAGTAATAATCACATAGGGCATGTTTTTTTTTTTTTTGAAGTAAACCTTTTGAGACTTGTAACACTTACTTGGAAAAGTGACTAATCTGAGTAAAAATGATACTTTCATTTCCTATCCCATCATACTCTGACAAGTCACAATAAAAAGTTTTGATTAATAATTTTTTTTTCAAGTAAATATTTTACAGTTACTTGAGCAAATGATACACACTTACTTGTGTTTGAGAATAAACTTCAGATTACGGTATGCCATTGCCACCAGGTATGTGCTGATAATAGTGCCGATGACAAAGATGATGGCTGACTGATAAAGGTCCATTTGATGGATACGCCAGAATAACCCTATTAAAATATTACAAGTTTTTTTTAAAAAACAGAATGGGTAAGTGAAGTAAAATGGAGCCCTTACAGTTCTAGTCAGGACAAAAAGTGAGAATTTATCACCACCATCTGTGTTATATTCTGACAGCTTGCAGATGCCTCCTCCGACTTATTCATTAGGTGGTGGATGGTGCAAAGACTTCTAGGTACAGAGTTTGTCACTATCTAAGAAAGCAGCAGCAGACCATAACAGGTACTCACACAAACTTGTGGATCTCCACATCAGTGGTTCACAAACTATTCTGGACTGCTCCTTGCATTCATCCAGGGCCACATCCCTACCACCCATAGAAACTTTCTCTGAGCTGGTCCTGATATGCACCTGCAACAAACTTTCTCTGAGCTGGTCCTGATGCCCACCTGCAACAAACTTTCTCTGAGCTGGTCCTGATGCCCACCTGCAACAAACTTTCTCTGAGCTGGTCCTGATGCCCACCTGCAACAAACTTTCTCTGAGCTGGTCCTGATACCCACCTGCAACAAACTTTCTCTAAGCTGGTCCTGATGCCCACCTGCAACAAACTTTCTCTAAGCTGGTCCTGATGCCCACCTGCAACAAACTTTCTCTGAGCTAGTCCTGATATGCACCTGCAACAAACTTTCTCTGAGCTGGTCCTGATATGCACCTGCAACAAACTTTCTCTGGCTGGTCCTGATGCCCACCTGCAACAAACTTTCTCTAAGCTGGTCCTGATACGCACCTGCAACAAACTTTCTCTGAGCTGGTCCTGATATGCACCTGCAACAAACTTTCTCTGAGCTGGTCCTGATATGCACCTGCAACAAACTTTCTCTAAGCTGGTCCTGATACCCACCTACAACAAACTTTCTCTGAGCTGGTCCTGATATGCACCTACAACAAACTTTCTCTGAGCTGGTCCTGATGCCCACCTGCAACACCCTTTTCCCTCACCCTCCCCCCAACAATGGAATCATTGCTCTAAACAGTGGCTAGCAAAGAAACCGTACATATACCGAGAAAAGGCAGGCTGAAACCACTGCCTTACTTTCATTCAGAATGTCAGATGGGCCTACATGCTCAAGGCTTCATCTCATGAAAGTAAAATTGGTCAATTCTCCAGTTAATTAATGTTACATCAGGGAAAGAAAAATTCCAGATCTGTTTAGAATTACCAAGGGCAGCATAAAATTAAGAAGCACAATTGTCAACACTTGTTGGCACATCATTAAATGGATGAAAATCCTCTGCTAATATTGTGACACCAAGAAATTATGTGATTTAAATCATGATAAATGTCAACAATGCGAACAAGGTTGGGAAGCCTGTTCATGTTCAACACGATAGTGAAAGATGTGTGTAATGATAAATGTGATAAAACTAGTACTAGCCATTGTTGTCTATTCCCTTTCCTTCCACTTTTCTTGTAAAACGGTGAGCAGTAAATGTTTTCTGAATGAATTTATTTCAAAAGTATCCTTTATACGCGAAACGGCCATTGAGACCACAAACTGTAAGATGTATTCATTTAACTGCTATCCACTGTTGACTTTTAACTTGTATAAAGTTGGGACAAAATGCTCGCGTGCTCAACGTCAAAGCTGACAGACGCCACGTCACAATTTCTATGCACTATCACAACTGCTTGTGAAAACTGAAAAAAAGTTAACTTACACATTGGAATGGCAGATACTATAAGCGCATTTCCATAAAACAGTGCTGATGACTTTGTTGAGACATTTCTGCTAAAATCTTGCAGCAAGAGCTCTTCTTCACGAGACAACTTGTTCTGTTTTCCACCTGCCATCTTGAAGTCTACAACCGGAAAGGGATCACGGTAAGTCTAACATTCAAACCATTTACAATAAAATATTGTAAGACATTAACAAGGCTTCAAATTACTTTGTAATAGATAACATGAAGAAAATAGATATTACAAAGACGAGACAAGTAACAATAAATGACTTAGCAGAACTGACTAAAGAAAGTTTGTCTCTTTTATAATATTTTTCAAATTATCGATCAGGTGAGATATTATTTCTGTACAAATATTTGTGCATTCTTCTGATAGAAAGCAAAAAAAAAAAAAAGGTTCTTAATCCCCATCGAATTAAGATTAAAGGTCTATCGGCAATGAAGGTCACGACAGCTGTCAGCACTGAGAAGAGGCTACTTATACTTCTTTACAAGGGACTGGTCACTGCGCCCATCGAGTACGCCCTAGTCATCCTCACCGTCAGCCCTGTGCAGATAGAAAAACTAAAAAATAAGCAAAATGAAGCCATGCAAGTTATCTTGGGGTTTACGAGAGACGCTTCTTGTGTAGCGATGATATACCAGCTTGATCTTCCGACCATGAATCACAGGATCAAGATGTGGAGGGCACGTGCATGCCTCAAGATAAGCGCAGACAGTGAGCACCCACTGCACCAAGAGCTCTTCAAAGAAAATGATGACAGGCTAAAGATGGGCAAATCATGGACGGGTCATGCAGAAGATGTCATCAAGCAGGTCTGTGAACCCAACAACATCAACATGTGCCTCCAGCGTTCAGGGGCACCTTCTCTTTCATTGTCACGCTTGACAAAATAAGCAGGGAGCAGACTCCATTTGCTGTAAATGCTGAGATCAACGTCCTCGTAGTGAAAACTCCATTGAGATAAATGTTGTGATTTACACAGACGGGTTAGTTGTACGACATCAAAGGAGTGCATGGGTATTCACATCACTTTAGGCGGGCAGAACAATCTAGAGAGCCAGCGGTGCCTTAGCTGTGACCACAAGCACCTAAGGACATGTCCGGAGTGCAGTGATGATGACCCAGGTCATAAACCATAAATGATACATAATTATGTCACTTTCTTGCATATACTGAGATAATAAAAGCGAAAGTGGCGCCTCAAGAGGCTGGAAGTAACTTCGATAATCTGACACTTGGGTTAATTTGTCACGGATTTTTGACAAACCTACATATGTCCGCATTATTAGCCGGATTTGAAATTAAATTATTTATAATGTTATAATAGCATGCAGATTTCAGGAAAAAAACAGGTTTTTGGTTAATTTAAGCAGCACAAAGCAGAAGAGTGAAATTTTTAGTAAATAAATAGTAAACCATAGTTCTCGTGTAACGAGATCTCGCAAGTCCATTTTCTCCAATGTACACAAATTGTTTGAAGAATGGTTGTCAAGTGTTTGTTATTGGACTGTGAGGCATGCAGCGGCATCGAGCTCAAGTTACCGCATTGACAACAAAAGACTGTTGCCAGTTGTAGCAGACAGATCGCAAACATCACATACGACGTCATTTAAAGTAACAAACGTTACTGAAGCGATTGTATAAGGAGCGGTAGATGGTATGTATGTTTAGACTTCATAATGAAAAAATGCTACACAGGTACATGGGACCCAACTAGAAGATCTTGATTTTGCTGATGACATAACTCTTATAAGTAACAATATGAATACCATGCAAGAAAAAACCAGATAGCCTGTCTTCACTGGCAAGCAAAATAGGACTTGAAATTAACAAGGACAAAACAAAAATAGTGAAACTTCCCATTAACTTGGTTGCTGTGCTTATAACTTTTGAATGCCATATGTTCTCAAGATTCTTGAAGATCGATACTGCTTTTGCAGTTCTAATTCTAACTTCCTTACTAGTGTCACCATCCTGGTCTATGTAGCTGCCAAGGTATGCAAATTGATGGACTTCTTCAACAGCTGCCCCTTCTACGTGTATTTTTCCATTTCGACTCTTTCCGTGGGTGCTGGAATAAAAGCACGGGTCTTGATATGTATACAGGGTATAGTTGTAGAATTGAATGAAACGGTATTTCCATGTACTTCCGTGTACTTATTGTGTTTCAAAATATAACTAAATGTATGAAGATTTCATAAATGCAGAGTTTTTTTTAGGAAAAAAGAAGTAATGTCATGTTTTTAGACAATGATTGTGTCCAACCTACCATCGGATAGGTCTAGATATACAGTATGTACCATCTGAGATGCCTAGGAACTACATGTCGATCTCGTATTGTGATTCTGTATTGCATTATCGCTAAAATAATGTCTGAAATAACCTTCTAACTACTTCTCCAGTTGTCTAATATGTCTAGATCTACTTGGGATACATTCAAGAACAGTAGTCTGGTCACAGGCCATGTCCATACCCCTGTCTACATCATCAGAAATTGAAATCTCTCGATGTTTCTCTTCATTTTTCGCTTGACATCACTCGTTACTAACCACGCTTTCAGCTATGATGAAAAAGGTCACGGGAAATTCACACTAAATATTTACAATCTAAACATTACACTGGTGTTTTTTTTAATGAAACAAACCAAGCATCACATAAGTGACAAAAGGCACCACATCAGAAACAGGAAGCATCACTACTTTGACGATAAGCACGGAAAGAGTTGAAACTATTCAGTTCAAATGTAATATTCTTTCTTATATTCTTATATCGTTCCCGTGCCGTTAAACATCACATAGGGCTCGCAAGGTAGTTCACCAATTTTTCCTGTCTTCGGTGAGTCTTTGAACCTCATTAAGGGATTTTATGCCTGTTAATTTGGCCTCTCTTAACAATGTCCTCTTCAGAGTTTCACGCAGTCTGCCTCTTTTTCTTTGGCCTGTTGTGTTCCACTTGATAGTTTGTTTTGGGATTCTCTGATCGTTTCTTCTCATAACGTGACCAACATATGTCCATCTTCTTTTCCTGATCATCCATGAGACTGGTTATTGTTCAGTCATCTGTCTTATCTCTGCATTGTTCTTGAATTCGTTCCACTTGATGCTGAGTATTTTCCTTATGCATTTGTTTTCAAAAGAGGATTTTTGTGCTTATAACTTTTGAATTCCATATGTTCTCAAGATTCTTGAAGATCGATGCTGCTTTTGCAATTCTAATTCTAACTTCCTTTCTGATGTCACCATCCTGGTCTATGTAGCTGCCAAGGTATGCAAATTGATTGACTTCTTCAATATCTGTTCCTTCTACGTGTATTTTTTTCCATTTTGATTAATGGGAATTTTCATTATTTTTGTTTTGTCTTTGTTAATTTCAAGTCCTATTTTGCTAGCCAGTGAAGACAGGCTATCTGTTTTTTCTTGCATGGAATTCACATTATTACTGATAAGAGTTATGTCATCAGCAAAATCAAGATCTTCTAGTTGGGTCCCATGTACCCAGTCAATACCTGTGTTACCTGTGCAGCATTTTTTCATTATGAAGTCTATTGTAATTCCAAAATGCAAAAGAGACAGTATACATCCTTGTTTCACACCTGTTTCAATCTAGAACCATTCACTCATCCCTTCTTCTGTTTTGACTGCACAAACATATCCATTGTTGAAGTCCTTAATAATGTTGATAATTTTAGATGGTATTCCATATAGACTTAAAATTCTCCATAATGAATCACTGTGTATGCTATCAAATGCCTTTTTAAAGTCTATGAGGTTCAGTATTAATGGTTTCTGCTTTTCAGTATGTTCTTCAAGTATTATTCTTAGAGTAAAGATCTGGTCGAGACAGCTTCACCCTTTTCGAAATCTTGCTTGTTCTTCTCTCATTGCGGTATCCACTATATCTTTAAGTCTATGTAAATGTAATATCCACCCTAATTTATGCATGTGAAAGCTGGAAAACAACTAAAGAAATAGACAAGAAATTAGACTCTTCTGAAAACAAATGCATAAGGAAAATACTCAGCATCAAGTGTAACGAATTCAAGAACAATGCAGAGATAAGACAGATGACTAAACAACAACCAGTCTCATGGGTGATCAGGAAAAGGAGATGGACATATGTTGGTCACTTGATGAGAAGAAGTGATCAGAGAATCCCAAAACAAGCTATCAAGTGGAACACAACAGGCCAAAGAAAAAGAGGCCAACCACGAGAAACTCTAAAGAGGACATTGTTAAGAGAGGCCAAACTAATAGGCATAAAATACCATGATGAGGTTGAAAAGCTCGCCAAAAACAGGAAAAATTGGTGAACTACCTTGTGAGCCCAATGTGACATTTAACTGCACGGGCGTCATTTTGTTTTTCTTGTCTGTCCTACACTTTGAGGTTGTCTTTAAAAAAATCTTTCACTACATGCCTCTGGAACTTTCTCGTATTCTCTCTTCATGTTGAATCCAAGCCATTCTTTGTCATAGACATCTTTATTATTATTATTATTATTATTTGAAGTATGAAATTGGTAGTGAAAAAAGTAATGTTATACTTAACATTCGAGATGTTCCATTTTCTTTCAGTTAAAACTTTCAGCAGCAGGCAGGTAGATGCTATGACATGCCGCACAAACTCCAGTTCAAGGTCATTCATGCTTCAGGTCAAGATGATGTTTTCAGAGCTGGTGAGCTCAATCACCATAGTCCACTGACCAAGGGATGGCAGTCAGGAAGGTAGGAGAGAGAGAGAGAGAAAGAGAGAGCAAGGTAGAAGATTGTAGAGAGAGAGGTGGTTGACACACACAAGGAAGATGATTGTAACAGAAGGAGAGAGAGAAAGAGAGAGAGAACAAAAGAAGATTGTAGAGAGAGAGGTTGTGGGGGGGGGGGTGTGGGCACACACAAGGAAGATGATTGTAACAGAAAGAGAGAGAAAGTATACAAAGTAGATGACTAACAGAAAGAAGGTGTGCTCTTAATCAAGTGATTAAACAAGTAAATGAAGTTCTTACTTTAAAATATCTATTACAGTACCTGAGACGGGGGGTAACCGTATGCCACATATACTCCTCACCATTGTACGGTGTAGAAGCGTGAACATTAAATAAGAAAGTGGGAAAGTACATTTAGGCTTTGAAATGAGGAAGTACAGAAGAATGTGGCAAATTTCATGGCCAGAAAAGAAATGATGAAACAATAACCAGAAGGTTGAAATATTTCAGCCATGTCAAGAGGTATAATATAAAAATGAAAGCTGTACTAGAGGGAAAAAAGAGAACAAGGATGACAGTGACACAGATTGATGGACAGCATAAAAAAGTGGACAATATTCAGTCTGGTCAAGTGCACTGTGAGGACAAGAGACAGAACGAGATGGAGGGCCAATGCATTCATCCTTCCCTGAGAAAATGGCACATGATGATGATGAGTATGAAAGAATTTAATGAATACAAACATGCAGCACTAATAAACAAAGTTTAGGTAACATGTGTTACTCAATGAAACATTATAAACTTGTGCTGTTTCTTCTTGTTGCTTTAGATATTGCCTATACCCACAAGACATTGTTGTGCAGTTAGAAGAAAGGTCAAGACTGCGGAAAATCCAGATTTTGTCCCATCAGTATCTTATCCGTAAGTCCAAAGACGTAATATCATTTTTATATTTTCTTTAGGGGAGCTGTGCAAGTCACTAGCAATATATGTTATAAAAAGACACTCAATCCCATGTGCCTGACACCATTCCTGTGATTCCATGTTTCAGACACCATTCCCCTAGTCCCATGTTTCAGATACCATCCTCCAATGTTTCAGACACCATTCCCCTAGTCCCATGTTTCAGATACCATCCTCAAATGTTTCAGACACCATTCCCCTAGTCCCATGTTTCAGATACCATCCTCCAATGTTTCAGACACCATTCCCCTAGTCCCATGTTTCAGATACCATCCTCAAATGTTTCAGACACCATTTCCCTAGTCCCATGTTTCAGATACCGTCCTCCAATGTTTCAGACACCATTTCCCTAGTCCCATGTTTCAGATACCGTCCTCCAATGTTTCAGACATGGATCCCATGTTTCAGACGCCATTCCCCTGATCCCTTGTATCAGAGATTTCACATATCAGAGACATCATCTCCCTGTTGGCGAGTTAAGATGGCTGTGCTACAAGGACAGCAAAGTAATCAAAGTCAGCCTGTGAGAGGTGACCAGGACCCTTATTGTCCCATCTCTCT
Source organism: Achatina immaculata (assembly GCA_009760885.1). Taxonomy (NCBI): domain Eukaryota; kingdom Metazoa; phylum Mollusca; class Gastropoda; order Stylommatophora; family Achatinidae; genus Lissachatina; species Lissachatina immaculata. The sequence goes on along the minus strand of CM019696.1, from coordinate 48,270,523 downwards.
TTTTGTGCTCCTTGTTGTCCCATCTCTCTTTTTTGTGCACTTGTCCCATCTATCTTTTTGTGCTCCTTGTTGTTCCATCTCTCTTTTTCTGCTCCTTGTTGTCCCATCTCTCTTTTTCTGCTCCTTGTTGTCCCATCTCTCTTTTTGTGCACTTGTTGTCCCATCTCTCTTTTTTGTGCACTTGTTGTCCCATCTCTCTTTTTTGTGCACTTGTCCCATCTCTCTTTTTTGCTCCTTGTTGTCCATCTCTCTTTTTCTGCTCCTTGTTGTCCCATCCCTCTTTTTGTGCTACTTGTCCTATCTCTCTTTTTCTGCTCCTTGTTGTCCCATCTCTCCTTTTCTGCTCCTTGTCCCCCTTCTCTGTTTGTGCTCCTTGTTGTCCCCTTCTCAGTTTGTGCTCCTTGTTGTCCTCCTTCTCTGTTTGTGCTCCTTGTTGTCCCCTTCTCTGTTTGTGCTCCTTGTCCCCCTACTCTGGTTGTGCTCCTTGTTGTCCCCCTTCTCTGTTTGTGCTCCTTGTTGTCCCCCTACTCTGTTTGTGCTCCTTGTTGTCCCCTTCTCTGTTTGTGCTCCTTGTTGTCCCCCTTCTCTGTTTGTGCTGCTTGTTGTCCCCCTTCTCTGTTTGTGCTGCTTGTTGTCCCCTTCTCTGTTTGTGCTCCTTGTTGTCCTCCTCTGTTTGTGCTCCTTGTTGTCCCCCTTCTCTGTTCGTGCTCCTTGTCCCCCTACTCTGGTTGTGCTCCTTGTTGTCCCCCTTCTCTGTTTGTGCTCCTTGTTGTCCCCCTACTCTGTTTGTGCTCCTTGTTGTCCCCTTCTCTGTTTGTGCTCCTTGTTGTCCCCTTCTCTGTTTGTGCTGCTTGTTGTCCCCCTTCTCTGTTTGTGCTTCTAGTAACAAACTCAGCCAGACTGACATGGTAGGGGTCACTGTGATCCTTCACGGAAATGGAGTTTGGTGTAAAGCTTTCTTTTTGGCTCCAGCTAAATCTTCCAACAAACCACTGTAACCCATCGCAAGTCAACATTATGCCAGCTAACACGGTGGTGCTATACATCATAAGTACCCTGCCATTGTTAGTATATTATCACAGTTTATCTATCTTTAAAACGAATACTATCCAGTGCTTAACTATGTGGCCTGGCTGAGAACTGACAGTTAAATTTAACACTCAACACTGACAAACATTTAATGGTCATCAAAGTTTAGTTTCACCACTGACTGACAGGATGTGGAGCCGGTGTACCAAAAATTTGACTCTTCTTGAATTTTCTACTGTTTCACTTGAAAAACTCTGATTATTTCATACATGGTAAATTTCTGCTAACTCAGTCTACTTCTGTACCAAAACCTGATTCTAACTCTGGTTCTTCTATTTTTCCACCTTCAAATTCAGCCTCGTTGTAGATGGTATTACCTGACTGACTCAAGCAAAAAGAAAATGTCCTTAATTCCAGTTTTGCAGTCCTGGTTAGTAGTTCCCCAGAACTTAATTATAAAGGCACAGTAATACAAACTTAGTTATAAAGACTCAGTAATACAAATTTAGTTATAAAGGCACAGTAATGCAAACAGTAATCCAAGGCGTGCGTCTCAAATAGCCTCTGACAGTCCAAGTCCAGCTCTTGGCCTTCTCGTGGAGGAACTGTTTAAACTGACAGGAGAAGGGGCGAAAAGCGAGTATCTGGTGCCTGAAAACCAGACGCTTCGGTTAGATGAGACTCATTAGGCATGGTTGGTAGCTCATCTAAGAGAAGCAAAACTCTGATTTCAAATTCCCTGCTGCCTTGTAGGGTAGGCTCTGGCCAGAGTCAAAGGCTAGTGGAGTAAATCATAAACAAACCGGTGGAAGGCAAGGAGAAACCAACACTCTACATACATGTAATGTATATATATATATATATTATATATATATATAATATATATATATTATATATATATATATATATATATATATATATATATCTCATGTACATGTATATAAATCGCTGAAGAACAGTGTTGCTTCGCTGAAGGAAAAGGCACAAGTAATGCCATATATATATTGAAAACATAGACTACTGTAAAATATTTGATAAAGTGAGACACGCAGAAATTATGAGAATGCTAGAAGACATCAACATAGATGGGAAAGATCTGAAACACATCAAAACATATACTGGCAGCAATCAGCAACAATGAAGGTTGAGAACCAAATAGGAACATTCCAAGACATAAAATTGGAAGTGAGACAAGGATGTGTTCTATCTTCTGACCTCTTCTTCTTGTACAGCAAAAACATAATGAGAAATATAAAGAGCTTGCCAGGAATATCAATTAGTGGGTATAATCTTAACAACTTAAGATATGCAGATGACACAGTTCGGATTGCTAAAAGTGAAGGGAAGCTACAGGCCCTTCTGGACATTGTGGTTCGTGAAAGTAAAAGTAAAGGTTTCAGTCTGAATAAACAGAAGACTGAAGTGATGGTCATCTCAAAGAAAAGAATACCACAAAAATGTAGCATTACCATCGATGGCACAGAACTGAAACAAGTTGATAGATTCAAGTAGTTATGAACAATTATAACAGTTGATGGGAAATGTCACAACGAAATAAAAAGCAGACGTGCTCAGGCCAAGTCAGCATTCCAGAAAATGAGAAACATCTTGTGCAACAGATCCATATCAATGGAAGCAAGATTCCGAGTACTTAAATGTTACATCAAGGCAATTTTGTTTTATGGATGTGAAGCATGGTAAATGAATAAGAGAGTACAGTGAGAAATGAAGGCCATGGAAGTATGGTTCATAAGAAGGATGTTGAAGAAACCATGGACAGCTAAGAAAACCAACAAAGAAATCTTAAGAGAGGCTGGAGTTAAAAGGCAAATTACAGCAAAGATCAGAGGCAGACAAGTGAGATTTGTGGGACATTTTCTGAAAAGAGGAAAATTGGAACACTTTGTGGCAACTGGAAAAATTGAGGGAAGAAGAGACAGAGGAAGACAGAGAGAGAAGTTACTGGATGGGCTGTCAGTGTGGCTAGGAAGAAAGTCACCAGCGGATCTCATAATCAAGTCTAAAGACAGGGAATTATGGAGAGAAATGATCGCCTGTGCCACGCGGCATGGCACTTGATTGATTGAATACAAACTTAGTTATAAAGGCACAGTAATACAAACTTAGTTATACAATCACAGTGATACAAACTTAGTTATAAATGCACAGTAATACAAACTTAGTTATAAATGCACAGTAATACAGACTTAGTTTTAAAGGTACAGTAATACAAACTTAGTTATAAAGGCACAGTAATACAAACTTAGTTATAAGGGCACAGTAATACAAACTCAGTTATAAAGGCACAGTAATACAAACTCAGTTATAAAGGCACAGTAATACAAACTTAGTTATAAAGTCACATTGATCCAAACTTAGTTATAAAGTCACATTGATCCAAACTTAGTTATCAGACTTTGTTATAAAGGCACAGTAATACAAACTTAGTTATAAAGGCACAGTAATACAAACTCAGTTATAAAGGCACAGTAATACAAACTTAGTTATAAAGTCACAGTGATCCAAACTTAGTTATAAGGCACAGTGATGCAGACTTTGTTATAAAGGCACAGTAATACAGACTTTGTTATAAAGGCACAGTAATAAGACTTTGTTATAAAGGCACAGTAATACAGACTTTGTTATAAAGGCACAGTAATACAGACTTTGTTATAAAGGCACAGTAATACAGACTTTGTTATAAAGGCACAGTAATACAGACTTAGTTATAAAGACACAGTAATACAGGCCATTGTCTAAACTGTTATGTCATTGTCTAAACTGTTATGTCATTCAGACTTGAAGCTCAAGATGTCATCATTTCAGTTGTTTTCATGTTTTTATTTTCCACAAGCATATAAAGCAACAGAAGTGTTTACTACATGTATCTTGTATAATTAGCACACAAATGTTTTTACATATGTATAATGCATCTTGTAAAATGTGTACACATGTTTTCCTCATGTAATATAGCAAGTCTTGTTTATGTGTACACAAGTGTTTTCCACAAAATATGTATAACACATCTTGTAGAAAGTGTACACAAACATTTTCCACATGCGTATAATGCATCTTGTGAAATGTGTACAAAAGCATTTTTCCAAATGTGTGTGTGTCATATAACCTGTACAGAAATATTTTCCATGCAGCATGTATACTGTGTTGCTTATAATATGTACAAAAGTGTTTTCCACACAATTTTTATATTGTATTTTGTACAACATGTACAAAAGTTGTTTTTTTCCACACGTTTATATTGTGTCTTGTATAAGATATGCATAAGTGTTTTCCACACATTGTTTACAATGCATTTTGCATAATGCGCACAGAGATATTTAAAAATATCTTGGTGATAATGATTGCAAAACATGGAAAGTAGCAACCATTTTTCCCAAAAGTTTGACATAAAGACAGTCTATGAAAAAAAAAAGTTGCAGGTAGAAAGTTCAGGAACTAATTCAGTGAATTTGTTCTAGAGTTATAGAGATTTCAGTTTTTTTTTTTCATGTTGAAAATCAGAGCTGTGATATATTTCCACATCTGATTTTTTTTTTCTTTTAAATTTTGTCTTGATCTGCAGCCACCAAAATTGAATTCTTTGTTGGAGATGTACCAGAAGGAACAATGTTGTCCTTGGACAATGTGAGATATGCAAGGCTAGGGTAAGTGAGTGTGTCTTGTATAATGTGAGATATGCAAGGCTAGGGTAAGTGAGTGTGTCTTGTATAATGTGAGATATGCAAGGCTAGGGTAAGTGAGTGTGTCTTGTATAATGTGAGATATGCAAGGCTAGGGTAAGTGAGTATGTCTTGTATAATGTGAGATATGCAAGGCTAGGGTAAGTGAGTGTGTCTTGTATAATGTGAGATATGCAAGGCTAGGGTAAGTGAGTGTGTCTTGTATAATGTGAGACATGCAAGGCTAGGGTAAGTGAGTGTGTCTTGTATAATGTGAGACATGCAAGGCTAGGGTAAGTGAGTGTGTCTTGTATAATGTGAGACATGCAAGGCTAGGGTAAGTGAGTGTGTCTTGTATAATGTGAGACATGCAAGGCTAGGGTAAGTGAGTGTGTCTTGTATAATGTGAGATATGCAAGGCTAGGGTAAGTGAGTGTGTCTTGTATAATGTGAGACATGCAAGGATAGGGTAAGTGAGAGTGTCTTGTATAATGTGAGACATGCAAGGCTAGGGTAAGTGAGTGTGTCTTGTATAATGTGAGACATGCAAGGCTAGGGTAAGTGAGTGTGTCTTGTATAATGTGAGACATGCAAGGCTAGGGTAAGTGAGAGTGTCTTGTATAATGTGAGACATGCAAGGCTAGGGTAAGTGAGTGTGTCTTGTATAATGTGAGACATGCAAGGCTAGGGTAAGTGAGTGTGTCTTGTATAATGTGAGATATGCAAGTTTAAAGTTAGAGATTGTCTTGTATAGTGTGAGACATGCAAGTTTAAAGTTAGAGATAGTGTGTCTTGTATAACATGAGATAAAATGTATTACATCTTCATTTTGTTGCAAGTTGTATTTGCTGTATGCATACTGAGACTTAAACAAATATTTGCAGATATGTGTCTTTATCAGACAATGAAAAGACAGGTTTCAAGGCTCGTGAACTCAAATCGGTCCATGTGGATGCAGTAGGCCAGTTTTTGAAGCTGAACATTCACAAAAACCATGTGAACAATCACAATCTCTACAATCAGGTTAGGTGATAAGATGATGAGTTTTTTGTTTTTGTTTTTTCATTTTATCATTTTTTCATTGTAGATGCACTAAAAGAATTTCTTGGAACTGTGTCCCTACATTTTTTGAAATGACATAGGTTTATTTGGAAGTACGCTGTTTTATTTGAAATTGCATAAATGTTTTGAAAACTTGTTATTTTATTTAAAGAAAAAAATTAAAAATCATTTACTTTGAATATGCACTGAGGTAATTTTATTTCATATTGTAGCATTTAAAAGATGTTTTTAACTTGTGGTAAAGAGAATTCATTTAAATGGTGTAGCAAGCTTTGAAAATGCAGTAATCACATTTAGTAAAAGAAATTTGTGGATCTGACAATGTTGTATGTTTTTGTTTTTTTTTTGTCCAGGTGGGAATAATCGCTGTAAATATTATCGGAAATGAAGTCAGGAGGAATTACGATGTAACAGATCCAGTATGTATGTTTTTTTTTCCTTTGCTTCCTTTATTAGTTGTTTTATACTGTTACATGAGCTGTCATATAGTTCAATGTCAAGATCACACAAGAAGTTGTAAATAATGATACAATATGCCTGTAGAACAAGTCTCAGTGCCAGAAGTGGGGTACATATTAGTAGTCTGCCCTTGAGTACAAGATTATTTCCCTTGTTCTGCACTTCATACCAGAGTCTGAATGTTCTAATGGTGCTAACATAAACAGACTTATGAATACTTACATCGCATTTAAAGGGTGAAGTGATTGGCACATTATTAAGTATAAACTTTTTTCAAAAAATATTCTCAGTTGCTGTTAAACATCTGAGTTCATAGATCACAAGTTGTTCGTTCTGTCTTGTAAGACACTGAACAGAAAACTCTGGAATCAGTCTTGCTTTTATTTATGAGCCAGTTCAGTTTAGCTTAAAAAAAAACAAAAAAAACTGCAAAAAAATTTAGAAGACTTAGGGCCATTCTTTGAGATTTAATCCTTTGTTAAATTGAAGTTTCTTAGACGTTAACATTTTGCTAACTCCGCCGTGGCCGGTCCCAAGCCCGTGCTGAGAAAGGAGGAGGGACTGACTGGGCCTGAATGCACATTGCACCACAGAATCAAACAGCAAAACCGAGAACCAGTTAGGAACAACATGGTCTGCCGAAGAGTGTCAGCTGCTGCACAGCAACCACTGAAAATTAGGACGCATACATTGACAGGTCAAGGTCATGAAACAGTTGAAACTGACATCATGGTGTCATTCATCTACTACCTGCATGTTTTAAAGTAGGTGAAGGTCACATACTACGAATAGAAAGAACAAGACACCCATATTCTGCCTTGATTTGGACACTTCAAGGGAAAAGAAAGAGGGGCAGGCCATTGGGGACATGGAGACGCACAAGACAGGAAGAACTAAAGAAAACAGGAAAGACATGGTTTGAAGTATTTTGATTGCTCAAGACAGAACTGGCTGGAGAACTTCTGCTGATGCCTTATGCTCCATTGGGAGTACAGTGGACATGATAGTGATGAAGGTCACAGTATAAGGAACAAGCTGTAAACCTTCACAAACAGAACAGAATAGAATATTCCAATCCACCTGCTCTCATGGTGTGTCCTATGAATTTGGATTGTCTCTTCCTCTCTCATCTGCCTCTTTCAGGACCTCTTTGTTTGATCTCTCCACTGTCCATGGTATCTTTAGCATTCTTCTAAGGAATCATATTTCCATGGCCTCCCTGTCCAAGTTTCACGTCCATAAAACAGGATTGGCAGTCTGAAATACATACTTAGAAATTTATGGCGGTAGACGAATGAGAGAAATTAAAAGGACATCTATCGCTCTTCAGAAAGTAAAACAACTAAAGAATCTGTGGAGAGGAACAGACAGAACTACAAAAATAAGATTTTTAAAGGCATGCATCTTTCCCATCACAACATATGCCTGTGAGACCTTAACAAAAACAGCTGAGAAACACATAAATGCCTTTGAATGTAAATGCTACAAAAGAGTTCTTCAAATACCATGGACACAAAAAAGAACAAATATATCCATACTACAAGAACTTAATATTGAAGAATGCTGGCTAGTAGAGAGGATTAAAGAGAGAAAACTTAAATATTTTGGACACATTAAACATCATGATAATCTAGAGAAAACTGTCTTGGAAGGGTGCATAATGGGAAAAAGAAAGAGAGGAAGACCAAAGCGAAGATGGCCGCAGGACATCGTTGATGATCTGCAAATGGATGCATCAGCAGCAGGCCATCTTGTTCACAACTGAGAGGCCTACAGGAGTGCTGTTAGGGAGGCAAAGTTCCGCAAGTGAATTAATGAGATATTAAAATGTTATTTTTTATATTATTTGTCTTTCCTGCATGTGTGTTCATATTTCCAGGAGCTCTTGTTGGATGACACAAACACTGACAGGAACATGTCACTAGAAGGATTATTTAGCAAGTAAGTATGTCACTGAATATTCCGTTTGCCCTCCCACCTCACCACATAGTCTTCTTCTTCTTCATCTGTCTCCCCAAAACTGTGAGCTGGTGTTTTTTTGTAGCCAAAGCTGTGAAGATGTTGAAGCATAACATTGTGTCAGCTTGGGAACTGTTTATGGCAGCTGTTTTTTCATGACAGCTTGGGAACTGTCTATTGCAGCTATTTTTTCATGACAGCTTGGGAACTGTTTATGGCAGCTATTTTTTTATGACAGCTTGGGAACTGTCTATTGCAGCTATTTTTTCATGACAGCTTGGGAACTGTTTATGGCAGCTATTTTTTCATGACAGCTTGGGAACTGTCTGTTGCAGCTATTTTTTCATGACAGCTTGGGAACTGTTTATGGCAGCTATTTTTTCATGACAGCTTGGGAACTGTCTATTGCAGCTATTTTTTCATGACAGCTTGGGAACTGTTTATGGCAGCTATTTTTTTATGACAGCTTGGGAACTGTCTATTGCAGCTATTTTTTCATGACAGCTTGGGAACTGTTTATGGCAGCTATTTTTTCATGACAGCTTGGGAACTGTCTGTTGCAGCTATTTTTTCATGACAGCTTGGGAACTGTTTATGGCAGCTATTTTTTCATGACAGCTTGGGAACTGTCTGTTGCAGCTATTTTTTCAGTCCCTGAATGGAGCTAAAGAGCAGGGTGTACAGTACTTCTTAGCAGACTCCACCGCTATGTGGACTACAGCATTCCCTGCCCTGTTAGTGAGACAAGGCTTGTTGTTGGAGATACCACTAGAGAGGTGGGACAGCTGTGGTTTGTTAACCCATGTCAGTTATGAGTCTCCCATTGCTTAAACAGATAGCATCTCTTCTCCCATACCCTCGAAATAGTCCTGATGCTGTTGTGCTACATAATGGTCAACATGGAGATTTGTACATAGAATTTTCTGTAGATATAGTGCCAGTGCAGTGTTTCTTAGACTTGTTCAGGCTGCCGCTCCCTTTTCTTCCAGGCCACATCCTCAACACTCCCCCCACCCCCCCACCATGTACTAGTTGTACAATGACATATTAAACTAGAGTATACATTACACAGCTGAAAACTTAAGCTAGCAAACCAATTTATTTAACAAAATGAAGGAGTATGTTTATAACTCTCCTACTGCATTATTTTCTCAGCTTTTAGTGTGATGGATGAGCTCCATGTAGGGACACACGTTTCTCAACACCAGGTTGAAAAATACTAAGAAGGCTGGCATTACTGCATTCCCCCCCCCCCCATCTGCAGATTTGTTTTCCCTCAACACCAACCACCCCCTTTTCTTCCACTGCCCCCCCCCCCCTACTGACCCTTTCTCTTCCACTGCCCCCCCCCCCTGACCCTTTCTCTTCCACTACCCCCCTACTGACCCTTTCTCTTCCACTGCCCCCCCCCCACTGACCATTTCTCTTCCACTGCCCCCCTGATCCTTTCTCTTCCACTACCCCCCTACTGACCCTTTCTCTTCCACTACCCCCTTACTGACCCTTTCTCTTCCACTACCCCCCTACTGACCCTTTCTCTTCCACTACCCCCCTACTGACCCTTTCTCTTCCACTACCCCCCTACTGACCCTTTCTCTTCCACTACCCCCCTACTGACCCTTTCTCTTCCACTACCCCCCTACTGACCCTTTCTCTTCCACTACCCCCCTACTGACCCTTTCTCTTCCACTACCCCCCTACTGACCCTTTCTCTTCCACTACCCCCCTACTGACCCTTTCTCTTCCACTACCCCCCTGATCCTTTCCAATACCCATGGAGGGGGTGGGGATGTTATCACCTACTTTGAGAAACACTACACTAGTGGGTTATCTGTTATCCAGATATAACATTTATTTCTAGGAGCCGAACAGTTTTCTTATGCTGAGGAGGTAAGGCAAAATCCCCATTTCCATGCCACTAAGGCATGCTGGGTATACGGTGTTAGGCCCGTATTTCCACAACCTTCAGGACATGAGAGTGTGATGTGGTCACTATCGCTTCTGGCTGCATTTACCTTCACAGATTTCTCTGGTACACATTTTTAGAGGCTAGGTGGACCCAGGGCCTTTGTTTGTTTGTTTGTTTGTTTGTTTGTTTGTTTGTTTGTGATGTGTACTGGAAAAAATCCCACTGCTGGGACTGAACCCAGTACCACCAGATTAGTAAATTGGGCACCTAACCACTCAGCCAACCAGGCTAAGAAAGACACCAAAATGAAAGATATATTTCATTCATTTATCAGTTTTTTTTTTTTATACCTGACATATTTCAGACCTGATTATATTTCTCCGCTCGATGACCTTGCCTTTGATATGTACCAGGATCCTGAAATTGCTCAAATCATCCGTCGGCTGGAACGGAAGAAACAGGAAGCAGTTTTACGTACGTCTTTTTTGTCACTTAGTAGTCATATGCCCAATGATATACGAAGAAAAGAAACATATTTCCAGAAAAGTGATTTGAGATTTTAGATACAGTGCTTCGGTAAAAGTGATGGGAAAAAACTGGGATATCTATTTATATTTATATGAAGATTATTTGTTTGCCAGTTTGTGCTATATTGGTAATTCTAATCATGTTGGTTGTTTATTTTTTCTTGTGCCACTTGATCAGTCCATGGAGATGTATTTTTCAGTTTCCACATTCCCCCCTGGGAACAACTGTGTTAAGAGCACACTTATCTTAACATAGTGTTTGTGAGACAGGGAACATAGATCTGTTTGCTTAAAAACTCTGACCTACCTCTGTAGCCCAGAAACTTGTAGCAATCAACACTAATTGTAATTGTTATTTTTGCAAAATGTAATGTCAGGTTGGTGGACAGATGGGGACATGGAGATCTCTGGCGGGGATGAGGGAAGTCTGGTGTGAAACCAATGAATCCAGGACGTGACAAGCCTATGGGTCTTTACAACAATGGCTATCAGAGTGATGTAAACAAAACAGAGCCAGTAGACTATGGGTGGCGGGGAATGGATATCGTTGAAGCACTCATCAGATTCCTCATCTCAAAGTCAGAGTGTCTTTGTGGAACTGTCTCAAACCATCTGACATGGAGAAGGCGCTTAAGTACAGCCACCAGGGGCTGGAAAACAAAGTTTTGGCCAGGCCAGCCACACTGTAAATGAAGATAGAAGAAGAATCATGGGAAGAGAAGGAATCGGAGAAATAAATGAAAATGGAGAAAGACTGTGCAGTTTCTGTGAAGAAAACATGATGACCATCGGAGGGACAATTTTCCAACACAAAAACATCCATAAGGTGACTTGGAGGTCACCAGATAAAACCACAGAAAACCAAATCGATCACATACTAATAAACAACAAGTGGAAACGGTCACTACAAGATGTGCGAGCAAGGAAAGGAGCAGATATAGGAAGTGATCACAACCTTCTGGTAGCAAAAATAAAACTAAAATTAAGGAAAGCCAGAATCGGAGAACACAGAAAGATACATTTTGATACAAGAAAACTGATAGACCAGCAAACAAGAAATGAATTCTCAATAGTACTTAAGAACCGCTTCAGTGTCCTACAAGACGAAGCAGAAATGTCCATATTAGAGTTCAATAAAACACTACAGGAAACAGCAAAAGAGGTGCTGGGATATCGGAAAAGGAGAAAAGAGGAATGGATAAGTGAGACCACATGGGAAAAGATAGAGCAAAGAAAAGAAATCAAGAAAAAATTACTGAACATTAAATCACAATGGCTTAAAGAACGAGTTTTAAGTAATTATGCACAAAAAGACAAAGAAGTGAAGGAATCATGCCGTCAAGATAAACGTCAATATTATGACAACTTAGCAGAAACAGCAGAGAAAGCAGCATATGCAAATGACATGAAAACCATATATAAAATCATAAAGCAGATGACAGGTAACGTCAATACAAGATGTGAAAGTGCAGTAAGAACACAAAATGGACAACAGGTCAGTGGAGAAAGAGAAAAAATTGAAAGATGGAGGGAACACTTTAACACCCTACTAAACAGAACACAAGCAGCACAAGCAATAGATATACCTGAAGCAAAAGCGGAACTAAACATCAATACAGGACCAATAACAATAAATGAAGTAAAAGAGGCGATAAAGATGCTAAAATCAGACAGGGCACCAGGTGAAGATGAAGTGACTGCTGAGATGTTAAAAGCAGAAGAAACAGAAACACCAAAACAACTTTGCCGGATATTACAACAAATTTGGGATTTAGAAAAAGCTCCAGAGGAGTGGAAAACTGGTCTTATAGTAAAACTACCAAAGAAGGGTGACCTCAGAGATTGCGGGAACTGGAGAGGCATTACCCTACTGCCACTCACTAGTAAAGTATTTTGCAGAATAATCATCAACAGAATTGTACCAACACTTGAGGAAAAACTGCGGAAAGAGCAGGCAGGATTTAGGAAAGGAAGATCATGCATAGACCATATATTTGTACTTAGACAAATATTAGAACAGGCAAATGAGTGGCATAGCACAACATATGCATTATTCATAGATTTTGAGAAAGCCTTTGACAGTGTCAACAGAGATACACTGTGGAAAATCCTAAGATGGCATGGCCTCCCCCATAAAATAGTTAATGTAATCAAAGCCCTATACGAGGGTTTTCAGTGCAAAGTTATCTGTGGAGAACATACCTCCAGCAGCTTTAGGGTACAAACAGGAGTGAAACAGGGATGTGTACTATCACCAACATTATTTATCTTGGCAGTAGACTGGTTAATGAAGGAGGCAACATCAGACAAACGCAGAGGATTACAATGGACCCTTGACACAGTGCTGGAGGACCTTGACTTTGCGGACGACATTTGTCTATTATCAAGCAGTCACAAAGATATGCAAGATAAGATAAACAAGCTAACCCAGAATTCAAACAACATAGGACTAAAGATCAACGTAGGAAAGACAAAGTTAATGAAGCAAAATGTGAACAACAGAAATGTACTCAGAGTAGATAACAAGTTAGTGGAGGAGGTCAACGAATTTGTATACCTTGGCAGCAGAGTAGTAGAAAATGGAGACAGCACAGAGGACATCAACGGCAGACTTACTAGAGCAAACCAGGCTTTTGCAATGCTACAGAATATATGGAGATCAAATAAACTAAGCATAAATATGAAAATCAGGATATTTAAGAGTAATGTTCTAAGTGTACTACTCTATGGAAGTGAATGCTGGAAAATCACCAAAACCATAGAAAACAAGTTGAATTCTTTCCAGACGAAATGTTTACGTAGAATTAAAAAAATATTTTGGCCAAACACCATAAGAAATAACATCTTATTGGCAGAAATGCAGATGAAACCACTGACAACAATTATTGAGGAAAGACGCTGGCGATGGTTGGGACATGTGCTCCGAATGACTGACAACTCACTACCAAAAATAGCACTAAGATGGACACCACAGGGGAGCAGAAGTAAGGGTAGACCAAAAGAGACATGGAGAAGAACAACAGAAAGGATGTTGAGCAATAGAGGGCTCACCTGGGCAAGAGCAGAAAAAAAGGCGAAAGACAGGCATTTGTGGAAAACCCTTGCGGAAGCCCCATGTGCCCTGGGCACTTAAGGTTCAGAGAGAGAGAGAGCCACACTGTCTTCATGGCAGTCCTAGCAAGACCACAGTCTGCCCTAGCAAGGAAAGGTGCTGAAGTCGGAGTTACCCAGCCAAAAGGCGCATCGCAAAAATCAGGGTAACACGCATTATCGCTAATGAAATGTCTCTATCTGCAGTTTTCAAACATGGTGCTCGCCCTGTGAAGACTAACCAGGCAGGTGCAGTGCCGGGCCCCCTGCCTCGAAAGGGTCCACCCAATGCTGCTGGAGGTCCTCTCAGTTCGTCTTGTGGAGTCAGGAGACATGAGAGTAGAGCTACTGGCCAAAAAATACAACAGAAGAAAATAGCCAAAAAGCAAGAACTTAAAATAATGCAGTGGAATGCTGAGGGTGTCAGCAGTGTTAGAGATGGCTATAGCAAAAAGGTTGAACTAGAGAACATACTTTTTGCAGAGCAGGTAAGTATATGCTGCATACAGGAGACACACCTAACCAAAGATGCTGCCTTTAAAATCATAGGCTACCAGTGCTTTAGATCAGACCGACAGGACAGAAGAAAAGGAGGAGTACTCACACTTGTTAAGAATAACATCAGCGCATGTCAGGTGGGAGTGTACATGGAAGGAGCCGAATACCAGATGATCCATCTAAAAGTAGTAATACAGATTTCCACCTCCTTAACTATTACTGTCCTAATGACCGCCCACTTGCTTTAGGAACAATCCCACACAAAGAGAGACTGATGGTCTGTGGTGATTTTAACAGTCATTCCCAGAGCTGGGGCTATGACCACATAGACAAGAGAGGAGAGGAAGTTGAGAGCTGACAGGATGATAATGGACTTCTCCTGATCAACCAGCCAATGGATGCCCCAACATTTTACTCAAGGGCATGGCATACAAAATCAACACCAGATCTGGCATTCCACTCTCCAGATCTGAAGTGGAACATTACACGTGAAGTTGGAAAACAACTTGGAGGTAGCGACCATCGACCAGTCTTCCTGACAATAGAAAATGAACTCCTTAACAACAGTAACCCTCTCCCCAGATGGAACTATAAAAAAGCAAACTGGACAATGTACAGACATCGTACAGGTACCCTGGTGGGACAGCTGTCCATAGAAGGTAAGGATATTAACAGCATAGTGAAGGAATTCAATGCTTGTATCCTTCAGGCCGCTCGTGAAACCATTCCCAGAGGAGCTCGCAGGGACTATAAACCATACTGGTCTAGTGAGCTGGGAAAACTCCATGATGACGTGGAAGCAGCTCGAAAGCAAGCAGAAAATAGACCATGCCAAGAACACCACAATAATTATCAACATTCTAAGGCCAAATTTCAGAGAGCAAAGCTGCAAGCCAGACGGGAAAGTTGGAGAGAGAAAACAGAGTCCCTAAACTTTGAAAAGGATGGAAGGAAACTGTGGAAACTAATCAAACAGTTAAATGATGAGAGTACTGGAAGAAGTACAAAGGTTACACTAATAGAGGATGGGAAAACTCTTACAGGTAAGCAGGTAGCAGATCACTTTGCTCGCATTTTGCCACGGGACTGCAACATTGATATCCATCCAGAGAAGGAGCGTACAGTGCGCATCAAGCCACAGAAAGAGGAGGAACAAGTCAGAAAAGTGGAGGTCATGGATGCACCAATCACACGCAGTGAGTTAGACCTAGCAGTTAGTAAACTGAAACCAAGGAAATCACCAGGACCAGATGGAGTGTCCAATGAAATGATCAAGAACCTGGGAATGGCAGCAGTGGGAAAGCTGTTGGATATTTTCAGTATGTGCTGGAGCACAGGTAAGTTACCTCAAATCTGGAAGGAAGCAAGCATGGTACCACTGCTAAAACCAGGGAAAAACAGTGATACTGCCTCCAGCTACAGGCCAATCAGTCTCACTAGCTGCCTATGCAAAACGATGGAACGCATCATTGACCTGAGGCTAAAATGGTACCTAGAAAGTGAAAACCTTCTCGTTCCACAACAAGCAGGATTTAGGCAGTACTACAGTACGGAAGATCAAGTGACCTATCTCTCTCAAGAGATTGAGGATGCATTCCAAGAGAAAAACCTTGTACTAGCAGCGTGGATAGACCTGAAGAAAGCCTTTGATAAAGTATGGAAAAAAGGTCTGCTGTGGAAACTAAGAAACTGCAATGTGAATGGAAGACTGTACAACTGGATAAAGTCCTATTTACACAATAGAAGAGCTAGAGTAGTAATGGATGGACACAAAAGCCAGAAAGTACTTCTGCGGCACGGTGTACCACAAGGAGGAGTCCTTTCGCCTACACTATTCCTTGTATTCATTAATGACCTGGTCAAGGAACTTCCCTATGGAATCAAAGCGGCACTGTATGCAGATGATCTGGTCATGTGGTGTACAGATGAATATGCGACAGTTGCTGCACAGAGACTCCAAAGAGCAGCAGACATCTTGACATCATGGACAAACAAATGGTGTGTAAGTATCAACACAGAGAAATCAAGTACCACTCTGTTCACTCTCTCATCTAAACAGAAAGCAGGTAAGATCTTTGTAAATGAAATACCCTTAAGGATGGACAACCAACCCAGTTACTTAGGAGTGACTCTTGACTCAAAACTGACTTGGAAGCAACACATCAACAGTGCAGAAGCAAAAGCCAGAAGAAAACTAGCCATATTAAGAAAATTGAGTGGAACCACATGGGGAGCTAGTGAAAGAATCCTCAAGAATGTATATCAGCAAAGTATTCTACCACATTTAGAATATGGCTCAACATCTTGGTGCACAGCATCAAACACTACGCTGCATAATCTAGACAAGGTTCAAAATCAGTCACTACGGATTATCACAGGTGCCATGAGGTCCACACCAATAGTAGAAATGCAGAAAATAGTTGGTGTTCAAGCGCTAAAGGAACGTAGAGACACAAAGGTCATGACCATGGGAGAAAAATTCCTTAGCTCTGTAAGCCATCCCCTGAAGGAGAGATTCAATAACTTGGCATTAGGACGGCTTAAAAGAAGCAGCTTCATTCATCAGGCCAAGCGTATGCGTAAGCTGATACCTGACCTTCCAACTGTAGTCGCTCCATTATCATCTGTACCAGAGCATACACCATGGAAAGAAGCAGATTATACACAAATATCTATTCAGACTGAAGTGAAAGGTGTGCAGAATGGTGAGATGCAGAACAGTCTTGTAAGATCAACAGCCACACTTAGTGTTCTAGATGACAAATATCCATGTGACACCTGGCTACGTGTGTATACAGATGGATCTGCACATAATGCCATAAAGAATGGTGGGGCAGGAGCATATATTGAATATCCAAACAACACCATTGACAAGATTTCCATACCCACTGGTAAATACTGCAACAACTTTGATGCAGAAGTTAGGGCAATTATTGCTGCAGTTGAAAAACTATCAGACTCCAGAATTGATACATGTCCTGTAGTAATTCTCACAGATGCAAGATCAGTACTGGAGGCTCTTCAGTGCAACAAACTACCAGACCTTAAGGATGCCTTGTCAAAAATTGGCTTACAACATGGAGTCACTTTGCAATGGATTCCCTCCCACTGTGGGATACCAGGCAATGAGAAAGCTGACCAACTGGCCAAAGAGGGCACTGAAATGGAGCAACCAGACATACCAATCACTTATAATCAGAAGAAAAGCATGATAAAAACCTACAGAAAGCCACAAACACCACCACATGATGACTATCACATGCTAAACAGAAAGGAACAAGTCACCATCTTCCGTCTCCGAACAGGACACAGCCGACTCCGAAGTCATATGTATACAAAGTTTAAGGTTGGCACTACTAATCTGTGTACATGTGCCCAGGTGCCCCAAACTGTGGAACATATCCTCCAGAACTGCATCAACTACAAGTCACTGAGAAATAATTACTGGCCCAGTGAAACCACTAAAGAAGATAAGCTCTATGGTTCCATACATGAATTACAAAAAACAGTGAAATTTATCCAAGAGACAGGACTGCAGATATAGACAGACAGTGCGAACGAAGAAGAAGAAGAAGAAGAAGAAGTTTCCACATTACTGGTCAAAATTAGTAAGCACAAAATTGCACTGGGAGAAAAATTCTGATAAGAATAAAAAATTGGTGGGGCTGTAGAACTCCTAACAAGAGATGAGAACAAGAAAAAGGTTGACAAGAAATTGATGGGCCCAATGAATGGTCATGAAGCACTCTGAGTCATTCCTATCATTTGTGAAAGAAGAAAATTAATAAACAGAGTAGAGAACTTTTTTTTTGGGTCCAGCATGTGGGATGATGGTTTTTTTTCTTTTAAATAATGATGTTTTCTTTCATTCCTCCCTTCCTTATCCCCTATCTGGGGCATAGGCCATCAAAAAGGGCTCTCCATTTATTTTTTATCCAGGGCTGTTTCTTCTATCCATCTCCAGGTGTAGTCAATCATTTTTTATCTCTGCTTCCCACGAACTCCTGTCTTTCACCACACCACATCATAGAACTCCTAGATTTCACCACACCACATCATAGAACTCCTGTCTTTCACCACACCACATCATAGAACTCCTGTCTTTTACCACACCACATCATAGAACTCCTGTCTTTTACCACACCACATCATAGAACTCCTGTCTTTCACCACACCACATCATAGAACTCCTGTCTTTCACCACACCACATCATAGAACTCCTGTATTTCACCACACCACATCATAGAACTCCTGTCTTTCACCACACCACATCATAGAACTCCTGTCTTTCACCACACCACATCATAGAACTCCTGTCTTTCATCACACCACATCATAGAACTCCTGTCTTTTATCACACCACATCATAGAACTTCTGTCTTTCATCACACCACATCATAGAACTCCTGTCTTTCATCACACCACATCATAGAACTCCTGTCTTTCATCACACCACATCATAGAACTCCTGTCTTTCATCACACCACATCATTGAACTCCTGTCTTTCATCGCACCACATCATAGAACTCTTGTCTTTCACAGCACCACATCATTGAACTCCTGTCTTTCATCACACCACATCATAGAACTCCTGTCTTTCATCACACCACATCATAGAACTCCTGTCTTTCATCACACTGCATCATAGAACTCCTGTCTTTCACCATACCACATCATAGAACTCCTGTCTTTCACCACACTGCATCATAGATCTTTATGAAGAAGTTCTTTCCTCTCCCAGGATTAATTTTGTTCTCTTTCTGAGCTCTTGTTGATATTTTCTTAGCTGAAGTGTTTTTTTTCACAGAATTGGGTAACTGGCCCTGTGTCCGCTCCTCCTCCATTCTCATCTAGGCTTGGGACCAGCCGTGGTGGAGTTTTTCTTTCATTACTCACTGTCAGTCGCCTGCAGAGAAGAAAAGACATAGACTATCTTTGACATTTTGGCTGATAAAGAGCAAGTGACTGAAGTCATCCTTCATCTGTGTTTGTTGACAGATATCTTTTTGTTTTTCTCTTGCACATTTTCTGGTGATTATCAGGGTTTGTAACTTCTGTCTTCTCTTGGCATTTAATTCTCAATGCAGATATGCACAAAGGAAGGCAAAACTTCGTAGGACATAGAGAAAGTCTCACATTCATATGATGGATGGCTCGAAACTAAGAGAAATCAGAGCACGTACAGCATCAGCATTAGGCCATTTCCCATCCTGGGATAATTAATCAGTATAAGTCTACGCCTCCCAGAGATAAGTACTACATTCCTATGAGGTCTGCATCCAGTGTGACTGCTTTCTTTGACTTAATGGTAGTGCAGGCCTTGAGTGCACACTGACCTTGAGTGTACATATGATTGTAAAAATGTATCATCATCATCATTATTTCAAAGCAATCCTAGTGATTAAAGAAAAAGTTACCTACAGTTTTAAAACATTAATGAGCAATTAAAAATTAATCAGTTGAAAATGAGTTCTTTTCTGTTGCCCTGTTTTTCTTCCCAGTTTCAACAGCTTAAAACAGAGTTTGGGGAAAAATTATGGATTTATTCATTTTAACTTTCATTTTACAGAGGAGAAATATGACTATGCCAAAAAGTTGAAACAAACTATTGAAGAGTTACAGAAGGTATGGCAAGCTAAATTATCATTGTTCACATTTGTTGTTGAAATGTATGTGTCTGTGATTGTACAATGATTTTGTTTTTCTGAAATAAAGAGAGTTGGAATGTTAATCTACCATGAACTAAAAAAAACAGGATTTGTGTTGTTTCCTGGTCAGGCATTGAGGCTGAGATGAATGTAGGAGTGTTCCTGTGTTGTTTGCTAGTGTAAGAAGTAAACTTTTCAAAATTCTATACAAATCATGTGGTCAAGGAATTCATTACATTCACAGCATCTGTCATGTCTCCAGCAACAGCGTTAGTTTTGAAAGTGGATGGTAGGAAGTTTTTTTTTAAGGGGGAGAGGCAGTAACAGAAAAGGGAGCAGTGAGGGCATCAGAACCAGTTGAGTGGACAAGACATTTTAGGGGCATCAGGGATGTGACTAGGGAGCAGTGAGGACATCAGGGATATGACTAGGGAGCAGTGAGGACATCAAGGATGTGACTAGGGAGCAGTGAGGACATCAAGGATGTGACTAGGGAGCAGTGAGGACATCAAGGATGTGACTAGGGAGCAGTGAGGACATCAAGGATGTGACTAGGGAGCAGTGAGGACATCAAGGATGTGACTAGGGAGCAGTGAGGACATCAAGGATGTGACTAGGGAGCAGTGAGGACATCAGGGATGTGACTAGGGAGGCAGTGAGGACATCAGGGATGTGACTAGGAAGCAGTGAGGACATCAGGGATGTGACTAGGGAGCAGTGAGGACATCAGGGATGTGACTAGGGAGGCAGTGAGGACATCAGGGATGTGACTAGGGAGGCAGTGAGGACATCAGGGATGTGACTAGGAAGCAGTGAGGACATCAGGGATGTGACTAGGGAGCAGTGAGGACATCAGGGATGTGACTAGGGAAGCAGTGAGGACATCAGGGATGTGACTAGGGAGCAGTGAGGACATCAGGGATGTGACTAGGAATTCAGTGGGTGGCAGCTCGGTGTTTGGGAATAACTAAGCTAGAATGTCTTTGCTTTTGTCTGTCGTTGATGTCTGACACCTGATTTGTTTGCTTTTGTATGTCGTTGATGTCTGACAGCCGATTTGTTTGCTTTTGTCTGTCGTTGATGTCTGACAGCCGATTTGTTTGCTTTTGTCTGTCGTTGATGTCTGACACCTGATTTGTTTGCTGTTGTCCATCGTTGATGTCTGACAGCCGATTTGTTTGCTTTTGTCTGTCGTTGATGTCTGACAGCCGATTTGTTTGCTTTTGTCTGTCGTTGATGTCTGACACCTGATTTGTTTGCTGTTGTCCATCGTTGATGTCTGACAGCCGATTTGTTTGCTTGTTTCTGAAGGTGGGCGAGAAGCTAGGTAAGATGGAGGTGGAGAAGCGTCAGGCTGTGGAGAGTGAAGATTATGACAAGGCCAGGACAAAGAAGCAGCAGATGGATGAGTACAGGCTCCAGGTGTACAAAGATTTAAATCTCACCAGCCTCCTAGAAGTTCCAGGGGTGAGTGGTAGACACTGTGCTACTTTGTTAAAGAGAGAGAGACTTGTACATAGTAGTCCAGTAGTAAGTGTTTAATGAAAGTAGTGGTCACTGTGTTAAAATGAGAGAGAGAGAGAGAGAGAGAGAGAGAGAGAATTATATAGCAGTCCAGTAGTAATTGTTTAATGAGACTAGTAATGTTAAAGTGATAGAGAGAGAGAGAGAGAAAGAGTGAATGAGAGAGAGAAAGAGAGGGAGTGAGTGAGAGAGAGAGAGAAAGAATGAGTGAGAGAAAGAATGAGTGAGAGAGACTGAGTGAGAGAGAGAGAGAAAAAGTGAGTGAGAAAGAGATAGAAAGAGTGAGTGAGAGAAAGAATGAGTGAGAGAGAGAGTGAGTGAGAGAGAGAGAGAGAAAAAAGTGAGTGAGAGAGAGAGAGAGGGAGAGAGAAAGAAAGAGAGAGAGAAAGAGTGAGTGAGAAAGAGAGAAAGAGTGAACACTGCACTACCCCTTCATCATAAATAGAACTGGCTAGAAAGAGACTATTCCTGATATCACAGTGTAACAAAAACTTTTTTAAAAAATCCTTTAACATTTTATTTTTATTTTTGCACTTTTCACACAAAATTGATAGAAAATCATGATTTAAAAAAAAAAAAAGTTTCCATGCCTCAAAACAGAATTCGGCTTGTTTCAGGCTCGGTATCGTCCTGTAGAACTTGAACCAGTTTACCAACCTCCTCGTGTAGAAGAGCCAGCTGTGATGCCCCCTAGAAATGAAGAGAGAGCTTTACCTGTCAAGTGAGGCAGACCTTTTACTTCTGTTTTGTACCAGTTCTGTTAGGCATACTGAGACAAGGATGTGCGGTCACAGATGATTTTTTTTCATTGAACTGAAATTGACTGGACAACTCCCCTGGGAAGAACTGTGTTAAGAGCACACTTATCTTAACATAGTCTTTGTGAGACAGGGAACATAGATCCGTTTGCGTAAAAACTCTGACCTACTTCTGTAGCCCAGAAACCTGGTGTGATCAACACTAATTGTAATTGCTATTTTTGTAAAATGTAACATCAGATTGGTGGACAGATGAGGACATGGAGATTGCCTGCAGGGATGAGAAAAATCTGGTGTGAAACCAGTGAATCCAGGACATGACAAGCCTATGGGTCTTTACAACAATGGCTATCAGAATGATGTAAACAAAACAGAGCCAGCAGACTATAGATAGTGGGGAATGGATATCACTGAGGCACTCATTTGATTCCTCATCCCAAACTCAGAGTGTCTCTGTGAAACTGTCTCAAAGCTGTCTGGCTAGCCAGCGTTGCATGCTGGATCTGACGTGGAGAAGGGCTTAAGTACAGCCACCAGAGGCTGGAAAACAAAGTTTTGGCCAGGCCAGCCTACACCACTGTCTTCATGGCAGTCCGAGCAAGACCACAGTCTGCCCTAGCAAGGAAAGGTGCTGAAGTCAGAGGTACCCAGGCAAAAGGCGCATCGCAAAAATCAGGGTACCACCCATCATCGCCAGTTTATGTCCGAAGAAGAAGAAGAAGAAGACTGGGCAACATTAGTTCCTAGCAGGCTTCACCAAACCTCGAAAAGTGTGCCAGTTTTACATTAACTACTGTATTATGGGAAAACTGGCACACTAACTTATATTCCGTACTTGTTAATTCTATATTTTGTACTGAACAAGAACTCTGTCTCATGTATACAATAAGTAGAAATCACTGTGTTAAAATGAGAGAGAGAGAGAGAGAGAGAGAGAGAGAATTATATAGCAGTCCAGTAGTAATTGTTTAATGAGACTAGTAATGTTAAAGTGATAGAGAGAGAGAGAGAGAAAGAGTGAATGAGAGAGAGAAAGAGAGGGAGTGAGTGAGAGAGAGAGAGAAAGAATGAGTGAGAGAAAGAATGAGTGAGAGAGACTGAGTGAGAGAGAGAGAGAAAAAGTGAGTGAGAAAGAGATAGAAAGAGTGAGTGAGAGAAAGAATGAGTGAGAGAGAGAGTGAGTGAGAGAGAGAGAGAGAAAAAGTGAGTGAGAGAGAGAGAGGGAGAGAGAAAGAAAGAGAGAGAGAAAGAGTGAGTGAGAAAGAGAGAAAGAGTGAACACTGCACTACCCCTTCATCATAAATAGAACTGGCTAGAAAGAGACTATTCCTGATATCACAGTGTAACAAAAACTTTTTTAAAAAATCCTTAACATTTTATTTTTATTTTTGCACTTTTCACACAAAATTGATAGAAAATCATGATTTAAAAAAAAAAAAAGTTTCCATGCCTCAAAACAGAATTCGGCTTGTTTCAGGCTCGGTATCGTCCTGTAGAACTTGAACCAGTTTACCAACCTCCTCGTGTAGAAGAGCCAGCTGTGATGCCCCCTAGAAATGAAGAGAGAGCTTTACCTGTCAAGTGAGGCAGACCTTTTACTTCTGTTTTGTACCAGTTCTGTTAGGCATACTGAGACAAGGATGTGCGGTCACAGATGATTTTTTTTCATTGAACTGAAATTGACTGGACAACTCCCCTGGGAAGAACTGTGTTAAGAGCACACTTATCTTAACATAGTCTTTGTGAGACAGGGAACATAGATCCGTTTGCGTAAAAACTCTGACCTACTTCTGTAGCCCAGAAACCTGGTGTGATCAACACTAATTGTAATTGCTATTTTTGTAAAATGTAACATCAGATTGGTGGACAGATGAGGACATGGAGATTGCCTGCAGGGATGAGAAAAATCTGGTGTGAAACCAGTGAATCCAGGACATGACAAGCCTATGGGTCTTTACAACAATGGCTATCAGAATGATGTAAACAAAACAGAGCCAGCAGACTATAGATAGTGGGGAATGGATATCACTGAGGCACTCATTTGATTCCTCATCCCAAACTCAGAGTGTCTCTGTGAAACTGTCTCAAAGCTGTCTGGCTAGCCAGCGTTGCATGCTGGATCTGACGTGGAGAAGGGCTTAAGTACAGCCACCAGAGGCTGGAAAACAAAGTTTTGGCCAGGCCAGCCTACACCACTGTCTTCATGGCAGTCCGAGCAAGACCACAGTCTGCCCTAGCAAGGAAAGGTGCTGAAGTCAGAGGTACCCAGGCAAAAGGCGCATCGCAAAAATCAGGGTACCACCCATCATCGCCAGTTTATGTCCGAAGAAGAAGAAGAAGAAGACTGGGCAACATTAGTTCCTAGCAGGCTTCACCAAACCTCGAAAAGTGTGCCAGTTTTACATTAACTACTGTATTATGGGAAAACTGGCACACTAACTTATATTCCGTACTTGTTAATTCTATATTTTGTACTGAACAAGAACTCTGTCTCATGTATACAATAAGTAGAAATCACTTGTGACAAACAGTAATAGATAAAGTACTCTCTTTCATGTCTTTTGCTTCCTGACCTTAGTCTTCTTCTTCTTCTTCGTTCGCATTGTCTGTTTATATCTGCAGTCCTGTCTCTTGGATAAATTTCACTGTTTTTTGTAACTCATGTATGGAACCGTAGAGCTTATCTTCTTTAGTGGTTTCACTGGGCCAGTAATTATTTCTCAGTGTCTCGTAGTTGATGCAGTTCTGGAGGATATGTTCCACAGTTTGGGGCACCTGGGCACATGTACATAGATTAGTAGTACCAACCTTAAACTTTGTATACATATGACTTCGGAGTCGGCTCCTGACCTTAGTGTTCCTTGACCTTAATTTTGGCAGCAGTCTTGTCCCTGTTTCTATCACTATATTCATTCATTCATTCATTCATTCCTTTGCTTGTCCCTTGCGGAACTTTGCCTCCCAAACAGCACTCCTGTAGGCCTCTCGGTTGTGAGCAAGATGGCCTGCTGCTGCTGCATCCATTTCCAGATCATCAACGATGTCTTGCAGCCATCTTCGTTTCGGTCTTCCTCTTTTTCTTTTTCCCATTATGTATCCTTCCAATACGGTCTTCTCTAAAGTATCATGACGTTTAATGTGGCCAAAATATTTAAGTTTTCTCTCCTTAATCCTCCTTACCAGCCAGCCCTCTTCAATATTAAGCTCCTGTAGTATAGATATATTTGTTCTTTTTTGTGTCCACGATATTTGGAGAACTCTTCTATAGCATTTACATTCAAAGGCATTTATGTGTTTCTCAGCTGTTTTGTTAAGTGTCCAGGTCTCACAGGCATATGTTGCGATGGGAAAGATGCATGCCCTTAAAAATCTTATTTTTGTGGTTCTGTCTGCTCCTCTCCACAGATTCTTTATTTGTTTTACTTTCTGAAGAGCAATAGATGTCCTCCTTTTAATCATTATATTAGGGAAAATAAATGTTCACACAAGAGTTAGTCTCACATAACATGATGATAATGGATTGTGTGGAATTACAAACAAACCAAAACCAATGAATTAAATAATGCTGTATATGAAATATGAATGGTAAAAACAAGTGCAACAGAATAATAAGAAAGTGATATTTTGGTCCGGAAGGAAAGCATTGGTAAACTACCTTCTGAAAATATACCAAGAAATCTAAACAGCAACATGGAAGGTCAGATAGGACAAAAATCTGGTGGTACAAATATATCCATACTACAAGAACTTAATATTGAGGAAGGCTGGTAAAGATGATTAAAGAGAGAAAACTTAAATATTTTGGACACATTAAAAGTCATGATAATCTAGAGAAGACCGTTTTGGAAGGGTACATAATGGGAAAAAGAAAGAGAGAGGAAGACCAAGACGAAGATGGCTGCGAAACATCGTTGATAATCTGCAAATGGATGCATCAGCACCAGGGCATCTTGCTTACAACTAAGAGGCCTACAGAAGAGCTGTTAGGGAGGCAAAATTCCGCAAGGGACATGCAAACAACTGACTGAAGTTTTGAATTCCATATGTTCTCAAGATTTTTGAAGGACAATGCTGCTTTTGCAATTTTAATTCTAACTTCCTTCCTAGTGTCACCATCCTGGTCTATGTAGCTGCCAAAGTATGCAAATTGGTTTACCTCGTCAACAACTGTTCCTTCTATGTATATTTTTCCTTCTTTATTAATGAGAAGTACTGTTTATATAGAAGTACTATAGCTGATTTGTACCATCATAAATCAAAAAGTTGATTTTATTCTACCACTGAATTTTTTGTTGTATGAGTCTGGTTGTAGATTTACAGAAATCTAAACTTGATGTTTATATCACATTGCTTCTCTTCAATTCTCTCTTTGTGTTTGGCATGCATCAAGAAAATACACACCCCCCCCCCCCCACTCAAAAAAAAACCAACCTAATTTTACAATTTCTTTGAAACAATCATCCGCAGTTACATGTCCCTATGATATTATAATGTCCTCTGTGTCTGTATTTTTACGACTTGTCAACTGCCGTCAGTGGCTTTTTTCTGGAGTTGTAGCTTCAAAAAGATGTATGCTTAGATTTTATGACTGTTGCTATAATTGTATGTTAACTTTATTAACAAAATTTGTACCATCAGTGCTTCATTATTTAAAGTCTCACTTGTGTTTCATTTACAAAGTAAAAGGTAAGATAAAAAGATAAAATCCCTGTTTCCCTGCCTTTAAGGCATATTGGGGATACAGTGTAAGGCCTGCATTTCCATGACCTTCGGCACATGAAAGTGTGATGTGTCACTATCACACCTGGTTGCATTCACCTTCCCAGATCTCTCTAGCACCAGTTTTTAGAGGCTGGGTTGACCCTGGGGCCTTTTTGGCGTGAACCAGAAAAAAAATCCCACGGCTGGGACTCAAACCTGGTACCACTGGATTAGTAAGTGCCTAACCACTCAACTAACCAGTCTGCCTATTACAAAATATTCACCACTTTTATTTCATTTTCTGAATATGTACCATTAATGCTTCATCACTTTAAGACATACCATTCTGTCTTTATTATTTAACTATTATAATCAGTGCTCAGTTAAGAAAACATACACCATTATTATTTAACATGAACCATCTGTGCTTCATCAGTTAAGTACATGTCATGCTTGCTTCATTGTTTTAATGCATACTGTAGTTTCTTTATTAACAGCACACCATCTGTGCTTCATTAACTTAACACAAGTCATCAGTGCTTCATTAACTTAACACATGTCATCAGTGCTTTAGTTTATCATGCATCATCAATGGTTCATTATTTTTAACATCTACCCTGTTAGTATTTCATTAGCTTAACCATCAGTGGCTCATTAACAAAATGTGCATCACGAGTCCATCGTTAACTTATTTTAATATGTGCTTAATTACTTTGACATGTACCATCAGTGCTTCATTGGTTCCATGCATACCACTAGTGCCGTATTAAATGAATGCATACCATCAGGACTTCATTACTTTCACACATACCATCAGAACTTCATTACGTTCACACATACCATCAGAGCTTCATTAATACATACCATCAGGACTTCATTACTTTCACACATACCATCAGAGTTTTATTTTATCTTAACAAGTATCATCAGTGTTTCATTTCTTTGATGCAAATCATCAGTGCCTCATTCGCTGAACACAAACCATCAGAGCTTCATTAACACATACCATCAGAGCTTCATTAACACATACCATCAAAGCTTTGTTAACACAAACCATCAGAGCTTCATTAACACATACCATCAGAACTTTGTTAACACAAACCATCAGAGCTTCATTAACACATACCATCAGAGCTTCTTTACTTTCACACATGTCATCAGAGCTTCTTTACTTTCACACATGTCATCAGAGCTTCTTTACTTTCACACAATGTCATCAGAGCGTCTTTACTTTCACACATGTCATCAGAGCTTCATTTAATTTAACATGTCCATCAGTAGCAAAGCCATGACAGAGTGTGTAGACATCACAGTAGAAGTGCCAACTCCCACACCAGTAGAGAGCAAATCTAACAGCAGTTCACCCAGTCACCCGCTTGATAACAGTCATCTCCCAGTTCACAGGCCAAAGTGAGTTGAAAATGGCTTTAGTCCAAAACACTGCGTGACATGCTGGACTTTCACAAATGCTGCATGACATGTCAGTCACTGTGGACTGTCACAAATGCTGCATGACATGCTAGCCACTGTGGATTTTCACAAATGCTGCATGACATGCTAGTCACTGTGGACTGTCACAAATGCTGCATGACATGCTAGCCACTGTGGATTTTCACAAATGCTGCATGACATGCTAGTCACTGTGGACTGTCACAAATGCTGCATGACATGCTAGCCACTGTGGACTGTCACAAATGCTGCATGACATGCTAGCCACTGTGGACTGTCACAAATGCTGCATGACATGCTAGTCACTGTGGACTTTCACAAATGCTGCATGACATGCTAGCCACTGTGGACTTTCACAAATGCTGCATGACATGCTAGTCACTGTGGACTGTCACAAATGCTGCATGACATGCTAGTCACTGTGGACTTTCACAAATGCTGCATGACATGCTAGCCACTGTGGACTGTCACAAATGCTGCATGACATGCTAGTCACTGTGGACTTTCACAAATGCTGCATGACATGCTAGTCACTGTGGACTGTCACAAATGCTGCATGACATGCTAGCCACTGTGGACTGTCACAAATGCTGCATGACATGCTAGTCACTGTGGACTTTCACAAATGCTGCATGACATGCTAGTCACTGTGGACTGTCACAAATGCTGCATGACATGCTAGCCACTGTGGACTGTCACAAATGGTGCATGACATGCTAGCCACTGTGGACTTTCACAAATGCTGCATGACATGCTAGCCACTGTGGACTGTCACAAATGCTGCATGACATGCTAGTCACTGTGGACTTTCACAAATGCTGCATGACATGCTAGTCACTGTGGATTTTCACAAATGGTGCATGACATGCTAGCCACTGTGGATTTTCACAAATGCTGCATGACATGCTAGTCACTGTGGACTGTCACAAATGCTGCATGACATGCTAGTCACTGTGGACTGTCACAAATGCTGCATGACATGCTAGCCACTGTGGACTGTCACAAATGCTGCATGACATGCTAGTCACTGTGGACTTTCACAAATGCTGCATGACATGCTAGTCACTGTGGACTGTCACAAATGCTGCATGACATGCTAGCCACTGTGGACTGTCACAAATGGTGCATGACATGCTAGCCACTGTGGACTTTCACAAATGCTGCATGACATGCTAGCCACTGTGGACTGTCACAAATGCTGCATGACATGCTAGTCACTGTGGACTTTCACAAATGCTGCATGACATGCTAGTCACTGTGGATTTTCACAAATGGTGCATGACATGCTAGCCACTGTGGATTTTCACAAATGCTGCATGACATGCTAGTCACTGTGGACTGTCACAAATCTTCATGACATGCTAGGCACTGTGGACTATCACAAATCTTCATGACATGCTAGGCACTGTGGACTATCACAAATCTTCATGACATGCTTGGTAATGTGGACTATCACAAATCTTCATGACATGCTGGCTGTTGTGGGTTAAGTTTTTTTATTTATACAAATTTATTCCTTTGAAATCATTTTAGAGAATAATGCTCTTTTTTTCTAACACTGTGCGTTGCTATCTCAGTTGACTAAATTTTTTGACATTTTTCATTCTTATGTCAAAATATTCTCTTTTATTTTTTTTAATTCAGTAGTTGAACAGATCATTTTTAAAAATTGCCAGTTTTTTTTTTGTTTTTTTTTGTTTTGTTTTGTTTTGTTTCACTAACTGTTTGTTTCAGAAAATATTACTAACTTATATTCTGAAATTAGTTTCTGTTTGTTCAGCTCTCTGAATTGATATGTTCATGCCAAGATTTTATGAGTAGTTGTGTATTTTTTAAAGCTGTGTTTAAAAAAGGCAAAGATTTCCATTTGACTTCTCGTTCTCTGTCACAGTTTTCCTAGATGATAAGTTCATTTCCTGAGACAATTCTTCTCATTTCAAATATGGCTGGTTCATTTTAATTATCCATTAATTCTTTTTCACTCGTCTAGCAACCGAATGGTCGAGGGTTCGAATCCCCAGTCAAATACAGCCCCGGGGTTCACCCAGCCTTGGAAAATGGGTACCAAAAAAATCTGGGAAGGTAAAGCAGCCAGGCATAATACTGACCACATCACACTTTCATGTACCAAAGTCGCTGTTGGCGAGATCTTCAGCTGCCGTGCATGGAGCGGTGCTCCTCCCGGCCAATGAAGAAATTTGCAAATGAGGTTGCCGCGCAGCATCACTGCGGAAAAGGTGGTAGAAAGGATAAAGTGAAGCAAACAGTCAAATCACGGCACCTCTAGTCTGGAGGTCGGCCACGTCCTGAGTGCAGTCATATCGGGTGAAATGCATGAACCAGCTTGTCCCAGAGGTTAAGACACTGCTGGCGAGACTCTTTAAATGCCGCGTGTGGAGTGAAGCTCCTCCCGGTTAAGGAAGTAAATGCGGAAAAGAAATAAAGGTTGCTGTGCGGCGCCAATGGGAAAAGGTGGTGGAAAGTGAAGTTTAACCGGTATGTCCAGTAGTATCGCTACGAGAGCTATACCACGGCACCTCTGCTCTAGAGGCCACCCACGTCCGAAATACACCTACACTGGTGAAATATGCCTAAACCGGCACACACCAGGGGTGGAACTCGATGGCTAGACATATCATGCCACCTCCGCTCTAGAGGTCGGTAACGCCTGATAAACACCCATACTGGTGAATTTTGCCTAAACCGGCTCATACCAGGGGTGAATCTTGAGGGCTATGCATGTCACAGTACCTCTGCTCTAGAGGTCGGTCCCGTCCCAAACATGACCATACTGGGATAATGCCTAAACCGGCTCAACCCAGGGGTAGAAGTCACTAGTGGCGAGGATTCGTCCTCCTGGACAAAAGCTCCATCCTGGTCACAACTAGGAAGGGTAGCGGCCACGACCGTAAAATGCTGAAGTCGGAGACACTGGACCAGGGAAGTCTAGATAGGCAACCACCTCTCACCCGGCGGGGATGTCTGCGTATCCTAATCACGCTGAGGTTTTCCGGTGAGAAAGTCCAACACTGGACTGGATGGGCAACCACCTCTCACCCGGCGGTGATACATGGGTATCTCAAAACACGTCGAGGTTTTCCGGTGAGAAAGTCCAACTCTGGCCTGGGTGGGCTACCGCCTCTCACCCAGCGGGGATGCACTGATATCATAAACACGTCGAGGTCTTCCGGTGAGAAAGTCCAACCCTAGACTAAACTGGTGCAATGAAAACCACGGTGTCACGCAATCCCGCTTCCGAGACCCACCAAGAATACAGGCTAAAGCACTGTGATACTCTGGACCCCTTGTGGTCCTTTTGCGGATCTCGTGTGGTCTATTTTGGACCACACAGGGGACCACGGGACCTAACGAGGACCACATGCGTGAGTTCAGTAGTTTCACAGTGCGGTTTTTGGTGGTAGAAGTGAACGAAGAAGAAGAAGAAGAAGATGTGCCAAAGTCATGGAAAATACGGGTCTAACACCGTATTCCCCAATATGCCTTAATGGCATGGAAACGGGAATTTTAGCTTTTATCTTTTAATAATTCTTTTTACAAATTACATTGACTAATAAATTTCACATATTAATGAAGCAAAGTAGGAGAGGAAAATTGCTAGATGAATTAAAAAAAGCCAAGTCAGATTGTAAATAAAATTGTTTTTATAGTACATCTTTGTTGTCTAAAGGCAGGTGGGAAAGGGTTAAATACCTGGATGTAATGAAGGGGCCCCATAACTCAGGCACCTGAGCAGACTATTCATATATAATGAGAGCTGATGGAGGGGTTTTAAGGAGGTTTAAAGGCTAAATATATGTTCAGTGTTACTAGGCCAGGCACTAGGCCAAGTAGATCTTATGCAGGTCAGCACACACACACACACGCACGCACACTCACACCTCTGCTTAGGATGAAAGAGTTGAAAGTACAGTCTAGGATATCAGACATGACTATCATGTTAAGGATGAAAAAAGACTTTGTAATTAAACGTGGAACCGGTTGTTCTTGTCATTATTTGATCTTGTCATTATTTGCTTTTGTCATTATTTCCTGGTGTCATTATTTGATCTTGTCATTATTTGCTGGTGTCATTATTTGCTCTTGTCATTATTTGGTGGTGTCATTATTTTGCTCATGTCATTATTTGGTTTTGTCATTATTTGATATTATCATTATTTGATGGTGTCATTATTAGTTCTTGTCATTATCTGGTGGTTTCATTATCTGCTCTTGTCATTATTTGGTGGTGTTATTATTTGCTCTTGTCATTATTTGGTGGTGTCATTATTTGATCTTGTCATTATTTGCTGGTGTCATTATTTGATCTTGTCATTATTTCCTGGTGTCAATATTTGCTCATCATTATTTGCTGGTGTCATTATATGATCTTGTCATTATTTGGTGGTGTCATTATATGATCTTGTCGTTATATGCTGGTGTTATTATTTGCTCTTGTCATTATTTGGTGGTGTCATTATTTGATCTTTTCATTATTTGCTGGTGTCATTATTTGATCTTGTCATTATTTCCTGGTGTCAATATTTGCTCATCATTATTTGCTGGTGTCATTATATGATCTTGTCATTATTTGGTGGTGTCATTATATGATCTTGTCGTTATATGCTGGTGTCATTATTTGCTCTTGTCATTATTTGCTGGTGTCATTATATGATCTTATCATTATTTACTCTTGTCATTATTTGCTGGTGTCATTATTTGATCTTGTCATTATTTACTCTTGTCATTAGTTTCTGGTGTCATTATTTGCTAGTGTCACTAGCTCTTGGTGTTATTAGTTCTTTGTTTTATTGGCTGCTGGTGGCATTAGTTCTTATACATTGAGGGATGTGATAAAGAGAAGTTCAAAATATCTTAAGACATATATGTATACCAAGGGTGATAATTTGATATTAACTTGGTTACAGGTCTTTTTATGGAGTTTTTAAGAAAAAGTTAATTTCTGACATTATAGTGAAAAATTATGAGTGGTGGGTTGGTGGTGGGGGGGGTGAGCATAAGAGGGATGGGGGGTGTGAGAAGATGGGTAGGAAAGACCCTGTCCATCAACTGTCCCAGGCTAACAAAAGAATGGTCACATGGACAGAGAAGACTGTGTAGATCATTGCAGAAAAGGGAGATAAATATTGGTCAGCCTCCCAGCTTCTTTGCCATTATTGTTATCTTTTATTATCACAATCAGTCAATTTTTATCTTTATATTATAATCAGAATTTCATGCACTTTTTTTATCTTTATAGCATAAATTTTCATGTAATTTTTATGTTTACGTCATATGTTTAGGCTAGTGACCTGCAGTATTTTATCACCTGCTATTCTAAGAGTAAGTTCAGAGTTTCTTATGTTCTTAATGATCCTCGTATATCTTTTCAGAACAATTAACTTTGAGGATCCTCCGCCAGACATTGACCTCAATCAAGGTCAGATTGCATGTGAAATCTGAGCATATTATGATAATTAGCAATAGATTGAACTGCACATAGAATATGTTTAATAGTATGAAGACATTGAGGTAATGGTTCACATAGAATATGTTTAATAGTATGAAGACATTGAGGTAATGGTTCACATAGAATATGTTTAATAGTATGAAGACATTGAGGTAATGGTTCACATAGAATATGTTTAATAGTATGAAGACATTGAGGTAATGGTTCACATAGAATATGTTTAATAGTATGAAGACACTGAAGTAATGGTTCACATAGAATATGTTTAATAGTATGAAGACATTGAGGTAATGGTTCACATAGAATATGTTTAATAGTATGAAGACATTGAGGTAATGGTTCACTTAGAACATGTTTAATAATGTGAAGACACTGAAGTAATGGTTCACATAGAATATGTTTAATAATGTGAAGACACTGAAGTAATGGTTCACATAGAACATGTTTAATAATGTGAAGACACTGAAGTAATGGTTCACATAGAACATGTTTAATAATGTGAAGACACTGAAGTAATGGTTCACATAGAACATGTTTAATAATGTGAAGACACTGAAGTAATGGTTCACATAGAATATGTTTAATAGTATGAAGACACTGAAGTAATGGTTCACATAGAATATGTTTAATAGTATGAAGACACTGAAGTAATGGTTCACATAGAATATGTTTAATAGTATGAAGACACTGAAGTAATGGTTCACATAGAACATTTTTAACAATGTGAAGACACTGAAGTAATGGTTCACATGAGCTTCAGAAGACAAAGTTTGTTGGATGTTGCAAAAATATTGCATAAAAAATAAAATATCAGAAGCAAAACTGTGATGGTAACCTTGAAAGATCCTGACCAGCTTAAGAGCATTAACACACATTTTGCTGTTATCAAATTGCATGATGGGAGCATTGTTAATCTTACATTTATTTGCAGCCATTGAAACTTATTAGATCTAGTTGAGTAACTACTGATGATAAAAGATTACTCATCTAGGTAACGTGACATTTCTGTTTTAGTTGTTGTAGAGCGGTTGCTTATACCTCTGTGGATGATTTTTGAGGATTTTTTTTTTCTTTGTGAAACATTTATCTGCATTTGTAAATCAAATTAGGATGAAGTAATTTATAATGAATTATAATAATTCATGACTTGGACACATAAACAAATTTAAAGTTAGAACAGAAATTGTTACTTTATTTTGCAATTTCATTATTTTAAAAGAAAATGAAATTTTTATACTTTTTTATTTTTAACTTTCAGAAGCAGAACCTATGTCAGAAGTTGACCTGAGGGAAGCATCGTCAGCAATAGATGTTTTCGGCCTGGCTCTGGTAAGTCACATAGCAAGGGAGGACATAGAATTTATGAGATTCATTGTCGTAATCGCTCGGTGGCTTAATATGTTCCAGTGGATGTCAGCCTGGTAGACTTTTCTTTTCTTGAGGTTTTAAAGTTGTATGAAGTTTGATGGAGGCGTTTGGTGCAGGTTTACGAGAAATTGTGTGAAGTTAGATGAAGGTGTATGGTGCAGGTTGTGTGAAGTTAGATGGAGGTGTTTGGTGCAGGTTTACGAGAAATTGTGTGAAGTTAGCTGGAGGTGTATGATGCAGGTTGTATGAAGTTAGATGGAGGTGTTTGGTGCAGGTTTACGAGAAATTGTGTGAAGTTAGCTGGAGGTGTATGATGCAGGTTGTATGAAGTTAGATAGAGGTGTATGGTGCAGGTTGTATGAAGTTAGATAGAGGTGTATGGTGCAGGTTGTGTGAAGTTAGATAGAGGTGTATGGTGCAGGTTGTATGAAGTTAGATAAAGGTGTATGGTGCAGGTTGTGTGAAGTTAGATGGAGGTGTATGGTGCAGGTTGTATGAAGTTAGATAAAGGTGTATGGTGCAGGTTGTGTGAAGTTAGATGGAGGTGTTTGGTGCAGGTTTACAAGAAATTGTATGAAGTTAGATGGAGGTGTTTGGTGCAGGTTTACAAGAAATTGTATGAAGTTAGATGGAGGTGTATGGTGCAGGTTGTGTGAAGTTAGATGGAGGTGTTTGGTGCAGGTTTACGAGAAATTGTGTGAAGTTAGCTGGAGGTGTATGATGCAGGTTGTATGAAGTTAGATGGAGGTGTTTGGTGCAGGTTTACGAGAAATTGTGTGAAGTTAGCTGGAGGTGTATGATGCAGGTTGTATGAAGTTAGATAGAGGTGTATGGTGCAGGTTGTATGAAGTTAGATAGAGGTGTATGGTGCAGGTTGTGTGAAGTTAGATAGAGGTGTATGGTGCAGGTTGTATGAAGTTAGATAAAGGTGTATGGTGCAGGTTGTGTGAAGTTAGATGGAGGTGTATGGTGCAGGTTGTATGAAGTTAGATAAAGGTGTATGGTGCAGGTTGTGTGAAGTTAGATGGAGGTGTTTGGTGCAGGTTTACAAGAAATTGTATGAAGTTAGATGGAGGTGTTTGGTGCAGGTTTACAAGAAATTGTATGAAGTTAGATGGAGGTGTATGGTGCAGGTTTACGAGAAATTGTATGAAGTTAGATGGAGGTGTTTGGTGCAGGTTTACAAGAAATTGTATGAAGTTAGATGAAGGTGTTTGGTGCAGGTTTACAAGAAATTGTATGAAGTTAGATGGAGGTGTTTGGTGCAGGTTTACAAGAAATTGTATGAAGTTAGATGAAGGTGTTTGGTGCAGGTTTACAAGAAATTGTATGAAGTTAGATGAAGGTGTTTGGTGCAGGTTTACAAGAAATTGTATGAAGTTAGATGAAGGTGTTTGGTGCAGGTTTACGAGAAATTGTATGAAGTTAGATGGAGGTGTTTGGTGCAGGTTTACAAGAAATTGTGTGAAGTTAGATGGAGGTGTTTGGTACAGGTTTATGAGAAAGAAAGAGGAAGGCAAGCATAAATTGTGTAGCTAGGATTGCGACATCTTGATCTGCTGAAATGAGGACATTTCTCCTGGCAAGGAAACGGCCAACAGGTGATACTTAATTAAAAGTGCCAATACCTAAACATTGCAGTTTTTTTTTTTTCTTTGGCATAACTGGAACATTCGACACAGTGTGTGTTTGTATATGAGGGAGTGGGGGGGGGGGGGGAGAAAAGAGAAGAATGATTGTTGTGGGATAGGGGTGGAGGGAGTAGTTATTGAGATATGAAATGATTAATTTTGCTTTGAATCAACTAATTACAGACAGATATATGAATTGTTTTTCAAAGTTTTTGTGGAGAGATAAGTTTTTTTTTTAGTTAAAATAAGGGCATCACTGAAAATGCATACAAAATAGGAAGTGCACAAAAATGTATGCGAGTGATAATGTTTGCCTTCCAAATGAGGACATCTGCATAAGTAAGGAATGATGGTAACCATATGTAAAGCTGCACTGTATGCCTTTCTACTTCT
Organism: Achatina immaculata; assembly: GCA_009760885.1. NCBI lineage: Eukaryota > Metazoa > Mollusca > Gastropoda > Stylommatophora > Achatinidae > Lissachatina > Lissachatina immaculata. The sequence continues at coordinate 48,233,372 of CM019696.1, read as the reverse complement.
GCTCTGCTTAAACCAGTTTTATTGCAGCCATTACAATATGTATCCTGCAAGATGTATGAGATATTGCTTGATTCTGTATGGTTTATGCCTGTCTGATTCCAGTACACATGACTGGTAAAACAAGTGACTGGTGTAAGCTGTCCAACAGTTGTCTAATGCTCCAGTCAGTCTTGCAATAATAATGAGCACTTGACAACACATGTGTTAGAGAGACAGTTGTCTAATGCTGCAGACAGTCTTGCTATAATAATAAGCACTTGACAACACATGTGTTAGAGAGACAGTTGTCTAATGCTGCAGACAGTCTTGCTATAATAATGAGCACTTGACAACACACGTGTTAGAGAGACTGCCCCTGAAAGTGACAAATACACATGCTAATCCAGCATGAAGCACACACAAGTGTGCTGCATAAATGCCTGTCAGTGTATTAATATAAAAGCAGAATATTCAAATAAAAGTCTGTGTCGTGTGTGTAAAGATTGTTGAGTAGAACAAACAAAAAATAACAACCATTGATGACATATTTTTGAGGAATAATATCCAAGCACATTTTTTGTACCAGTCATTTCTTAACATCATCTACTCTGCTTTGTCTCTTGAAATACTGAACCTTTTATGTAAAGCAGAGATTACACTGTATTCTGTGCTGTCATCACTATTTCTTGTCAGGTCTCTAAAGCCTACTCCAAAACGTGGTCTTATAGAGAAGATGCGCTGACAGCTGTGTATCGTCAGCTTAAAGAAATGACAGCGAGTAACAAGGAAGAGTCGAAGTCAGTTCTGAGAGCTGCCATTTTTCTGGTGAAGCGTGGGATTGATGACAAAGTTTATGCTGTAAGTGGCTGTGTGTCTGTTTCATCAGTTTTTTAACTCGAGTGTTCACCTTTGTTTGTGGGACTCTCTTTTTTGTCAGTATCCTGTTTATCCTGTTTTTCAAAGAAACAATGACAGTTGTATATCTTTCTTCAGGACTGTAAGCCTGATGTTCTCAGTAGCTGATGTTCTCTGCAGCTGATGTTCTCTATACCTGATGTTCTCTGCAGTTGATGTTCTCTATACCTGATGTTCTCTGCAGCTGATGTTCTCTATACCTGATGTTCTCTGCAGCTGATGTTCTCTATACCTGATGTACATTGCAGCTGATGTTCTCTGTAGCTGATGTTTTCTGTGGCTGATGTTCTCTGCAGCTGATGTTCTCTATACCTGATGTACTTTGCAGCTGATGTTCTCTATAGCTGATATTCTCTATAGCTGATGTTCTCTGTAGCTGATGTGGCTCAGAATCCTGTAGGCATAGGAGAGAGTCATAAGAGAGGGTCATGGGAGAGGGTCATGATAGAGGGTTATGGGAGAGGGTCATGGGAGAAGGTCATGGAGAGGATCATGGGAGAGGGTCATGATAGAGAGTTATGGGAGAGGGTCATTGGAGAGGTTCACGATAGAGGGTTATGGGAGAGGGTCATGATAGAGAGTCATAGGAGAGGGTCATTATAGAGGGTTATGGGAAAGGGTCATGATAGAGGGTCATGGCAGCTATTTTTGTTCAGTCCCGAGTGGAGCTAAAAAGTAGGGGGTGTGCAATACTTCTTAAGCAGACTCCACCACCACGGGGTCTGTAGTGATCTCTATCCTGTAAGCAAGGCTAGACCTCTTACAGGGGGTGCCAGTGGAGAAGTGGGACAGGGTCTTAGCCAGCTGTAGTTTGCAAACCCTGACACTAGCATGTCATGGATCACTGACTGCCAGGCTGGTCAGTGCACACCCCACCCCCACCTACAATACTCCCTAACATTTTTATATAACAGTAAAATGTGGCATTCCTTGCTTGGCATTTTTGTTTAAATTTTCTCATATTAACTTCCAGTCCGTTACATCTGATTACGTTATTAAAACTATTCCACGTAATATTCTAGCACTAGTGTTGTGGAACATGAGTCTGTGGGTCTGTGTCTGCAGTTCTTCACTTATTTTGATACACACACGTTTCAAGATTTATTCTCTTGTGAAAAGTGTCTTAAGGGTTGTTCTCTGGTGAATGTGTTATTTAAGGATTACACTTTTGTGAAAAAAGTATGTTTTAAGGGGTATTCTGTTATGAAAAATTTGTGTTTTGAGGATTATTCTATTGTGAATATGTATTTTAAATGTTAATTTATGTAAAAAAAAGTGTGTTTTAAGGGTTGCTTTCTTGTGAAAAATGTATTTTTAAGGTTTATTCTCTTGTGAAAGGTATGTTTCAAGAGGTAAACTCTTGTAAAAAAATAAAGATTAAACTGTTATGAAAAGCATGTATTTTAAGGGTTATTTTCTTATGAAAAGTGTATATTTTAAGGGTTATTTTCTTATGAAAAGTGTATATTTTAAGGGTTATTTTCATATGAAAAGTGTATATTTTAAGGGTTATTTTCTTATGAAAAGTGTATATTTTAAAGACTGTTCTCTTGTGAAAATATCTGCATTTTTTTTTCTTGTTCCTGTAGGTATTTAAAGCTGCTCTGACTCTTCTTAAGATGATCCTGGTGGAGTTTGTGGTCAGACACAAGTAAGTAGTTTATCTCATCATCTACATCATCAGAATCGTTTTTTGCATCCATCCTCAGCATTTGTAGGCCTGCAGAGTTTTTTCTTTTAGTCACTGAGGTATCTCCCCATTGTTTAACCCTGTCTGATGTGTCTCAAATATTTTATTAAACCAGTTTGAGCAGTTCAGTTACCTGAGATTTTCTTTTTTTTAGAAAAATCAATTAACATAGTCTTTTTTTTTAGACAGGGAACATAGATCTGATTGCTTAAAAACTCTGACCTACTTCTGTAGCCTAGAAACCTGTAGCAATCAACATTAATTATAATGTCAGGTTGGTGGACAGATAGAGACATGGAGATCACAGGCAGGGATGAGGAAAATCTGATGTGAATCCAGGACGTGACAAACCTATGGGTCTCTACAATAATGGCTACCAGAATGAAGTAAAGGGGCTTAAGTACAGCCACCAGAGGCTGGAAAACAAACAGGCCAGCCTATACCACTGTCTTCATGGCAGTCCAAGCAAGACCACAGTCTGCCCTAGCAAGGAAAGGTGCTGAAGTCGGAGGTACCCAGCCAGAAGGCGCATCGCAAAAATCAGGGTGCCACACATTACCGCTAAATGCGTACAAAGAAGAAGAATACCTAGAGGCAGACCATGGCAACGATGGCGTGACAACCTAGAAGAAGATCTATGAGCCCTTGGAGAAGATTAAGAACAGACAGGAGTGAAGATAAATCTTGTCAATGAGCAATGAGCTGCAGTGGCTCAAAAAACTCACTGAATAAATGAATACAGGGAACAATCATTTATATGAGGCAGTCATTACTTCGGCAAGTTTTTCACCCTCATCAAGGGATGTTATGCCCACTAAACTGGCCTCTCTTAACAATGTCCTCTTTAGAGTTCCATGTGGTCAACCTCTTTTTCTTCAGCCTGTTGTGTTCCACTTTCTGATAGTTTGGGATTTTCAGACTGTTTCTTCTCATCACGTAACCAAACTACCATGCTATGTGATGTTTAATGGCATGGGAAGGGTGTAAGATGTAAGAAGCCATTACTTCATGTAAACATTACTTCTTTTATAGAGCTCACATTGCATCTTGAATACAGAGACAGTAAAACAAAGGCTAAATATAACAAAATAGACAAAGTTGTATGTGGATTGGGTTTTGCAGCACATATTAGCTTTTCTAAAATTTGATGTTTTCCTCAGCAGGCATGTAAATTAACCACCAGGTTATCTGGATGATGAAAGGATGTTGTGTAAATTAACCACCAGGCTATCTGAATCATGAAGGGATGTTGTGTAAATTAACAACCAGGTTATCTGGATAATGAAGGGATGTTGTGTAAATTAACCACCAGGTTATCTGAATCATGAAGGGATGTTGTGTAAATTAACCACCAGGCTATCTGAATCATGAAAGGATGTTGTGTAAATTAACCACCAGGCTATCTTGATCATGGAGGAGTGTTGTGTAAATTAACCACCAGGTTGTCTGGATAATGAAGGGATGTTGTGTAAATTAACCACCAGGCTATCTGGATAATGAAGGGATGTTGTGTAAATTAACCACCAGGCTATCTTGATCATGGAGGGATGTTGTGTAAATTAACCACCAGGTTATCTGTATAATGAAGGGATGTTGTGTAAATTAACCACCAGGCTATCTGAATCATGAAGTGATGTTGTGTAAATTAACCACCAGGTTATCTGGATAATGAAGGGATGTTGTGTAAATTAACCACCAGGCTATCTGAATCATGAAGGGATGTTGTGTAAATTAACCACCAGGTTATCTGGATAATGAAAGGATGTTGTGTAAATTAACCACCAGGTTATCTGGATAATGAAGGGATGTTGTGTAAATTAACCACCAGGTTATCTGGATCATGAAGGGATGTTGTGTAAATTAACCACCAGGTTATCTGGATAATGAAGGGATGTTGTGTAAATTAACCACCAGGCTATCTGGATCATGGAGGAATGTTGTGTAAATTAACCACCAGGCTATCTTGATCATGTAGGAATGCTGTGTAAGTTAACCACCAGGCTATCTGGATCATGGAGGAATGTTGTGTAAATTAACCACCAGGCTATCTAGATCATGGAGGAATGTTGTGTAAATTAACCACCAGGCTATCTTGATCATGTAGGAATGCTGTGTAAATTAACCACCAGGCTATCTTGATCATGGAGGAATGCTGTGTAAATTAACCACCAGGCTATCTGGATCATGGAGGAATGTTGTGTAAATTAACCACCAGGCTATCTGGATCATGGAGGAATGTTGTGTAAATTAACCACCAGGCTATCTGGATCATGGAGGAATGTTGTGTAAATTAACCACCAGGCTAATTGGATCATGGAGGAATGTTTAATTTGAACTGACTAGACAGATTTCAAAACATGAGCTCTAGAAATATCCAGCATTTGCTGATGTACACATCCAGTCCTGACTGAACTCTTGATATGAGATAGAAGCTGTAGGTCTGCCATAGATAGAAGCTGTAGGTCTGGCGTAGATAAAGGCTGTAGGTCTGCCGTAGATAGAAGCTCTAGGTCTGTCATAGATAAAAGCTGTAGGTCTGCCATAGATAGAAGCTGTAGGTCTGCCATAGATAGAAGCTTTAGGTCTGCCATAGATAAAAGCTGTAGGTCTGCTGTAGATAAAAGCTGTAGGTCTGCTGTAGATAAAAGCTGTAGGTCTGCTGTAGATAAAAGCTGTAGGTCTGCCATAGATAGATGCTATAGGTCGGTCATAGATGAAAGCTGTAGGTCTGCCATAGATAGAAGCTATAGGTCTGCTATAGATAAAAGCTGTAGGTCTGCCATAGATAGAAGCTATAGGTCTGTCATAGATAAAAGCTGTAGGTCTGCCATAGATAGGTCTGCTGTAGATAAAAGCTATAAGTTTATTGTAGATAGAAGCTGTAAGTCTGCTGTAGAGAAAACCTGTAGGTCCTACGTAGATAGAAGCTGTAGGTCTGCTGTAGATAAAAGCTGTAGGTCTACTGTAGATAAAAGCTGCAGGTCTACTGTAGATAGAAGCTGTAGGTCTACTGTAGATAGAAGCTGTAGGTCTGCCATAGATAGAAGCTGTAGGTCTGCTGTAGATAAAAGCTGTAGGTCTACTGTAGATAGAAGCTGTAGGTCTACTGTAGATAGAAGCTATAGGTCTACTGTAGATAGAAGCTGTAGGTCTGCTATAGATAGAAGCTGTAGGTCTGCTATAAATAGAAGCTGTAGGTCTGGTGTATCCTGGCATCGAGGTTTCAAATGTTGCATGACCTAACATTTGATAGTGGAAGAAAAGAAGTTCTTTCCTTGTGACCTACTTTATTTAGTTCTTGCATACTTCCAGGGTAGGAAAGGCTGAGGTTTCAAATGCAGTAGAAAGGAGTTTGTCGAATTTGTTCCATAAAGCAGGAGATACGGCATCGAGAAACAGAGATGATGCCAAGAGCTTTACATTAGAGATGGCCAGCTTTCCGGAAGTTAAGGTGAGTCTTTTTATTTTTGCCACTTTATTTTGTTTTTTTGGGACTAGGGCAAGGTTTTTATTTTTGTCTGTTCATGCCCCTGGATTTTGGGTGAGGTTTTTTGTCCATTCTGGATCTGGGCAGAGCTTCTTCCCCCCCCCCCCCCATTTCAGTCACTTTGGTCTCATTCAAGGTTTTCTTTTTTTATTGTGTGTTCGTTCGTTCTTGAGTTTTTTTTTTTTTTTTGTTCATTCATCTGCTCTGGACCCAGGCAAGATTTCTTTAATCCATTCTTTCACTCTGAACTCGAGCTCATTAATTTGTAAACATGTTTGTGTTTCAAGGTCTAGCCAATGCATGGTCTAGTGCTTTATTTGATAGAGTGTTTAGTATGAAATGTTGGTTGCTCATACAACATTTTGTGGCTTATTCATAAATTTAGCAGTTCAGTCAGAACTTTATGAAGACTGGCGGTGTTCCAAGACAAATTTTACAATCTGACATGATAATTGTGTGACATCGGTCTAGTTACTTCGTTTACATGTTGCCTGGCTGCATTTGAGGTTTGTGAGGTTTGTTTGAAAAGTAGATAATCTTTTGGACAGAAAGTTTCATATTTGTGAAGAAGTAATTTGTCTTTGCAGCTGACACAAACAGTGCCTCATGAGTGCGTGAAGCCATTCAAGATGACCTTGGCCCCCAGACACGCACAGAGCCGATGTGAGCTAGTAGAGGCATTGTATCAAAAATTTGGACTCAAGAAGTAAGTTTATTATTTCCAGAAATTTGACCACGGGTTTTCATCAAAGTTTTCATATGAGCCTTCGCAGCAGACATTTTGTCTCAGTAATATTTATTTGAAAATTTGATACAACTTGGGAGGATTTTGTGGCTTAGAGACTGATGTTGACCTGCAGAGATAAGATCCATTGACCTGCAGAGATAAGATCCATTGACCTGCAGAGATAAGATCCATTGACCTGCAGAGATAAGATCCACTGGCCTGCAGAGATAAGATACATTGACCTGCAGAGATTAGATTCATTGACCTGCAGAGATAAGATCCACTGGCCTGCAGAGATAAGATACATTGACCTGCAGAGATAAGATACATTGGCCTGCAGAGATAAGATACATTGACCTGCAGAGATAAGATCCATTGACCTGCAGAGATAAGATACATTGACCTGCAGAGATAAGATACATTGGCCTGCAGAGATAAGATACATTGACCTGCAGAGATAAGATCCATTGACCTGCAGAGATAAGATACATTGACCTGCAAAGATAAGATCCATTGACCTGCAAAGATAAGATCCATCAGTTGAAATCTCAGTTCTTTTTTTTTTCAGTATGCAAAATAACTCAAGCTAATTGAGATCATATGCAAGCTGTGAATACAGAAAATATGTACCTGAAAGGTGGACAAACTTGTAAAGATGGCTGTCAGTATATTAAAGTAAAAAAAAAACAAACTACAAAGATAAAATCAGCTCAGTGTGTATCCTACTGTTTCTTGTTTGATAACAGGCAAGTACAGAAAGAAAAGACAAGCTGGCCACAAATTTTCTGGAAATTGAGAGTCTAGCACCCTTTTTTTAATCCAAATGAAAATATAACATGTAGTTTACTGTAGCAGCCAAAAGATGGTGAAGCCAAAAGATGGTGCAGCCAAAAGATGGTGCTGCATGTAGTGCAGGATGCACTTTCATGACAGTCAAACCACTTTTTACTGTTTATATTTCATTTGTTGGTGACAGTTATTGTATGTTTATTTTGCTGCTTTTTATGTAAGTGTTAATTTCTTGAAACATCTGCAGCCTGTTTTTTCTCTTTACAGCAACAGCCTATTTTTTCTCTTTACAGCAACAGCCTCTGTTTTTTCTCTTTACAGCAACAGCCTCTGTTTTTTCTCTTTACAGCAACAGCCTCTGTTTTTTCTCTTTACAGCAACAGCCTCTGTTTTTTCTCTTTACAGCAACAGCCTCTGTTTTTTCTCTTTACAGCAACAGCCTTTTTTAGACCAGTAAAATCATTTATGTGACAAGTCTGGGGAAACGACGGTTCAAGAACATCAGTGTTCAGAGTGTGTTTGAATTATTTTCCACATTAAATTATTTTCTGCCATGTTACGGCAGTGAAGCTATCAAGTGGAACATAACAGGCCGAAGAAAAAGGGGCAGACCGCGTGAAACTCTGAAGAGAACATTATTAAGAGAGGCCAAGTTAACAGGCATAAAATCCTTTGATGAGGTTGAAAGACTCGCCGAAGACAGGAAAAATTGGCGAACTACTTTGCGAGCCCTATGTGACGTCTAACGGCACGGGAAGGATATAAGATATAAGATATAAGATGTTACGGCAGTGTAGCAAGGCAACCGCTGACATGGAATCCTCAAGGAAATATAAAACAAGGAAGGCCTAGACTTACTTGGAGAAGAGAAATTATGACAGTGCTCAGAGACGAGGGACACACGTGGAAGGAGGCAGAGAATAATTCCAAGAGCAGGGATGACTGGAGAGCCTTTATCCGTGGCCTATGCTTTCAAGGGAGTGAAAGGTGATGATGATGATGATGATGATGATGATGATGATGATGATGTTACTTGATAGCTTACTTCTGTGCCAAGTTGTTATTTGTTATTTTATGTACATGTTGTTTTTTGCTAATTGTGGTATGTTAACCCCGCAACTTTTAGTGGCCTGACTATGGAGAACTTGATGACCTTCAACATCCAGGCCTTGCAGCACAATGCAGGGGAAGTACGAGAAGTGACGGAGAGACTGATAAAACAAATGTACCAGGATCATGGAGTGCCAGTCAAGGAGTACCTCCCACCAGGTTTTGTTTTTTTTTTTTTTAAGTTTCTCTTTTAGAAAACAAAATAAAGTTTTCAAAAGATAGTATTTGTATCTGAATATTTTCTTGTGCTGAGAGAGTTACAGTTCTTCTTTGACCCCCTTGCCCGCTATAATCACATCTAGGACATCCTGCTGTCAGTCTTCCGTGTAAGTGTTATGATGTGTATTTTATGCTTCTGGTGCCATGGCATTTTCATGTGTTTTGTATTAGACTCTGTTGTATACCTGTCTCCTCATCCAGAAGGTGTGGGTTCAAGACCATTTACCAGTGCATTCTGTTCAAGTCAGCTGTGGAAATGGGTTATCAACACAAAGGTTTTGGGGGGAAGACAGCCTCAGAATTAGGAGAAGATCAGCCTGCACATTGAGGCATACTGGATTACGGCGCACACATTGCTGTTAGTGAAGGAAGGGAAAGAGATACAACATGGACTTCAGTCTTTGTCCAAGTTTGAAACCACTGAATGGGGAAGAAAGTTCTCACCAAGATTATCAGTGGCAGCAGTTTGTAACACCAAAAAGGTTAAATTGAGAAAATTAAAAATGTGTTTGTCTTGCCATTAACCCCTGTACCGTTATACATTCTGGGACAAAGAGAACATTAACCCCTCTACCATTATACATTCTGGGACAAAGAGAACATTAACCCCTTTACCATTATACATTCTGGGACAAAAAGAACATTAACCCCTGTACCGTTATATATTTGGGACAAAGAGAACATTAACCCCTGTACCGTTATACATTCTGGGACAAAGAGAACATTAACCCCTGTACCATTATACATTCTGGGACAAAGAGAACATCAACCCCTGTACCGTTATATATTCTGGGACAAAGAGAACATTAATCCCTGTACCGTTATACATTCTGGGACAAAGAGAACATTAACCCCTGTACTGTTATATATTCTGGGACAAAGAGAACATTAACCCCTAGGACAAAGAAAGTCCTTCTTCAGGTCTTATGTTGGTAAGTGTGTGTATGTTGCAGGATCTTACAAAAGTACAATTGTGAATGTGTGCAAGAAAAAAATATTTGAAAATATATCAGTAACCGTGTACGGTTTATGTTCCAGTTTTGCTAGTATTTTCAGGCAGGAGACACAGGATTGACTTTGCTCGAATATTCAGCTTTCTTTTTAATACACTGACAGCCTTGTGTCCTGTCCACTCAAGTGTGCCCTGACCTGCAGGCAGATATTACCAAAATTTTTTTTTTCACGTCCAGTAACACAAGTGTATGCTTGTAGAGTCTTGTGGAATGCCGTGTTAAGTATTCAGTCTGCAACAACATTCTTTGTTTGCTGCCGGCTGCTCTGTGGGTTTGCTGTCACTCTCAGCAGAGTGATGGTACTTATTTCTGAGGTGGAAAATGTCAGTGGAGTAGCTGAAGTATGTGACATATTCTCACAGACAGCCCAGAAGTCAGCAGCGTGTTATTTTCATAATGTCAGAAAGTTACTGTATTTTAAATTGTTGTATATTCTTTAAAAAAAAACAAAAAACAATAGGCATTTTGACATTAAACCTGGAGGCTGTGATGATTAATAACACATAATGCGCCATGAATGTTGGTCAACAGTTCAAAAGTTAAAAGATTGAAAATTCTAGCACAAATGGCTTATCATATTTTGCTGTCTCTGCATCACAGATGATGAAAAGACCAGAAAGAACACCCTGTGGCGCCAGCTGTTTGAATATTTTGATCAAGTTGATGGCAAGCCAACCAGATCACAACTGAAGGTACAGAAGCTACATTGGTCCAGTGTCTCCGACTTCAGCGTTTTGGTGCTCATAACAGCTCCCTCTAGTGGTGACCAAGATTTAGCTTTAGTCAAGGAGGACAGAACTTCGCCATGTGCCAGATAATACCCACTGGTTAAGCCGATTTATGCTAATAGAACCAGACAAGGTTTTGAGTATAGAGACGTGGTTGACCTCAAGAACGGAGGTAAAAATGCCCATTGTGAAGCCACTGTTCTTACCGACTAAACTTCACCGCTTCAGCTTTTCCGTTACCCGCTTTGTGCCGTCCGAGACTACCTGCGCAGCAAGCTTTAACTGCTTCTTCCTTCATTGGCTGGAAGGAGCTTTGCCCCACACACAGCAGCTGAGGGATCTTGGCTCAGCCGCAGCCATGTGACAAGGTATCAGACCAGTACTCCTCTTTTATCTCCACCATAGTCATCCATGGATTTATAGCAGACTTTAGGTACATGTTTCTGTTTGTATTAGATTTGTATGTTTGTGACCACTGCGATACCATGAGCCGACTGTTATTGTTTTGAGAAGAGTCATGGAAGTGATTTGTAATAACTGAAGTCTTCATTAACTTCTGCGTGACTCTTCCACTCCTGGAGTGTCTTGTAAGCCAAAGATTTGTCATTAACAGAAACAAAAGGCCGACGAGGAGCAGAAGAAACAGGCAGAAATTGACGATCTTCAAAAACAGCTGCAGCAGCTTCGGGACATGAATGCTGGGAAGGCTGTAAGTAGTTGTTTGTTTTGTGAAATTTTGATTTCATTTGTAATTTCTTGTTTTTTTTTTTTTCCTAACATCAGTGTCTTGTAGGTCATCCTAACAGTCAAAACTGACATTTGCTAGTGTTTTTTATCTTTAGTTTTTTTATCATCCTAACAGTCAAAACTGACATTTGCTAGTGTTTTTTATCTTTAGTTTTTTTATCATCCTAACAGTCAAAACTGACATTTGCTAGTGTTTTTTTATCTTTAGTTTTTTAAGTCATCACTTTCGAGTCTCAAGTCAGATCTCAAGCCCTGTCAAGCAGCTTCAAGTCGGTTCTTAACTCTTCCTGCACCACGGAAAAAAAATGCAGACATTTCCGTCCGTGCCACACAAAAAGCCCGGGTCTTGCTATGTACAGGGGGTATAGTTGTACAAGTGAATGTACAAAGATTTCCACTTTAAAAGTGTACATATTATGCATGAAAATAGTTGTAAATGTAAGAAGATTTCATAAATGAGGAGTTTTTTTAGGAAAAAAGAAGTAGCATGATGATTTTATCTGATAACTGTGTAGTGCTTACCATCGGCGATGCCTAAATGTACAATGTTTACCATCAGCGATTTCCAGATCTACTTAAATTTTCGTCTGATCTCGTCGTGTGGTGGCATTCTCACTAAAATAATGTCTGAAATAACCATCTAACTACTTCTCCAGTCCATTTAATAGGTCTAGATGTACTTGGGGTACATTCAGAAACAGTGGTCGGGTCATAGGACATGTCCTTATGCCTCCAAAACCACAATAAATACCGAAATTTCTCCGTTAATTCATCGCTTTCGCTCGGTTATTAGCCACGCTTTGAATTGAACTATGAAAGGTCACCAGACATGCGCAGATAAATTGAGTACAATAAAAAGTTACAATAGTTTTACGCTGCAATGAAACAAAATCGCTATAACGTGGATGGCAGGCACTAGACTAACAGGATGAATTCACTATAGTGTCGATGGCAGGGAAAGAGTTAAGTCAAGTCTTAAGGCATCACTTTCAAGTCTGAAGTCAGATCTCAAGTCCTTTCACGCTGCATCAGGTCAAGTCTAAGATCTATAAATCAAATGATTTTAAAAACACAGAGGAATGAGATTACTGAAACATTTAAACTACATTCTAACTAGTTTAACTGCGCTATCACTCTAACTAGTTTAACAGTGCTGTCACTCTAAATAGTTTAACAGTGCTGTCACTCTAACTAGTTTAACAGTGGTATCACTCTAACTAGTTTAACAGTGGTATCATTCTAAATAGTTTAACAGTGCTGTCACTCTAACTAGTTTAACAGTGCTGTCACTCTAACTAGTTTAACAGTGGTATCACTCTAACTAGTTTAACAGTGCTATCATTCTAAATAGTTTAACAGTGCTGTCACTCTAAATAGTTTAACAGTGCTGTCACTCTAACTAGTTTAACAGTGCTGTCACTCTAACTAGTTTAACAGTGCTGTCACTCTAACTAGTTTAACTGCGTTATCACTCTAACTAGTTTAACAGTGCTATCATTCTAAATAGTTTAACAGTGCTGTCACTCTAAATAGTTTAACAGTGCTGTCACTCTAACTAGTTTAACAGTGCTGTCACTCTAACTAGTTTAACAGTGGTATCACTCTAACTAGTTTAACAGTGCTATCACTCTAACTAGTTTAACAGTGCTATCACTCTAACTAGTTTAACAGTGCTATCACTCTAACTAGTTTAATAGTGCTATCACTCTAACTAGTTTAACAGTGCTATCATTCTAAATAGTTTAACAGTGCTGTCATTCTAACTAGTTTAACAGTGCTGTCACTCTAACTAGTTTAACAGTGGTATCACTCTAACTAGTTTAACAGTGCTATCACTCTAACTAGTTTAACAGTGCTATCACTCTAACTAGTTTAACAGTGCTATCACTCTAACTAGTTTAACAGTGCTATCACTCTAACTAGTTTAATAGTGCTATCACTCTAACTAGTTTAACAGTGCTATCATTCTAAATAGTTTAACAGTGCTGTCATTCTAACTAGTTTAACAGTGCTGTCACTCTAACTAGTTTAACAGTGGTATCACTCTAACTAGTTTAACAGTGCTATCACTCTAACTAGTTTAACAGTGCTATCACTCTAACTAGTTTAACAGTGCTATCACTCTAACTAGTTTAACAGTGCTATCACTCTTTAATAGTGCTATCACTCTAACTAGTTTAACAGTGCTCTCACTCTAACCAATCAAAAAACCTCTAGATGAACACGACACATCTTTTCCCAACCACAGCTCACAAACGTCTGCCCCAGATCACATGAAAAGACCCCTTCAGCTGGACAAAGATTAACCAATCATAATGCAGCTTAAATTAGCTGCGGGCCTGGCTGGACAAGGGCATTGCTCTGACTTCAAACATGACCAAGGCCATTTCATTGCACTCTCCTGTATACTGCAACAAGAAGATAGTAATTTTTAAATCAGCACAGAACTGGCATCATCATCTTACCATACACTGACAGATCTATTAAAGAGATCCAAGCTTGTGTGGATTTCTCTGGAATGCAAAGATTATAGTCCTAACTAGTTGCCATATCTGTTATTATTATGTTGTCCTGCTTGCTTCATAGTCCTTATATATACTGCCATGATTTACCAAACAATTTTTTGTTATCATTCTTTTCTGGAAAACTCATCTCTTATTTAACAGCCTGTAGATGTTTCCATTGTGAAAATTAAGCCAAGCAAAAAATCTGTGCAGCCTGTTTCAGAGGTAAATGGACTTCTTTTTGTAATTCATGCAGTTTATTTTTTTAAAAATTTCTTATTGTGCTGGCAGATTTCATTAGTCAAAGTTAGAATTCATTAGTCAAAGTTAGATTTTCATTAGTCAAAGTTAGAATTCATTAATCAAGGTTAAAATTTATTAGTCAAAGTTAGAATTCATTAGTCAAGGTTAGAATTTATTAGTCAGAGTTAGAATTCATTAGTCAGAGTTGATCAGTATTAATATTTTTATATTTTTTTTATCTTTATTTGTAGTACTTGATACTGCTTTATTTTGAACTTTATTTCTGTTTATTTAAATTTCTTTGTCATTCTTTGAAGTATTGTTTTCAAAATAAGCTGTTTCTGTTTTTTAAGTTGTTCATTAAACCTTGTCCATGTTTTCACTGCTGAAGGCAACATTTGTGTTTTGTGCCATAAAAGGTGAAGATAAAAGTGAATTCCTTCGGGGCCAGAATCAGGGAACCAGAACCGGTCAAGACCCTGTAACATGTTTATGTAGTTCTTCATGTAACAGGCTGTCGGGGTAACATGACAGGGCTTGACATAGTTTCCCCGTAATGGTGGACTTGACATAGTTTCCCTGTGAGGGTGGAATCTGCTGAGAAACTTGCTTTTTTTATTTGACCCACCCTGGATCTTCAGGCAGGCTGCTGTTACCTGATCCTCAGCCGACATGATTTCTTGTCTTTCCAAGATAACCCATGAGGGGTTAGTGCAAAGTTGGCATGCCACGTTCTTCGTACTAGATTCAGTGCATATTCTGTATTAAAGATATTGATATCACTAAATCATATTAATATTAATCACACACAGTTATTTTATTTCTGGCATGAGCAAAACTTTTAAAGTGTCATATTTGAATCATCAGAAAAAGCCAGACGGGAAGATGAAAGGCAAGATGAAGGCATCCAAAGATGACGACGAAGTGTCCATGTTTAACGTGGACAAGTGAGTCACTTTTCAAACTTTTTGTTTTTTTAACTTTAAATATTTTTTTATTAACTTTAGTGAGCAAAGATAACCGAGGTAGAGGTTTTCAGAACCATCTAGCTAAAGAGCTGGCCAAGACCCAGTTCAAACTCTTCATGTAGTCAATGTAACAGGCTGTTGTGAAGTTTGAGACTGGCTAAGAGAATAGGACTTGACGTCTTATAAAAGGGAAGCTTGTTGTGGAGTTTGCTTCTTGATCCACCCCCCAGATCTTCACTCAGCTCGTTTTCCTCCTCCCAACTCCCGGTCTGCCTGAATGTCTCCATGGTTTGAGCTTTCCACTCCGGAGTCGGCTGCACAGAACTTTGACAGTTCCGGGACCCAGACAGTAACAAATAAATGCACAGAACCTCATCATCCCATCCTCTGCCAAATTAGTTCACTAAATAAATCCCACGTATATCCATATTTTTAAGTTTTGTGTTCTCAATATCTGTATATGTTAGTATCCAAATATATGGCTCACATAAGTGTGAGGTTATCTGCACTGTATTGTGATGTAAGTTTTATATTTCCAGCACTTGTATATTCTGTGGAGAGAAGAATGAAAGTTTTACAGAAGAAGGACTGGATCTCCATTACTGGAAGAACTGCCCAATGCTGAAGCGATGTGCACATTGTAAACAGGTAAACATGCAAACTGTAAACAGGTTAATGTGCAAAGTGTGAATGGATAAATGTGCAAACTCTGAACTGGTAAATGTGCAGACTATGAACAAGTAAATGAGTAAAGTGTAAATGAATAAACATGCATACTACTATACAGACAGGTAAATGTGGAAGCTGGTAAAATGTACAAAGTATAAATGGATAAATGTGTCAATTATAAACAGGTAAATGTGGAAACTGGTAAAATGTGGAAAGCGTAAATGGATAAATGTGTCAATTATAAACAGGTAAATGTGGAAACTGGTAAAATGTACAGAGTGTAAATGGATAAATGTGGAAACTATAAACAGATACATTTTCTTTTCAGAAGAACCAATGAGCAGACACTCTTTTAGCAGACAATGTAGAAAAGTCTGTCTGTTGATCTAAATTTGATCATTACAAATAAATGAACAATTTGAAGTGAATATCACCAAAATGTATTATTAATATATTACTTTTAAAAGTAAAACAGACATGTATGTTTATGTGCACTCACTCATATGTACGATCACTCATATGTGCACTCTCTCATATGTGCTGTCAAGGTAACCAGTAATCATCTTTTGAGTTAAGCACATTTTATTCAACATTCTTAACTTGCAGTTTGTTGAACATAAAAACTTAAATTGCAGTTTTTTTCAACATGAAGAAACAGTAAACTTGCTGTTTGTTCAGGATGGAAAATTTGAACTTCATTTTTTGAACACTTCATAAACATTTTTCATGCGGCATTGATAAGGCGCTGCCACAGACAGCTTGTATGTGACAAAATAAAACAGTTGAATGTCCACAAATGCAGTTCAGAAATATTAAAATGCTGGACATACACCAAAAATCCCGAGGAACTATGTTGCTGGTTACCAAGAGCAGAGCATGCATCCTAAGTCGTCAGTTCAGTTTTTCCTTCATTCATTTTTGTCCCATAATTTTTCCTACTTTCAGGTAGTTGAAATAGCAACGTACACAGATCACATGTTGACAGAATGTGAAATGAAATCAAACTTCAGCAAGTGTCCTCGCTGCACGGAGGGCATATCTCGAGTGGAGTTTGATCAGCATGTGGCTGACAAAGCATGCAGTCGTAGGTTAATGTGTGTGATGCAGCAAGTTGTGGTAGCAGACTTAAATAGGGAAATGATTGTGCGTGATTTAGCTTTGTTGATGAAGGATGGAAACAAGTGAAAAATATGAGGAGAAAAATAGCGTTAAAAATATGTAGATATTTAGGGATAATTTTGTGTTTATACAATTATATTCTTAAGAATAATAAATGCTTTGTTTGTTCAGTTTATTTTTGCACATTTTTTGGCAGTGACTTTACCCAAAAGCAGATTTTGTGTTTTTTTATTTAGCCATTGAGTTTGAATTGTTTTTCTTTTATTTCATTGGAAAATTTCTCTTAACTTTTGTTAAACAACATAATGCTTAATTGAGAGAATGAAGAGAAAAGAACTGTAGCATGCAGTTATCTGCAGAATTAATAAGAAGGATTGAGAGAAAAGAACTGTAGCATGCAGTTATCTGCAGAATTAATAAGAAGGATTGAGAGAAAAGAACTGTAGCATGCAGTTATCTGCAGAATTAATAAGAAGAATTGAGAGAAAAGAACTGTAGCATGCAGTTATCTGCAGAATTAATAAGAAGAATTGAGAGAAAAGAACTGTAGCATGCAGTTATCTGCAGAATTAATAAGAAGAATTGAGAGAAAAGAACTGTAGCATGCAGTTATCTGCAGAATTAATAAGAAAAATTAAGAGGAAAGAACTGCAGCTTGCAGTTATCTGCAGAATTAATAAGAAGAATTGAGAGAAAAGAACTGTAGCATGCAGTTATCTGCAGAATTAATAAGAAGAATTGAGAGAAAAGAACTGTAGCATGCAGTTATCTGCAGAATTAATAAGAAGAATTGAGAGAAAAGAACTGTAGCATGCAGTTATCTGCAGAATTAATAAGAAGAATTGAGAGAAAAGAACTGTAGCATGCAGTTATCTGCAGAATTAATAAGAAAAATTAAGAGGAAAGAACTGCAGCTTGCAGTTATCTGCAGAATTAGTAAGAAGAATTGAGAGAAAAGAACTGTAGCATGCAGTTATCTGCAGAATTAATAAGAAAAATTAAGAGGAAAGAACTGTAGCATGCAGTTATCTGCAGAATTAATTCAAAGCTTTGTTAATGGAGTTTTGCATGATTTAAAAGGTATCACTTCCTGTGGTTACAGCGGCCAAGTCTGGATCAAACCATTGCCCACTATGTCATGAAAACTTTCAGTCTGGTGAAGAAGGATGGAAGGATCATTTGATGAGCAAGACAGGATGTAAACAAAACCCCCGGCGACTGTTGACGCTGAACAAGCCGCCAGCAGCAGCAGTAGGTGAGAGCAGAGGAAGAGGAGAGATTGTCTGTCCTTGTTCATGTGACTAGTTTTTTTTTTGGAAAAAAAAAATCTCAGTGTTAAACAAACTTTAACTATGAAAAGTAAAATAATTATCCAGACTTTTCCTGCAATGAAGGGAGGATCTTGCACTTGTAACAGAATATTATCCAGACATTTCCTACAATGATGGGAAGGATCTTGCACTTGTAACAGAATATTATCCAGACATTTCCTGCAGTGATGGGAAGGATCTTGCACTTGTAACAGAATATTATCCAGACATTTCCTACAATGATGGGAAGGATCTTGCACTTGTAACAGAATATTATCCAGACATTTCCTACAATGATGGGAAGGATCTTGCACTTGTAACAGAATATGTGTACCAGGTAAATTCATGTCAAGTTAACACCCCTGAGGTTTTGTTTTTATATACTCAGGGTGACTGAGTTTTGGGCATGCAGTAGTGGCCTGCACAGGATTTGTATGAAGGATTGAAAGTTAGTTGGATAAGTACAGAACCTGTGCTCTCTGAGTTAGTCTAAGTTTTCATCAACTGTCGTGAGGATGTAGTACTGTTCTCTGGTCGATATATGTCATAATAAGACTGAGAGACGAACAGCTTTGTCTCTACTGTCGTGAGGATGTAGTACTGTTCTCTGGTCGATATATGTCATAATAAGACTGAGAGACGAACAGCTTTGTCTCTACTGTCGTGAGGATGTAGTACTGTTATCTGGTCGATATATGTCATAATAAGACTGAGAGACGAACAGCTTTGTCTCTACTGTCGTGAGGATGTAGTGCTGTTCTCTAGTCGATATATGTCATAATAAGACTGAGAGACGAACAGCTTTGTCTCTACTGTCGTGAGGATGTAGTACTGTTCTCTGGTCGATATATGTCATAATAAGACTGAGAGACGAACAGCTTTGTCTCTACTGTCGTGAGGATGTAGTACTGTTCTCTGGTCGATATATGTCATAATAAGACTGAGAGACGAACAGCTTTGTCTCTACTGTCGTGAGGATGTAGTACTGTTCTCTGGTCGATATATGTCATAAGAGTGAGAGACGAACAACTTTGTCTCTACTGTCGTGAGGATGTAGTGCTGTTCTGTAGTTGATATATGTCGTAAGAGGACCTTTGTCTCTGCTGTCGTGAGGATGTAGTGCTGTTCTGTAGTTGATATATGTCGTAAGAGGATCTTTGTCTCTGCTGTCGTGAGGATGTAGTGCTGTTCTGTAGTTGATATATGTTGTAAGAGGATCTTTGTCTCTGCTGCTTGTAAGTTGTTGCTTCCTGGTGGGTTCCATTTAGCTGTAGTGGAACATGCCATTAGAACTTGATATCAGTGTCTGGCTGCCAGCAGTTTGGTATATAACCTGATATCTGTGTCTGGCTGCCAGCAGTTTGGTATATAACCTGATATCTGTGTCTGGCCACCGGCAATTTGGTATCTAACTTGATATCAGTGTCTGGCTGCCAGCAGTTTGGTATCTAACCTGATATGACTGTCTGGCCACCGGCAATTTGGTATCTAACTTGATATCTGTGTCTGGCTGCCAGCAGTTTGGTATATAACCTGATATGACTGTCTGGCCACCGGCAATTTGGTATCTAACTTGATATCAGTGTCTGGCCGCCAGCAATTTGGTATCTAACCTGATATCAGTGTCTGACCACCAGCAATTTGGTATCTAACCTGATATCAGTGTCTGACCACCAGTAATTTGGTATCTAACCTGATGTCTTTCATCCATTATTGGACTTCATAATTTGGAGCCACCATTAAATTCCCTAATGTTACTAAATCAGTGGCATTGGCATCATGCTGTGTCTGTTGTTCAGCTGTGTTTGTGAGATGTCTGCCTGGGTCCCTATCAGATGTGTAACATATATGATGTTCTCAGTGTGTAACTACATGTCTTTAAATCATCTCACTGGAAGCTCCACATGAAGGCACTGATGCTAGTCTTTGTTAATCAACTTAAATGGGCATAAGGACTGCCATAATGATAGTTGTATTACAGTCAGTGTGAACTGACAAGTAAATGTTATTTTTCAAAGAATATTTTATTGGCAGTGATGTCTCTACTCTTTTTTTTTTCTTCTTACACTTCACACTTAGTACACTGCGTGAAAGTCTGCACTTTGTCAACTTTCACGCTGTTAATTTAGTACATTGTGTGAAAGTCTGCACTTTGTCAACTTTCATGCTGTTAATTTAGTACATTGTGTGAAAGTCTGCACTTTATCTGTCAACTTTCACGCTGTTAATTTAGTACGTTGTGTAAAAGTCTGCACTTTGTCAACTTTCATGCTGTTAATTTAGTACATTGTGTGAAAGTCTGCACTTTGTCAACTTTCATGCTGTTAATTTAGTACACTGTGTGAAAGTCTGTACTTTATCTGTCAACTTTCATGTTGTTAATTTAGTACATTGTGTGAAAGTCTGCACTTTGTCAACTTTCACGCTGTTAATTTAGTACACTGTGTGGTTCTAAGGACTGTTACTGCGTCTCAAACAGCCTCTGGCAGTCAAGTCCAGCTCCTGGCCTTCCCGTGGCAGAACTGTTTAAACTGACAGGAGAAGGGGCGAGGGCGAATATCTGGCGCCTGAAAACCAGATACTTAGGGTAGATGAGTGGCACGTTTGGTAGCTCATCTACCGCTGTTGGCGAGATTCTTCAGCTGCCGTGCGTGGAGCGGTGCTCTTCCCGGCCAATGAAGAAAGGTGCAAATGGGGCTGCTGTGCAGCATCACTGTGGAAAAAGTGGTAGAAAGGATAAAGCGAAGCAAACAGTCAAATCACGGCACTTCTGGTCTGGAGGTCGGCCACGTCCTGAGTGCAGTCATATCGGGTGAAATGCATGAACCGGCTTGTCCCAGAGGTTAAGACACTGCTGGCGAGACTCTTCAAATGCCGCGCGTGGAGTGAAGCTCCTCCCGGTCAAGGAAGAAATGCGGAAAAGAAATAAAGGTCGCAGTGTGGTGCCGATGTGAAAAGGTGGTGGAAAGGATAAAGTGAAGTTTAATCGGTATGTCCAGTAGTATCGCTGCGAGAGCTATACATACCACGGCACCTCTGCTCTAGAGACCAGCCACGTCCGAAATACATCTACACTGGTGAAGCATGCCTAAACCAGCACACACCAGGGGTGGAACTAGATGGCAAGACATGTCATGCCACCTCTGCTCTAGAGGTCGGTCACGCCTGATATACACCCATACTGGTGAATTTTGCCTAAACCGGCTCACACCAGGGGTGAATCTTGAAGGCTATACATGTCACAGTACCTCTGCTCTAGAGGTTGGGCACGTCCCAACACGCCCATACTGGGATAAGATGCCTAAACCAGCTGAACCCAGGGGTGGAAGTCACTAGTGGCGAGGATTCGTCCTCCTGGACAAAAGCTCCATCCTGGTCACAACTAGGAAGGGTAGCGGCCACGACCACAAAATGCTGAAGTCGGAGACACTGGACCAGGGCAGTCTAGATAGGCAACCTCCTCTCACCCGGCAGGGATGTTTGCGTATCCTAATCATGCTGAGGTTTTCCGGTGAGAAGGTCCAACTCTGGCCTGAGTGGGCTAACGCCTCTCACCCAGCGGGGATACACTGATATCCTAAACACGTCGAGGTCTTCCGGTGAGAAAGTCCAACTCTAGACTAAACTGGTGCAACGAAAACCACGGTGTCACGCAATCCGTTTCAGAGACCCACCAAGAATACAGGCTAAAGCCGTGTGATACTCTGAACCCCTTGTGGTCCTCTCGTGGATCTCGTGTGGCCCTTTCGGGGACCACAGGAGACCACGGGACCAAACGAGGACCACAGGTGTAAATTCAGTAGGATCACAGTGCGGTTTTGGTGGTAGAAGCGAACGAAGAAGAAGAAGAAGTACACTGTGTGAAACTCTGCACTTTATCTGTCAACTTTCACGCTGTTAATTTAGTACATTGTGTGAAAGTCTGCACTTTATCTGTCAACTTTCATGCTGTTAATTTAGTAAATTGTGTGAAAGTCTATGCTTTATCAGTCAACTTTCACACTGTTAATTTAGTACATTGTGTGAAAGTCTGCACTTTATCTGTCAACTTTCATGCTGTTAATTTAGTAAATTGTGTGAAAGTCTATGCTTTATCAGTCAACTTTCACACTGTTAATTTAGTACACTGAGTGAAAGTCTGCACTTTATCTGTTAACTTTCACACTGTTAATTTTATTATATACATTCAGCACCAACTCAGTTCAAAGTTTGACAGTCTGTTTTGTTTCTGTCAGCTGTCAGCATTACATAATAAACATTCACCACCAACTTAGTTCAAGGTCATTTATGCAGATAACGAGCATGAGCAAAATGGTGGCATTCTTATGTTGGAGTAAATGTACAGAATTTGTGAGAAAATGATGTACTTGTGTGTTGTCATTTCCGGCTGAGTTTTGTCCAAGTAGAGTTTGATAGTCTTATTTTTCTGTTTGTCTTAAAAGTTTCATTTTGATAACTTTGTTTCTGTTTTGTTTCGAAGGTTCCAGTTTGGTAACTGTTTCGATTTTGTGCCGGATGTTCAAATTCGTTAACTTTATTTCTGTTAAATTTCATTTTGATAACTTTATATTACTGTGTTGCACAAACGTTTCTGGTATGATATCTTTAACTGTTTTATCTCAAAGGTTCCAAGCTGCCAATCAAAGGAAGAGGAGGGAAAACAGTGGCAGGACGAGGAAGAAAATGAAATGTGTTGATCCGTATAAATAGTTCAGCATGGGGCTAATAATAGTATGATGAGTGTAAATAGTTTAACATGAGGTTAATGGTAGTATGGAGATGCATTTTTGGTGTAAGCAATAACATGAGGTAAATGATAGTATTTTGGGTGTGAGCATTACTACAGAATTTTCTGTGGCATATGGTGCAACAGTTTGGCAAGCAAATGATATGAAATAAACAGCCGTCTGCGGCCCTTGGCTTAATAAAAAAGAACTTATATTCGTAACTGTCATTTGCCAGTGTGATCATGAAGCAAATGTTGACTCTCATCTTGCACTGGACAGAGCTTGCAGGACTAAAATATAGACTTGAAAGCAGCATGAAAATCATGGAAAACATTGCAGGAGCTTACAGCAAGAATAAATGTACAGAATTATTTGAAATTAACTGGAAGACTCCAGAAATTAATTCTTTCCCAGAGAAGATGCATAAATAACTTTATCCAAACTAGGTGGCACAGGGTATCAGGGTCGTTACACTGCGTTAAAGATATTTTTAAACTGTAATTAAAGTATTCTTGTGTGTGAAGAGGCATAAAAGTATATTGTAACCAACGCAAGAAAGAAAAGTTCCAAGGAAAGGAGCAATGACGCTGAAGAATAGACAACATCAAGAGATGAAACAAGAATTGCTTTCGCTATGTACATCATGCAGGCTAGAGACAACTGGAGATCAATAACAGCCAATCTCCCCAGGGAACATGGCACGTGATGATGTTAAAGAAACTTTGATCTAATGATCTTTTTTTTTTTTCCAAGAAGAGATCTTCATTACGCATTATCTGATTGACATCAGTTTTTCTCTCTTTGAGCTGATCATGTGACTGAATTCTTCAAGCATTTGATCATGTGATTGAACTCTTCAAGCATGTGATCATGTGACTGAATTCTTCAAGCATGTGATCATGTGACTGAACAAACAAACAAAAAAAACAACCCACCTTAAATTTGTTGGTAATTGCTGTCAGAATAAGCAGGCAGTTAATGTTCCAATGTTACTGTCATCAACCTGCAGGTTACTTGCAACTTTTGTTAACTGTTAATATTTTTGGTTGTAAACATTCAATTTTTGTTTTTCCCTGGCTGAAGTGGCTGAGAGATTGAGCGGCACATAAATTCTTGTATTTGTTTTTTTGTTTACATTTTTATATAATCAAATAATTAAATTGTTAGTCAAATAAATATTTCATAATCAAGGGGAATGTAAGCAGTAATTTATGTAACAATTATGTTGTATGTGGTTAAGATATGTACTGCATATGTCTTTGGATGACAGTGTGAAAATGAAGTGTTTTCTTTGTGTCTGTTGTTCTACAGCTTGACTTTGTCCAAGACATTCTTTGTGTTTGTTGTTCTACAGCTTGGCTTTGTCCAAGACATTCTTTGTGTTTGTTGTTCTACAGCTTGGCTTTGTCCAAGACATTCTTTGTGTTTGTTATTCTACAGCTTGGCTTTGTCCAAGACATTCTTTGTGTTTGTTATTCTACAGCTTGGCTTTGTCCAAGACTAAACATTTTTTTTATTCCTGTGAGGTTTTTTTTGTATGAAAATATTCCTGTAGCACACTTGTCATCTTCTTTGTACAATGACCCTTAACCTGGACTCTCCATGGATCTCCAGGGAGTCCACAGACCATCTAATGGATCTTAGCATCATCTGGGTTATGTTTTGGCTTTATTTTTAAAGCAGGGTCCACAGTTGTTCTCAGACTAGAAAGGTCTGCAACTGTTCTCAGGCCAGAAAGGGGGTCTACATCCAAACAAAGGTTGAGAAGCACCCCTCTGCTATATCAGCGAGTGTCTTTCTCTGATACTTTCTGTGGGTGGGGAGGTATAAAACTGAGCAGGGATTCAAGATCCAGCATGTAGAAGTGTCTTGTCTCCCGACATGCTTTCCTAGAACTGTACATCAGGGCGGCATTAATAGGCTTCTCAGAAGGTTCCATTACCTCAAGGAAACACTGATCTTGATCCTTTTGGCTGGAACAAGTGAGTCAGTGTCTTGATCATTTACACTTTACTGTTCCTGTTAATAGTATCTTATCTTTTATCTCGTTATTAACATTTGTTCCCATCCCTTTTTTTAGCACCCTCAGTTTTACAGTTGTTGTTTTATTTCTCCTATTGAGTCCAGTGAAGTCCCATATTTATGGGGCTGGATTGTGTGTGACGTCCCGTTATGTCCTTTATCCACAGACAGTGCTGCATGTAGGTTTGTAAGCAAATATCCTCAACTTTCAGAGACATACTGTCTTCAGCACAACGGTTTGAGTGTTCACTCGTATGCCTGATTAGACTGATGTGTGGGAGATGATTTCATGCATCAGTCTGAAACTGGCGAAGAGACTGTGTGGGAGATGATTTCATGTATTCAGTCTGAGACTGTGTGGGAGATGATTTCATGTATTCAGTCTGAGACTGTGTGGGAGATGATTTCATGCATTCAGTCTGAGACTGTGGGAGATGATTTCATGCATTCAGTCTGAGACTGTGGGAGATGATTTCATGCATTCAGTCTGAGATTGGCTTAGAGACTATCAGTTACAGCAGTGATTAACATGCTTGTTATGTGTTTGTATGATTACGGTTCTGTTGTATGTAATCACACATACACCAGTATTGCTTTATTTTTTTTTATCTAAACCAGATTCTGGCAGTAAACTTCACAATGTTTATGGGTTTAAAAGTGTTTGTAATTTCTAGCACTTGTGCAATATGTTGTCTACTAATTTCTAGCACTTTTGTAATATGTTGTGTCCTAATTTCTAGCACTTGTGTGATATGTTCTCTGCTAATTTCTAGCACTTGTGTAATATGTTGTCTACTAATTTCTATCACTTGTGTAATATGTTGTCTACTAATTTCTAGCACTTGTGCAATATGTTGTCTACTAATTTCTAGCACTTTTGTAATATGTTGTGTCCTAATTTCTAGCACTTGTGTGATATGTTCTCTCCTAATTTCTAGCACTTGTGTAATATGTTGTATACTAATTTCTAGCACTTGTGTAATATGTTGTGTCCTAATTTCTAGCACTTGTGTAATATGTTGTCCACTAATTTCTAGCACTTGTGTAATATGTTGTCTACTAATTTCTAGCACTTGTGTAATATGTTGTCTACTAATTTCTAGCACTTGTGTAATATGTTGTCTACTAATTTCTAGCACTTGTGTAATATGTTGTCTACTAATTTCTAGCACTTGTGTAATATGTTGTCTACTAATTTCTAGCACTTGTGTAATATGTTGTCTACTAATTTCTAGCACTTGTGTAATATGTTGTCTACTAACTTCTAGCACTTGTGTAATATGTTGTCTACTAACTTCTAGCACTTGTGTAATATGTTGTCTACTAACTTCTAGCACTTGTGTAATATGTTGTCTACTAACTTCTAGCACTTGTGTAATATGTGGTCTACTAATTTCTAGCACTTGTGTAATATGTTGTCTACTAATTTCTAGCACTTGTGTAATATGTTGTCTACTAATTTCTAGCACTTGTGTAATATGTTGTCTACTAATTTCTAGCACTTGTGTAATATGTTGTTTCCTGTTTTTCTGCCCTAGTGGATGTTTTCTGTCACCGTCTTTTATTTTCGTACTCTTCCAACATCTACTATCTTCACGTGTGTCTTTCTTGTCTATACTCTTAATCTGTCTTACTGTCATCTAGTTATGTCCCTTATATTCACAAGCTCCTTTCAAATTCTCCCTCATCTTCTCCATCTTTCTCACTCCTGCACTCACAATGTGGTCTACAATCATGCGTTCAGGGAAGGGTTCCGCTTGTCTCTTGCAGCCCTCTCTCCCTAGTCGCAGCACCACGGTTTACAACCACCAGACATCTGGAGAACAGTCAGCCTTGCCTCTGAGCTTAATCAGATTTTACTGTCTGGTGAGACCAACATCCTAAATAAATGACCAAGTTTTTTTTTAACACTTTGGCCTTCACCCCTGGCATACTGATGATTGCTGGTGCCCAGGGTGAGCCAAACTATCTCCCCAAAACCCAAAAAAAAAAAAAGTAGACATTCTATTTCTGTACTAAATTACTCATGTATAACTTTACATTTGTAGAGAAGTAGCAAGGCTAAGAAGTAAAGAATGCTCCACTTTAGTACTGTCCTTTAATGTTGCACTCTGGGAGGCTCCCCACCCCTTCTCTTATGTTACTGCATCACCTTTTAATTTGTATTATCTTCCCTGTTGTCTATCTGAGCTGATGATGATGACTAACATTAGCATACCAGATTCTAACCATATGTCGCAACATTTGAGATAACGTAAAGTTTTTCTGGAAGTTACAGAGCCCCATAACTTGTATGTGCAGGCACAAATAGCGCAGTTGTTTGCTAAAAGATACACAGAAAGATTCAAAGGCCACTGTGCCACTGCCAAAGTTCAAGACAATATTTGAGAGCACAGGAGTTGTACAGCTGATATAAAATATGACATCTCCCTGCATAGACAGTGCCCTGAGACCTGCTGGTGTGATGCAATCAAACATCCAATGTTATGAAAATGAAATACCAGAAGATGGGGCATATAATATAAACCACTGTTGGGACGGGACATATCATGCAAACCACTGTTAGGATGGTGCATATAATATAAACCACTGTTGGGACGGGACATATCATACAAACCACTGTTAGGATGGGGCATATAATATAAACCACTGTTAGGATGGGGCATATAATATAAACCACTGTTAGGATGGGGCATATAATATAAACCACTGTTAGGATGGGGCATATAATATAAACCACTGTTAGGATGGGGCATATAATATAAACCACTGTTAGGATGGGGCATATCATGCAAACCACTGTTAGGATGGGGCATATAATATAAACCACTGTTAGGATGGTGCATATAATATAAACCACTGTTAGGATGGGGCATAATATAAACCACTGTTAGGATGGGGCATATAATATAAACCACTGTTAGGATGGGGCATATAATATAAACCACTGTTAGGATGGGGCATATCATGCAAACCACTGTTAGGATGGGGCATATAATATAAACCACTGTTAGGATGGTGCATATAATATAAACCACTGTTAGGATGGGGCATATAATATAAACCACTGTTAGGATGGGGCATATAATATAAACCACTGTTAGGATGGGGCATATAATATAAACCACTGTTAGGATGGGGCATATCATGCAAACCACTGTTAGGATGGGACATATAATATAAACCACTGTTAGGATGGGACATATAATACAAACCACTGTTAGGATGGGGCATATAATATAAACCACTGTTAGGATGGGGCATATAATATAAACCACTGTTAGGATGGGGCATATCATGCAAACCACTGTTAGGATGGGACATATACAAACCACTGTTAGGATGAGACATCATACAAACCACTGTTAGGATGGGACATTATACAAACCACTGTTAGGATGGGACATATCATACAAACCACTGTTAGGATGGGACATCATACAAACCACTGTTAGGATGAGACATCATACAAACCACTGTTAGGATGAGACATCATACAAACCACTGTTAGGATGGGACATCATACAAACCACTGTTAGGATGAGACATCATACAAACCACTGTTAGGATAACTGATACTCTTGCAAAAGTCTCATTCATGTGGGACCAAGACAAGCACGCAACATTTTATCATTAAAGAGACAAGAAATACATTTCTAACAACAACAATTTATGTTCCAGTATCTGCATACAAATATCACTTTCTACCAACCTGAACAGAAATTACAACTGTATAAAATACATTTGTGTGGACAAAACTATACACATGCATAATACTAATATGTCAATATATATATTAATATATGAACTGTTTGCAAAAACTCAGAGCTGTCATGACAGCATAAGTTTAAAAGTTGCAGAACTGTAACTATTACAAATATTTTACAGAAAATATTACTATGAAGGTCATATCGAAAGTCGTGATCAAAAACTTTTAAAAATCAGAATTTATAGATTGAGAAAATATAAATTTATCACCTTAAACTGCATCCTTTGCACTTCATGTAGAGATCACATGACCACATGGAGCAGAAACAAAATGGTGGGTGCTGAATTTCCATTTTGTCAACATGCTGTTATTGAGTTCCTCGTTAAAGAGGAAATCCCCGCTGCTGAAATTCACCAAAGACTTCAATTTGCGTATGGAGATGTGTGTATGGGTACTAGCAGTGTTAGGAGTTGGGCGGAACATTTAAAAAATAGAAACACGAGCACCCAAGATATGTCTCGCAGTGGTCGCCCTCGAACTGCCTCCACTGAATGCCACATGGAAAAGGTTGATGACATTAAACAAGACAGACGTGTCACAGTATCTGAAATTGCTGTAATTCTTGTAATAGGACACAATGCAGTATGGGAAATGATTGAAACCCTAGGCTCTATAAAAGTTTGTGCCCACATTATAGATGTAATTATAATACACAACATATGGGAATACTTCCTGTGTAGATGTAATTATAAGAGTTGATGTAGAGGTTCTGTCTGAGGTCCCAGTGATTACCATCTTTTCGGTTTTGTGAAAGAACAAATGTCAGGCCATCACTATGACACAGGAGAGAATGTCCAGAAAGCAGTGCATCTGTGCCTTCGGTCAGCTGGAACGGAATTCAACCGGTAGGGTATTTTCAAACTTCCAGAGCAACGGGAAAAATATGTACAGAGAAATCTTATATCCTTCCCGTGCCGTTAAACGTCACATAGGGCTCGCAAGGTAGTTCGCCAATTTTCCTGTCTTCGGCGAGTCTTTCAACCTCATCAAGGGATTTTATGCCTGTTAATTTGACCTCTCTTAACAATGTCCTCTTCAGAGTTTCACGCAGTCTACCTCTTTTTCTTTGGGTTCCATTTTATAGTTTGTTTTGTTTCTTCACATCACATGACCAACCTATGTCCATCTCCTTTTCCTGATCGCTCATGAGACTGGTTGTTGTTCACTCATCTGTCTTATCTCTGCATTGTAAATGAGTTCATTCCACTTGATGCGGAGTATTTTCCTTAGGCATTTGTTTTCAAAAGAGTCTAATTTCTTGTCTATTTCTTTAGTTGTTTTCCAGCGAGGGTGGATATTACATTTGAATTGAATAGTCTTAACTTGGTTTTTGTGCTTATAACTTTTGAATGCCATATGTTCTCAAGATTCTTGAAGATTGATGCTGCTTTTGCAATTCTAACTTCCTTTCTGGTGTCACCATCCTGGTCTATGTAGCTGCCAAGGTATGCAATTTTCTGTCAAGTTGATGGGGAGTTTCTCTTCATCCTATCTTCTGTCCAAGTTGATGAGGAGTTTCTCTTCACCCTATCTTCTGTCCAAGTTGATGGGGAGTTTCTCTTCATCCTATCTTCTGTCCAAGTTGATGGGGAGGTTCTGTTCACTCTGTCTGAGATTATGGGGAGGTTCTGTTCACCCTGTCAGATATTATGGGGAGGTTCTGTTCACCCTATCTGAGATTTATGAGGAGGTTCTGTTCACCCTGTCAGAGATTATGGGGAGGTTCTGTTCACCCTGTCTAAGATTATGAAGAAGTTCTGTTTGCTCTGTCAGAGATTGTGGGGAGGTTCTGTTCACCCTGTTAGAGATTTTGGGGAGGTTCTGTTCACCCTGTCTGAGATTATGAGGAGGTTCTGTTCACCCTGTCAGAGATTATGGGGAGGTTCTGTTAACCTTGAGATAATGAGGAGGTTCTGTTCACCCTGTCAGAGATTATGATGAGGTGTTACCCTGTCTGAGATTATGAGGAGGTTCTGTTCATCCTGTCTGAGATTATGATGAGGTGTTACCCTGTCTGAGATTATGGGGAGGTTCTGTTCACCCTGTCAGAGATTATGATGAGGTGTTACCCTATCTGAGATTATGGGGAGGTTCTGTTCACCCTGTCTGAGATTATGATGAGGTGTTACCCTGTCAGAGATTATGGGGAGGTTCTGTTCACCCTGTCTGAGATTATGAGGAGGTTCTGTTCACCCTGTCTGAGATTATGAGGAGGTTCTGTTCACCCTGTCAGAGATTATGATGAGGTGTTACCCTATCTGAGATTATGGGGAGGTTCTGTTCACCCTGTCTGAGATTATGAGGAGGTTCTGTTCACCCTGTCAGAGATTATGATGAGGTGTTATCCTGTCTGAGATTATGAAGAGGTTCTGTTCACCCTGTCAGATATTATGGGGAGGTTCTGTTTACCCTGTCAGAGATTATGATGAGGTGTTACCCTGTCTGAGATTATGAGGAGGTTCTGTTCACCCTGTCAGAGATTATGTTGAGGTTCTGTTCACCCTGTCTGAGATTATGAGGAGGTTCTGTTCACCCTGTCTGAGATTATGGGGAGGTTCTGTTCACCCTGTAAGAGATTATGTTGAGGTTCTGTTCACCCTGTCTGAGATTATGAGGAGGTTCTGTTCACCCTGTCTGAGATTATGGGGAGGTTCTGTTCACCCTGTAAGAGATTATGGGGAGGTTCTGTTTACCCTGTCAGAGATTATGATGAGGTGTTACCCTGTCTGAGATTATGAGGAGGTTCTGTTCACCCTGTCAGAGATTATGTTGAGGTTCTGTTCACCCTGTCTGAGATTATGAGGAGGTTCTGTTCACCCTGTCTGAGATTATGGGGAGGTTCTGTTCACCCTGTAAGAGATTATGTTGAGGTTCTGTTCACCCTGTCTGAGATTATGAGGAGGTTCTGTTCACCCTGTCTGAGATTATGGGGAGGTTCTGTTCACCCTGTAAGAGATTATGGGGAGGTTCTGTTCATCCTGTAAGAGATTATGGGGAGGTTCTATTCACCCTGTCTAAGATTATGGGAAGTTTCTGTTCACCCTGTCTGAGATTATGGGGAGGTTCTGTTCAGCCTGTCTGAGATTATGGAGAGATCCTGTTCACTCTGTAAGAGATTATGAGGAGGTTCTGTTCACCCTATAAAAGATTATGGAAAAGTTTTGTTAAGAATTGATGCAGATGTTCTGTTCACCCTGTCTGAGTTGATGTAAAGATTCTTCTTCCTCTTTTGCTTCTACCACCAAGACTGCCCTGTGATCCTACCAAATCCACTCCTGTGGTTCTCGCGATAGACTCATTTAGGATGGAGGCTCAGAGCATTGTGGGTCTTGGGCCTATATTCCCGGTGGGTCACAGATGCAGCATTGCGTGACACTGTGGTTTTCGTTGCACCAGTATAGTCTAGAGTTGGACTTTCTCGCTGGAAAACCTCGACATGGATATGAATATATCCCCGTTGGGTGAGAGGTGGTTGCCCATCCAGTCCAGCGTTGGACTTTCTCACCAGAAAAACCTCAGCGTGATTAGGATACACATATATCCCCGCCGAGTGAGAGGTGGTTGCCTATCTAGACTGCACTGGTCCAGTGTTTCCGACTTCAGCATTTTGTGATCGTGTCTGCTACCCTTCCTGGTGGTGACCAGGACAGAGCTTTTGTCGATGAGGACGAATCCTTGCCACTAGTAAGTTTCACCCCTGGGTTAAGCTGGTTTAGGCGTATTATCCTAGTATGGGTGTATACAGGACGTGACCGGCCTCTATAGTGGAGGCACTGTGATATGAGTAGCCCATGAAGTTTCACCCCTGGGTTAAGCCCCTCATTTCTATGAAAGAAATGCATCATTAGAAAATAAACATGTGGTACTGTTCATCCTGTCTGAGTTGATATACTTCCACTCAGGGCAGTCCAGCATAATCTTCTCATGATGTCATCCGTTATGTTCATAAACATCACTGTATGACAACTGTGGACATTTGTTTGTTTCTTTGCCCAGAGTCTGTTGTTTAAAAAAGATGTTTACAAGGATATATCCATCTTCTGCTTCTTCAAGCTAAAACTAAGTAGTGCAGCATGACAGCACTTCTGAAACATGGTCACATTTTTTTGGACACTTCATCGTTGTTTCTATGACTCTACTTTCTATGTTCCTCTTAATAAGTAGGCATTCACATGGAAAGTTCTGAGCCATGGTTTTATGTGGATCATATTTTGTGAGGTTCCGTGGCTGAAGTATTAGTGGACTCTGCAGTCACTGGATTCACTGAAGTCTGGATCTCACTCAGTCATGCACATACAGCTTTTCTTCCGTTCACGCTTACATACTCTGTCTGAGGTCTTTCCGTCTACTCTATGCTCATACTTTGCCTGACATATGTCATAACTTGTCCAACGCTGCCACCAACAGTAACACACAAGAAGTTCTCACGCACTTTTCAACTCTGTAACAAACAGTTACAGTATTTACAACTGCAAACAGGACTTAATATAAATCTCAGTCCCAACATTATTCTCAACATTCAGATCTAGCTTCCACATTCAAATATATCTCCAGTACTTTTATTGATTTATAAAACAACAAAATTACACTTGTCAGAAACAACTAAAATGTTTTCAGTGAATGTCAGAAACAGTTGTCATGACAAAATAAACTAATCCTGACAACTATTCTCACCAGGTGGCAGCACAACGTACATCACGGCACTGATATACTGATCTAACAACATACATCACGGCACTGATATACTGATCTAACAACATACATCACGGCACCGATATACTGATCTAACAACGTACATCACGGCACTGATATACTGATCTAACAACGTACATCACGGCACTGATATACTGTTCTAACAACATACATCATGGCACTGATATACTGATCTAACAACGTACATCACGGCACTGATATACTGCTGCGCTGATCTAACGAAACTATAATCATTACATAAGAAAACTGCTGATTCAGCATCTCACATAACAGGCAAAACACTCCGTCCATTTCTAGTGTCTGTACAGCCTCATCCTTCCTTCCCCTGTCTGGGGCACACACCTTCATCAAGGGCTCTCCATTTACTTCTGTCCTGGGCTCTTTCATCTCCAGGTGTGCTTGATTTTTTTTCTCTGCTTCAAGACTCCTCTGCCAGGTGTTTCTAGATCTTCCCTGGGGATCACAGGTGACAGCTCGTATGGTTACGTTTATGGTAGACTTTTGAAGTGTATCGTCTAACCATCTCTAACATTTTTTTCATTATCATTTCTTTCACTATTGGTTGGTTTGTTTTCTGCCATAATGTACAATTTCACCAACTAGGGCTAATTCTGATCATCAGTATAACTAATGTATAATTCTAACTCTGGTCTTCAATATGTCTGTCACCCTGTAGTTCTAATTTTGATCACCAATATACAATCTCTCATCCAGTAATTCTAATTCTGATCATAACATGCTCAAACTAACATACAGAAACATGAGTGTTGATTATGCTCTCCCTGATACAATTGTCAATATAATACAATAGACCAGGCATGTCAAACATATGGCCCACGGGCTGCATGCGGCCTGCACAAAGGATACATAAGCTGGCCTAAATTTCTTTTCAGTTTTTTAACCAGTTATTTTCTTTTTAATTTAATTTTTTTTTTTATTGTTCAGATTCCACATCATGTTTAAAATGGCTAGTGATCCTCCAGCTAAGAGAAAAAGGAAACTGAACGAAGAAGGGCGAGTGTTTCAAGAAAAATGGGAATTACTGTATTTTTGCAAAATGGTGAATGGAAAGATACATTAATTTGCACCAACAGAATTGCCACGCCAAAAGAGTACAACTTGAAAAGACATTATGAAACGAACCATCGATCTTAGGATAAATATGAAGGCCCAATGCGTGTCTCAAGACTCAAGGAATTGAAGGCTAACTTGAGACAGCAACAGACTTGTTTTACGAAAACTGAGAAAAGGAATGTGGCTTCCGTTATGTAAGCTATGAACTCGGCCGAATGATAGCCATGAGTAGGAAAACTTATAGTGAGGGAGATCTTGTAAAGCAATGCCTTGTAAAAACGGCTCAAACTGAGTGTCCAGAGAAAGCAGACTTATTCAAAGACATTTCATTAACCAGGAACACTGCTGCTGAATGGACTGATGATTTGAAACAACAGTTGAAGGCCACATCATCGTGATTTGAGCATTTTTCTATTGCTATTAATTAAACTGTTGACATCACTGGAATATCACAGCTTGCGGTTTTCATCCGGGCTTGTGACAGTCAATTTAATATTTATGAAGCTTAAACTGATCCCCATGCATGACACTACAACAAGCCAGGACATCTTTGAGAAAGTTGAGCAGGTTCTGCATGACTAAGGTTTGGATCTGAGTAAACTTGCATGCATATCTACCGACGGTGCTGAGAATATGGTTGGTAGACATAATGCTGTTGCTGCCATGTTACGAACAAAAATAGAAAACTCGCATCCAGATTCATCATTTGTACATTTTCACTGCATTATTCATCAGCAAAATTTGTGTTCAAAGATTTTAAAATTGGATCATGTGCTTAGTTTGGTCACAAAGACAGTGAACTATATCAGCTGCCGTGCTCTCAACCAGTCAATTCAGCCAGTTGTTGGAAGATATGGATAATCAGTTTACCCATGTTCTATTCTACAAATATGTCCACTGGTTGTTATGTCACAAAGAGCTAAAAAGATTTTATTTGCTGAAACAAGAAATAATTATCTTTTTTGAGATGAAAGGTCGAAACACAGATGAAATAAAAGATGAAAGTTGGCTCCAGGATCTGGCTTTTGCTATGGACATTACTGCACAATTAACTGATCTTAGTTTGAAATTACAAGGTAAAACCAAACTCATCACTCAGTTGTATGATGACATCAAGTGCTTCATTACAAAACTAAGCTTATGGAAGTCACGGTTGTCAAATGAAAAATTTGGTTCATTTTCCTAAGTGCAAAGAGCTGAACAACACTGCCAGTACTGAGTCTGTACTTAGCTTGGCTAAGTATGACAGTCACCTGGAGTTGTTGTCAAGAGAATTTCAGGAAAGATTTCGTGATTTCTCATCTTCTGAGCACCACTTTGCATTATTCTCAGCACCATTCATCTTTGATGTTACCAAGGCAGAAGAAAGCCTGCAGGTGGAACTATTAGAAATGCATAAACTAGGAAATAACCAGCACCACTAAATCTGGCAGTGCACATAACCAGCACCACTAAACCTGGCAGTGCACATAACCAGCACCACTAAGCCTGGCAGTGCACATAACCAGCACCACTAAACCTGGCAGTGCACATAACCAGCACCACTAAACCTGGCAGTGCACATAACCAGCACCACTAAACCTGGCAGTGCACATAACCAGCACCATTAAACCTGGCAGTGTACATAACCAGCACCACTAAACCTGGCAGTGCACATAACCAGCACCACTAAACCTGGCAGTGCACATAACCAGCACCACTAAACCTGGCAGTGCACATAACCAGCACCATTAAACCTGGCAGTGCACAGAACAAATTTATCACAGCACTGGATATACACACCTGAGTAATCTGACTAACAAATGCGAATAAACCTGACATCATAACGATTTATCACAACAGCATAAATAACCTGGATTCATTCAGATTTATCAAAGTAACTTACATATGCAACTATTCTCAGATTTATCATGCTAACAAAGACAGATCTCACTGCATTCAGATTTATATCACCAACACAAGCAAAACAGAACTATCCTCAGCTTTATCACTGCCTTATCAAGCACGGAGCACACCGTGACAGCACAGTTATCAGTTGCCCTGGTCTTTATGGTAGTGGAGTCTGCCAAGAAGTGCTCCAGGTATTCTAGCTGCCTTAATTCGTTTCCAGTGGCATGATGCTGTGTTCCATCTTCACAGCGATGGTTGCTGAGAATATCCTGCCAGCAGTTTTATGTGGATCAAGCAACATCACACCAGCAGTTTGTGGTAGAACAAAACATACGGCGTACCGATCAAGCAACCATCTTTCTCACTCAGTTTCTGCTCGAACTCAAACTCATCCATGACCGTAATGCACTCATCATCACACTCCAGCCAAAAGCTACCAGGACTTTCTGCTCCGCATTTACAGCCATGCCTTTCTTCCCCCACTTCGGACACACCGTCCGTTTTCTGACCGACTTCCACGCGACTCTTCGACATTTTCAGCTTCCTGTCATTTGCTGTAGAAGTGCTGCCACTGCTGTAAGCACTTGATTTTATTGTGTCACTCCCTGCATGTGAACTGGCCTTGTTTATCTGAGCTTCTTCTTCTGAATAAATGTCCTCGTTTTTAAAACATCTGTGTTTTGTGCTATCAGCAGGTAGTGCTGCCATCAAGTATAGGTTTTCATCTGAGTTTATATCTCTGTCTGCTAGCTCCTCTTTGTATTTGAATTTGGACAGGTTACTGAATACACCAGGATTGACCCTGGACTGAACTTTCACGTATGCCCGATAGTGGCCATGGAGGATGCTCGTCCCAGAGTGTGTGACAATGGCAAACAACGAATACCTAAACAAATCAAAAGGAAACCAATTCTGATTATTTACAAATTGTGTATGAAACAATGATGCATGTAAAAATACTGCACAGAGAAATGGCAAGAAACTAATCAAACAAACTGGAATTTTTTTTTTTTAAACATGAAAAAGCTAGAGGACATAAAAGGTCCAACAATCAAATAACAAGACTAATTACATGAAAAATAAAATAAACAACAGCTGAAGGTATAACATGTATTTTATCCAAAGTAAGCCCCTTGTGCATTGATACAGCGAGTGGCATGATCTAACAAACACTGGAACGACCTCTGCAGTTCTTCTGTTGGTATGGCCCTTAAACTCGATGTTACGGCCCTTTGGATGTCATCAGTATCGTCAAAGAAGCATCCTTTCAACGGTAACTTTAATTTTGGGAATAGAAAATAATTGCAGGGAGACAAATCTGTGGAATAGGGTGGATGGTTGAGAACACACACTTGCTTTTGGGCCAAAAATTCCTGCACAACTACCGCCCGGTGAGCTAGTGCATTATCATGAAGAAGGAAAAAAAACTGCCAGGTATGAATATTCGGGTTGGACTTGGAGAATCCTTTCAATATGCATTTTAAAATACTTAAAATAAACTCTGGCAGCAACAGTCTGTCCCTCTGGAATAAATTCTTTGTGAGTAACTTCTTTGCTGTCGTAGAAGCACACCAACATTGTCTTCACTTTTGACGATAAATTTTTTTTGCCTTTTGGTGATGATGATGGCTTTCACTGAGCACTTTGACGTTTAGCTGTGGGATCATGGTGGAAAATCCATGTTTCATCCTCTGCAACAATCAAATTTACAAAATGTTCATTTCTGTGACACGTTTTGAGGATATCTTTTGCGTACTCAACACGCTGATGTTTTTGGTTATCAGACAACGAATGTGGTAAAAACCGGCAAGCAACTTTTTCCTGCCCAAATCTTCCACTAAAATTTTACGAATGGTCTCTCGGTTAACACCAAATTCATCTGCCATCATCCTCACAGTCAAACAACAATCTTCTTGTATCCATTCTCTGGCTTTTGTAATGAGTTCCTCAATATCAACAGAAATTGGATGTCCATGTTTAGTTGCATTTGTAATCATTTCCACACCACTTCTGAATCATGAATACCACCTGAATATCTGTGCATGAGATAAACAATTATCCCATAAACTTGTCACATCAATTCAACTGCTTCAATGGCACTTTTTCCGAGTTTTAAACAGAATTTAATGTCAGCTTTTTGCTCAATGCTGATTATGTAACAATGCACCTCTGACTAGGTCAACAAAATGGTGGCTTGTTTGTGGTCTGGGCGGCAATGAAAAGTTTCCAGATCATAGATGAAGGTTGCCTCTTTGGATTCCACGCTTTGCTTCACAGATGGCATTTTTTGTCTTGGCCATAATAAAATCAGTCTCATTACTTAATTGTCAGACCTTGTATATAAGCTATTCAACAGTGACCTGTCTTTACGCCCAAATATTGAAGGTTAGTCATTCAATGACACCCTCCAGCTGACCCATTTGTTAAAACTGATACAGAAAGCATTAAGTGACGAGGATAAAAGTACAGTATCTGTCTGCAAGATATACCAAATTAAATTGCATGAACAATAAGATACCACATAAAGCTCCTGCACAGACAGCCACATGGACAACTGCACAGACAACTGGATATACAGCTCCATGGCCAAATGCACAGACAACTGGATATACAGCTCCATGGCCAAATGCACAGACAACTGGACAACTGCACAGACAGTCGCCATTTAATAAAGGTACAAACAGCACATCACACAGAGGCCAGGCCTGTAAATAAGAGACCATGCTGGACCTCCCAGCATAAATTAAAGGTAAAAGTAGCCCTGTTATATCTTGAAGGCACATAGGGATATGTTGTTAGTTGCCATATTTTCCTTGACCTGTCAGCACTTCCTTTCCCAACTCCAGAAGAAGTCAGGTACCCATTTCTACAGCTGAGTGACTGGGGCACCTCTGGCCACATCTGAACCCCTGACTTTGGTCAATAACCACTTTGTCACTCACGCACCCCCAACATAAATTAGCAGGGAAAAAAAAACTGTGTAGAACAAAATTACTTGGATCTATAGTACATTACTCTTATAATTTACCTGTGACAGGAATCCAAGCATTGTGCCTTACACTGGTACCGTAAACACGGAAGATTTTGTGGTATTGTAACTTTATCAATGATTTTCGAGACACCACCGAACAATCTGGTAAGATAAAGAAAGATTCACATTCAGACGTGAAGAGTATCACATAAACTTCACTGAAAAGTAAAAATACAAACAGTTCTACTACTGAGCAAAATATTATAACTTTACTGCTGATGAAATACTACAAACAACTTTGCTGCTGAGGAAATACTACAAACAACTTTGCTGCTGAGGAAAACTACAAACAACTTTGCTGCTGAGGAAATAAAATAAATAACTCCACTTCTGGGCAACTTTACTGCAAGGGTAATCCTGGAAACAAACAAATAATAATAAAAAAAAAAAAAACTCACCTGGAATTTGCACTGAATCTTTTCAAGTGCAATGTCAGCACTGTAGGCAGGGTTAGGTAATGAGACGAACGCTCGGCCTCCACGTAATGAACACAATGTTCACAATAATATTTGTTGGCATCCAGCAACCTCTCCACATTAGAAGCTGCTCCCATCAGCTTAGACAAGCAAGAATTTCCAGACTTATCTGCGCAAGACCACAACGCCATCAATACTCACTTGTTCAAATAAATATAATTTTCTTGTTCTGTGCAGAGTTTCAGCCAAAGGAAAATAACTGTAAAATTATCCTACTTTAAACTTCATTAACTGTATTTCCGATCATAAATTCATTTATAATTTTCCTTCACTTTCTAAAGTGATTTCATTTTTATTCTTACAATTTCTGCTTCATCTTTCATCAATAAACCGAAAGCTGTATAAACCTTCCAGCTGTAGTAGTAATGATAACAAACTAAAGATTACAAATTCAGTTCCAAACTGGGAGAAGTGTTTAGTTTACCTGATTAGATAATGATTGCATAGTTTTAAGTAAAAATCATATTTTCATTTCTTCACCCATAATTTTTGATAGGTTATATTTAGTAAATAAATAATGATGAAAATGATTTTACTGCAAAAACCGTTTCTTCTGTGTCTTTATCACATTATGAGAATAATCAAAAACAATAATCAATTCATCACTGCATGTGGGTCTAGCTATAGCTACCATATGCTTCAATGTTTCATTTATTCTGTAGTTTTCCATTCTGTATCTGTCTCAAGGACTGAAGAAGCAACCAGCTCAAGATCTGTCATGTTAACCAACTTACTCTTCCTCTCCTTGCCGCCATCATTATTATTCTCCTCTTCACAGTCATCATCATCATCATCATCATCACTGTCCGTGTCTCCGCTGTGCTCACTCCGGACAGGAACACCGATGTCCATGAAAACTTCCTGTCTCTCTCGGCCCATCTCACACTCCAGGCATTTTGTCTGATGCATCATGATGCCTCCAAACAGATGCTCTGGCAGAGTGCTAGTAGACACTTGTGGTTTCACCTCTTGCAAAGTGCTAGCAGACACTTGTGGTTTGATTTCTGCAAGTTTAACCACAAAACAATATTCATCATAATTGTACATAAGTAGTATATAGACACAAACACCACAGATCTTAATTATAAAGAATGGTACAAAGATCTCATTAACACAATAATTAGTGTATAAGTATACAACTATACACGAAGCACTGCAGTAAAGCTGTGATACCAGAATGTATAAACTAGGAAAAAAGTAGGAGCAGCTTTATTACTTAACAACTATACAAACTACCCTCCTTTTTGAGATACCAACCACGCCTTAACAACTTTTGATACAATCACACTCTTTCAACATCACACCTATCACATCTTTCTCCTTGATGTCTGCTCCCTATACACTTCTATCCCCCATGAGGATGGACTCCTAGAACTCCGCTATTTTCTCGACAAAGACCCTCACCCTACTACTTGCACCGACACCATAATCAGACTTACACGGCTAGTACTAAACCTAAATTCTTTCGAATTCAACGGTGAATACTTCGAGCAAATCAGTGGTGTTGACATGGGAACGAAAATGGGTCCCAGTTATGCATGTCTATTTAGGGGCTTTCTGGAAGTCAAATTATGAGAAACCTACACTGGCAGACTTCCAGAATTCTATAAAAGATATATTGATGATGGCATTGGAGTCACAAGTATGCCACAGGAAGAGCTAAAAAAATTTATTGAATTTGCCAACTCACTCAATAATAGCATAAAATTCACTTATGAAATTTCTGACAAGTCTGTCAACTTTTCAGGCACTAAAATTTCTATTGGCACAAACAGGCTTGTCACCTCTGCATTTTACAAGCCCACTGACAGCCACATCTATCTGCTTCCCATCCTGAAGCCTGTAAGAACTCCATCCCATACTCCCAACTCTTCTGTCTTCGCCACATATGTCAGGATAATTTGGACTTTATAGATCAGTCCAACAAGTTATTAGAATTTTTCCGTCATCGCCACTACCCAGAAAAGGTCCTTCATGAAGCCTTCAACCGTATCCAACTAGTGAGCCACAAAGATGTATTCAGGAAAAAAGCCTGTTATACCATCTGACAGAGTTAAGTTAGTACTGCCTTTCCACCCACATGGTCAGATGGTTAAGAAAATTCTTTATCGTCATCTGCCGATAATCCAACTCGACTCCGACACTCGTAACATTTTCTCTGATCCACCCCTATTGGCATACAAACGTGAGCCAAACCTTAAGGACATCCTCGTCCACAGCCACTTGAAGCAGACCCTTACATATGTTGGTACCAGAAAATGTAACCGCCCCCGCTGCGTTACCTGCCTGGTAGTCTGGGAAACGAAAACGATCATCTTTCCCAAAACTATCCTCACTCCTCATTAGGGATTCACATGCGAGTCCTGTAATGTGATATATGTCATCGTTTGCAAAAGATGCAGGATAACGTATACTGGTGAGACTGGCCTCAGATTAGGGGACTGCATGCAAAAACATCTGAATGACATTGCCCAGCATGCTTCGAAACCAGTCCCAAATCATTTCAATGGCCACAAACCACAGAGGCAAATCTAATTTTCTGGTAACAGCCTTCAAACAATGTCACGCAGATGACACAAGCCGCCTGGCGCTTGAGAACCGCTGCATTCAAAATTATGGGACGCTGGAGCCACACGGGCTAAACTCACTGTTCAGCAACACTTAACATTCTCTTCAATCATCATGGTACCTCTCCACTAAGCTCCACCCCCTTCTTACTTGTCACACATAGTTCTAAACCTCCTCACAGCATCACTTTGCAACCCCTCTTCCCTAATCATCTATTTCACTTTCTCCTGGCTAAGTCAACATTGTATCACTCTCTCTCCCCTCCACGGTTCCCCATCCACCACCCCCCAGTTACAACCCACTGACCACATGTCACAGGTCTCTATTTAAACAGTCTCCACGTTCTACTAAATCAATTCCTGACACACACCGCTGGACAAGCCACATCTTACAATTTACAGCCAAGTACTCTATTTAATTGTTTGTTTTTTTTTTTTAGTAGTATTCATGTGAATCTATAATTTATCTCCTCTCTCTGTTTCTTCATCCTGTATGTTTTTGTATGACTAAGGCTCACGCCGAAACGTCACAACTTTGTAGTCGTTAAGTAATAAAGCTGTTCCTACCTTTTCCCTAGTTTATATACTCTGGTACAAAGATCTAAGCTACTATAGTTTTTTCCCCTGATAGCTTTTTCACACATTTGCTCATGTGGTGGCACAGTCAATAACTAATGGCACTATAATACACAAGGACTCTTGCTGGCAGCTGTAAAAATGTTACCTGGCACCAAAGTTCCCTCTAAGGGTTTCCGGTCTGTGTGCAGAATATTCAGCCCATGTGCAAAAAAATATATTGTGTGCAAATGTGCTGCTTAATGTATATATATATATGTATGTGTGTATGTGTATATATATATTACTACACACATTTGCACACACAATATATGTAATCCATATATAATATATATATTATGTATATAAAATATATATATTTATGTCCCCTGCTATGGGGGGGGGGGAGACAGACATGCATGCACACACACACTGTAAATCAACTGCTGTTTAAAAAACAAACAAAAAAACAGGACGGCTCTATTGTTGGTAGTCATGACATCTGGTGTTAGTTACCAAGATCAATTTGCATACCCGACAAGCTCAAAGGACAGTCTCCTTTTCCATGACGCAGTGGAAATTCATCTCCCCATAAATTTTAATTACCTTCTATTCTCTTTGTGCCCACTTGCCCCATCAAGATTCTGCTACAGTATTACTGAAACTACGTGATAAAAGACCAGTTGAAATATCCAATCCAAAAGTCAAATCTCAACAAGAAAAAAAAACAGTAAAGGAAAAAACATGTACCATCATTGTATTTTTCTTGATCGCAATTATAGCACGTAGCAACATCTCGAACATGGAAAGTAAAAGTACCAGTTTCATTTTTGTTTTTTGCGCGACTCCAAAAATTCTGTACGCTGTATGATTTTTTCTGTGCACGGCCGCGCAGCTTAGAGAGAACAGTGGCTGGCATATTATGTTAAAAAAACTGAAAATGGAGAATATCTGCCCATGAGATTAAACATCACCACAGATGCATGATGGAAAAATAATAAATCATGTCAAATTCTGTTGCATTAAGATCACATTCAAGGTCAATGCAGGAAAAAAAAATATTCTACGAAATCATAAAGTACAATATCTAGTTTTCAATACAAAATGGAAGAAAATGTATGAATGCTCCATAAAAGATGGTAGGAGGAGAGGAAATGAGAAAAGAAAATGTATGAATGCTCCATAAAAGATGGTAGCTGGGGAGGAATTAACAGAAAAGGTACAAATTTAAGCAATATTTCTGATAAGACTTTTTCAGCGGCAAAAGAACAAATAT
Source organism: Achatina immaculata (assembly GCA_009760885.1). NCBI lineage: Eukaryota > Metazoa > Mollusca > Gastropoda > Stylommatophora > Achatinidae > Lissachatina > Lissachatina immaculata. The sequence continues at coordinate 48,189,055 of CM019696.1, read as the reverse complement.
AGCAAGAAGTGAAGAAAGATCACTCGTCTGTCATGTTCACTGTCCACAAAATCTGGCAAAGGTGAAAAAACAGAAGCATGCCGAATTAATGACCGCACTAATTATTTACATTCTCCGATGATTATGGTAAGACCTAATGACAGGAACACTGATCATGAAACAAGACACGTGAGAACATATACAACATGAAGCACAAACATAAGAACATATACAACATGAAGCACAAACATAAGAACATATACAACATGATGCACAAACATGAGAACATATACAACATGAAGCACAAACGTAAGAACATATACAATATGAAGCACAAACATGAGAACATATACAACATGATGCACAAACATAAGAACATATACAACATGATGCACAAACATAAGAACATATACAACATGATGCACAAACATAAGAACATATACAACATGAAGCACAAATCTGAAGATACATCCAGCATGAAGGAAAAATCTGGAAACACATACAGAATGATGCAGAAATCTGATGACGCTTACAACATAGCAGAGATTGGAATACATATAAAACATGAAGCTGTGAGCATAACTGAATCACAAATCCAAGTTTTTACCTGAACACATACTGCACTCATAAAACAGTCAGCTTACCTGAGACAGTCAACTGCCCCATCTCAACTCCAGAATGTTTCTTTGAATGTTCTATTTCTTCATCAAACTTGGTTCTTTTGGACTGTAAAGCCGTGCCCGCTGCTTTCTTCATGTCCTGCAATGCCCTTCTGGCACTAACGGACTGCCCGCTCCCGGACGCAAGAAGCCAATCACAACTGGTCAGCGTTACTGACAGCTTTTTCAATTGTATGTCTTTTACTGACGAACAAACACCTTTTCTGTGATTTAAATTTGAAGAGTTAGAAAAATGATCTCTGATAGTTGGTTGGAGTGATCTCCGAGATCTATTCACAGAACCGAGCATGCTGGGATGGGATTTCTTCAGTCCTCCAGGATCCGCTGCATGTGATGGCCCCATTTCTTCACTACTGTTATTAACTTTTGAAACAGGAGTTTGAACTTTCTCTCTGCTATGCTTCTCATTCCTAAAACAGTGTGACACATTTGTCTGAGCGACATGTTCACTGCCGCAGTTCATGGGATGTGAGCTGTCATCATAGAGTATCCTCCTCCTTACCGGTCGTGAATTCTCTGGTGTTCTGCTCAACCTGTCAATAACCGCTATCGCTTTCCTGGCGCTGATTGACTTAACCGGACTCACACCCAACCAATCACACTTTTTAAGTTCAACTTTTGGCTGAGGGTAAGCATTTGCTCCAGGACTTCTCAGGGCAGTTCTCTCATCTCCCAGCAGAGGGAAGGAACACGAAGGCACTTTGAGATAACTTGGACTCCCAGCCGCTGGGAGTCCAGCCTGCAAACCTGAAGAAACTTCCAGCGAGAAAACTGTCTTCCCTTCAGGATTCCCTAACAACAAAGAAACTTGGGATTTAGAGACATTTGGCAATGTCTGCAGTGACTGAGGGGAAATGCTTTTCTTACCTTGAGAGTATCTATTAGCTAAACTTAGCCTCGGAGATAAAACCGAGTCTCTCTGTTTTGCGGTAAGACAGGTGTTATCTGTAGATACCACCAATTTTGATCTGTCATCCAGACAGGCAGGCAGCTTGTTATGTGATAATCCAGACTCTGATGTTATCACTTCTGACTTGTCATCTGAAGGCAGCGGTAACCCAGACAGTTTTCTAGGGCTGGGAAAAACTGTAATGTTGATCTCTTTATCCGGCTCAAGAACATGATGAGATGAGAAAGGTGAGCATGGAGATCTGGAGCTGGCTGCTGTTTCTGTCACACAATACAGACCTGGTCCACTACCACTGGGTGATGAAGATAAGGCAGACTGTGATGCAAGGCCAGTCACATTTGTTGATGGAGATAATGAAGATAAATACTTCCTTGTTACAGAATCTATGGTAGATTCAAAATGTGACACTTCATTGTCAGGAATGAAACAAATCTCATCACAGTGCTCAACCATGATAGGAGACTTGACTGGGGATTTAATGACAAGTTTGGAAGGGGAGGAAATAACAGTAGGATAGTCGGCACTTCCTTCAGCCGCTGAACTGCACTTTACAGGGGAGACTTTCATCTTGAGTAACTCTGCATGGCTACCTTCAGGAATTTCAAAAAGATTTACATCCATAGTTTCATCTTTCAAAACACAGGCAGATGTAGCACAGAATTCAGTGCTGTTGCTACAATTTTTATCACCGACACAGACATCAATGTTATTGTTTACATCTTCGGTGTTATTGTTGTTAACGTCGTCTTTGTCTCGGACAGCACTGATGACTTCTGTGTTCTGGTTTGTTCCCTTCAGAGAGTCAAATATAACCTGACCTCTCATGCCAAGCCTCTTTATCGTGTTAAGTGAAAACATGGACCGAATGTTTGGGCTGGATGCGTCTCCTCCACTTCGTGACGCTGAGCCCCGAGACCAGGATGTTGCAGGCGCTTTCAAGCGTGAGAAAAATGGAAGCTTATTCTCAAGTTTCTCAAAAATGTTTGCTGCCAAGGATCGATCCTCCTGACATTCCTCTGCCTGTCTACTGTGGCACTGGGAGCTCGATGATGAGACCATGGAGTTCTCACAGACAGGAGAGTTTCTGCCACTTTTACCGTCAGTCTCCTCACACTTGCAAGCTCTGGCTGATTTGTCACAACTGTTACAAAAATCATCCCTTTTCCTCGACTCATTACAATCCTTTGGAATCTTTCTACTGCTGGGCACAGATCTCTTTCTCTTTTTGCATGTAGAATCAGAATGTGCTGGAAATGTCAAGGGTGTGGACACACCTGCCCTGGCTTGTTTTCTCCCTGTTCTTGTAGATGAACGAAGTGGAGTAGCACTGCTAGCAGCTTCCATGCAGTCACCATTCACAGTGCTGCAGTCCTTGGACAATCTGGCCCCATCATGCGAGATGTCTGATGAACCTGCAGGTACATTCTTTTTGCTCCTGGTCACCTCATGGTCATTCTGTTGCCCTTTCCTTAGTGTGACTCCTCTATCTGCACTCTGACCTTCACCACCCTTTAAACTAACCACGCTGTTCTCAGAAGCTGCTCCCTTCTCAGTGAGAGTCTCGCTGATCTTCTTGACTTCACCAGCGGCAACTGTGTCAGGTCTTGTGTCAGACAGTGACTGCTTTGTCCTCTTTCTGTCTCTGATCTGTAGCAGGTCTTTCTCCGCATCTTCGATAAAACACAGCAAACATCGCAGCAGCTCCTGAGCATCGTGCTGGAAGTGGCCTTCGAACATTGGGTTCAGCTCTCTGAAGCACCAGGAAATATCAAGAAATGGATCATATTTGATATCAATGGCAGAACTTTTTCAAAAATAATGTTATGGGTAGCAAATATATTTAAATAATATTCTACTCATATCAGCAAATATATTTTCACAACTCCCTGAACATCACAAACATAAGCAGCAACACAAAGTAACCAACTTATACATGATGCAATAAATTTCCATCAAATCTGGCAATACACAGATCTCTGAAGTTCATGCACGAATGGACGATAACCATATCCACAGACACTAAACAGTGAACTTCTAGAAGTAGGGAAGGAAGGCACAAAATAGTCCAAAACAAAGATATAAGGATATCTGCAAGGCATCAGCAAGAGATCATTCCCATCAGAAACAAGATATGAAAAGAAATGGTATTCGGACCATGCCACATGGAAACTTGGGCAAGGTTCTGAGGAGATAATGAGAATCCAACCTGAAAACAGAAGATGCCGTGACTGAAGCTGTCACTCAACTGTTAGAATCTACCAAGCTGATAAAAAATACGAGGCTAATCCAAATGAAAACGTGAAAACTGCGACAGAAATTCTAAGCACTTTCCCGCTGCCATGTAAGCTGACAGTGTCATTACTAATAATGTAAGAAATGTCCTGCAGGTGGCAGCACGGAACCAAAAAGCTACATGACATCACCGAAGCCGTGTAAAAATGTTAGGATTTCGTTTGGATCACCCTTGTATTAGGCACAGTAGCTTCCACAAATAGACAATACTGAAAATATTTCTTCTGAGCTGCTTAATAAATAACTTATTGCATAACCCCCAGATATGTTTCTGATCTACAAGACTGGAGCCATCACTTCTTGTCTTACAATTTCTGAAAGCTTTCCTCATTTATGGCTGCCACAAAGGTGTCTTGGTTAGCGCACTCCCATCCTGACCAGAAGGTCATGTTCTCCACGTTGAGATGGAACTGTTTCAGTCAGACCAGCAACAGGGTTGACCCAAACCCAAGAAACATGAATCTGGAGTTTGTACAGGAAAACAAAAGCTGCAAGGACGTGTGCACAGTTATGTTCAAAATTTTTATTTTTAACCTACGGCTACAAGTGAGAATCACATCATTTTCTGGGAAAACCACGGCAAATATGCTCACTGCCACATTCATAAGTGATTTTTGTTGTTGTTGTTGTTTGATTACACTGTGGGCTCAGAGTTCAAATATAAAATGAATGGCAGGTATTTCATTTTTTTTTTTTTACCCAAAGCTGTTCCTTGTAACCAGCAAAATATGAAGTAAACAAGTGGGACTCAGCTCCATGTATTCACTTTTAAAAAGCAGAAAGAAAGTACGAAATGTCACGTATTACCTGATATTATCCAAAAGCATCATAGGCCTGACAGCCATGCTGGAAGCATCTGCTGTTGCTATTTCTTTATGCTGATCTTCTCGTTTCTCCATTTCTTTGTACAGCTGTTGAGAAAAAGTTTATGTAAAATATTATACCAATCTCATTTGTTCATTTCTTTGTTCAACTGTTAACAAAATGTTTACATAAACTATTCTACTCATCTCTTTTCTCAATTTTTGTTTGTTTGTTTTGCACAATTATCATGGCAATTATCTTGAACCAGCATAAGTCAACCCTCTGTACTGACCCAGCCACCACAATTAACCAGTATAAGTCAACCCTCTGTACTGATCCAGCCATCACAATTAACCAGCATAAGTCAACCCTCTGTGCTGACCCAGCCACCACAATTTCTCTAAGCATATTCTCTGAATCATGGTTGTAACAGCCAACATTTTTACTATAAATGATCAACTTAACTGTGTTTACACCCAGCCAAAAGACTGCTTATAGTACAGGCAGAACTGCAGTTGGTTTACAGTTTGGCATTATGATAACAAATCTCATTATTCACATATAGTATTCACTTATAGTACAGGCAGAACTGCAGTTGGTTTACAGTTTGGCATTATGATAACAAATCTCATTATTCACATCCATATCTGAGTCATACTCTTAAAAACCTGCCAAACAATGAACTTTAAGCACAAGTGTTCTCGACAACTTGTCAATCAATCAACTTACAGCACAAGTGTTCTTCACAACCTGCCAAGTCAGTCTCTGATTTAAGCTATTCTCATCTGGACTCTAAAAAAGAAGAGAAAAAAATACAAACCAAATTCAGCAGAAATTTGAAAGAAAACCACATGGCCTATAACATAATGCTTACATTATAATTGCATTTGTACAGTTTTATGCCTTATAAAATGTCAAATGTGAAGTTAAATCTGGAGACTGTCATAGAATATCCTCCAGTTTTCTCTAAATTCCAGCTGCGGAAACATTTGGCTATACAAGAGTGTGTACACAGGACACTTATGTTTGACAAATAAATGGAGAAAACATGCTGCTGGCCTGTAAGACAACTAAACGGTAACTGTTTTGTATGTCAATGATGCATGAGAATTCAAATATTACTTTTCATACAAGATTTTGAACATTTGTACATTTTGAGCTGTTTTGAGTTCTTGAGAACTTTATGAACACTCCATATTTAAATGACACTTTCAGTAATTTATTTTCCACATTTCTCTGCATAATCTACTTGACTGTCTTACTTTCATTAATATCAGAAGCACTTCATCACCTGCCAAAATACAAAACTTTATAGATAACAACAAAACAGTTGGAATACGTCTGCAGATACCACATCATGGGATCAAATCTGGGAGTCTCGGCCAACAAACAACTAAAACTTGTAACAGCCATTCACCTCCTCCTCCAGCTTGCCTTCCTCCGCAGCAATCTCTTCCTGCAGTTTTTCAAGACCGCCCAGAAACCCTGGGGTATAACGCAGCACCTCTAACATGCAGTTAAGGAAACATGTATTTCCTGTGAAATGATGAAAAAAAAAAAAAGGCTAATAATCATAAACTAGCATTTCCTAAGAAAATCTTGAAATAAGAAGAATTGGCAAACAACTAAGCAAGCCCTATGTGACGTTTAACTGCACGGGAAGGATGTAAGATGTAATCATAAACTATGACTTCATTCAGCCAAGATAAATGTAACAAGACCTGTCCTAATGTTTATTTCTGATCTACAAGACAGGAAAGAAGCAACTCAACTTCAGTCTTCTTGATGCTAGAGAGAAATATTTCTGTTCACTCGTTTTAATTTCTTGTGCAAAAATATACTGTTGCTACAGCACAGACAAGTAAACAGCTAAACCAGGCAGTTATGTCAATCTTCTATAACTTAGGCATGGTAATATGTCATTCTCATTGAGAACAAAACAAACTGATAAGACACTTCAAATGCAGTCCTCCATCATCCAGCAATACCAAGAAGGGGACGTATTTACTGAGAAAACTCCTGAATGCAGACAGTAGAAGAGAAGAAAACTTCTGAGTACAGACAGTAGAAGAGAAGAAAACTTCTGAGTACAGACAGTAGAAGAGAAGAAAACTTCTGAGTACAGACAGTAGAAGAGAAGAAAACTTCTGAGTACAGACAGTAGAAGAGAAGAAAACTTCTGAGTACAGACAGTAGAAGAGAAGAAAACTTCTGAGTACAGACAGTAGAAGAGAATAAAACTTCTGAGTACAGACAGTAGAAGAGAATAAAACTTCTGAGTACAGACAGTAGAAGAAAAAAGAGAAGGTCTAGTTTTCTACAGATTCATTCATGTGCAGAATCTTGAGATAGCAGCAGTGGCTCAATAATCTGCACAGACCAGCTTGTCAAGAGAAATTAACAGCACTAGAGAAGAGCGAGGCAAAATTATCTCTACTGTCTCTAAGCATGAAAGGAAGGTAGCTTACCCAGATTGTGGAGGGATGCTACCGGCGCAACCACTGGGTCAGGGGATGACGGAAAATCAGCTGTCAGGTCAATACACTCACTTGATATGTCCCTAAATAATGATTTTTTAAAGAAATGGTCAAAATATTCAGTTTACACATATACTGTAAGATTACCATTTACAAAAACTGTTTACTTTCTCAGTGATATCTACTGATATCCGATATACGTGTTATTCAAGTGCTTGGGATGGAAGAACTTTTTTAACTCTTTCCGTGCCACAGGAAGAAACACGGACATTCAGTTACATGCCAGAGTAAAAGCGTGGGTATTGATAGGGTTAGGGGGTATAGTTGTAAAATGGAATGGAAAACAGTATTTCCATGTACTTCCGTATACTTAATATGTTTCAAAGTATAGCTAAATGAATGAAAATTTCATAAATGCAGAGTTTTTTAGAAAAAAAGAAGTAATGTGATGTTTTTAGACAATGATTGTGCCCAGCTCACCATCGGCTAGGTCTAGATATGCACTACTTACCATCTGAGATGTGTAGATCTACTTGTCGATCTTATATTCTGATTCAATGTTGCATTCTCGCTAAATTAATGTCTGAAATAACCTCCTAACTACTTCTCCAGTTGTCTAAATATGTCTAGATCTACTTGGGATACATTCAAGAGTAGTGGGGTGGTCACAGGCCATGTCCATACCCCTATCTACATCGTCAAAAATTGAAAAATTTCCATTTTTCTCGTCCTTTTTCTTGCTCGGCATCGCTTGTATCTAAGGACTCTTTCACCATTTTGAAAAGTGTCACCGGAAACGCGGACGAAATATGTACAATCTAAATGTTACACTGGTTGTTTTATTGAAACAAACAAAGTGTCAAAAAATTGATGCCTGGCATGCAACAGGGGTACAGGAACCGTAAAAAAATTGACGCCTGGCACGGAAAGAGTTAAAATTTCATCATTATCATCATGTGCCGTAATAAACCAAATGATGATCAAGCCATTCTATAAATCTTGATCTTTGAAACTTACCATCACCTCAGTTACATTATAGCATGCCATCATGTCAGTCTGTCAACAGTTTCTGTCTCTCTCTCTCTATCTCTCTGTATTCCAGTGTCTTGTTACTGTAACAGTTTGTTCTTCTATCTCCCTGGTACTGAAAACTGGTGTTCTGTGCAGCTGATGCACTCAAGGTGCTGAAACATAGCATCTTGTTGGCTTGGAAGTGGATTAAGGCACTTATCTTTTTTCAGTCCCTGTGTGAAGCTAAAAAATGCAGGGGAGTATGCAATACTTCTATACTGGGAACAATCCCTGCTCTGTTAGCCAGGTTAGGCCTGTTACTGGAGATACCCACAAAGAGGTGGGACAGGTCTCGGTCAGTTACAATTTGCTATCCCTGATGCTAGCATGTCAGCTACAGTTTGCTATCCCTGATGCTAGCATGTCAGCTAGTTTGCTATCCCTGATGCTATCATGTCAGCTAGTTTGCTATCCCTGATACTAGCACATCAGCAACAATTTGCTATCCCTGATACTAGCACATCAGCAACAATTTGCTATCCCTGATGCTAGCATGTCAGCTACGGGTTGTCATCCCTGATGCTAGCATGTCAGTTATGGTTTGCTATCCGCGATGTTAGCATGTCAGCTACAGTTTGCTATTTCTGATGCTAGCATGTCAGCTACGGGTTGTCATCCCTGGTGCTAGCATGTCAGTTATGGTTTGCTATCCCTGATGCTAGCATGTCAGCTAGTTTGCTATCCCTGATGTTAGCATGTCAGCTACAGTTTGCTATCTCTGATGCTAGCATGTCAGCTAGTTTGCTATCTCTGATGCTAGCATGTCAGCTACAGGTGGCAGACTGCCAAATCAGACATGACGATATGTAACAATGATCATTATGTAGCACTAATAATTATGTTATGATGACATGTAACACCGCTCATTCTCTTACTATGATGACATGTAACACTGCTTATTCTCTTACTATGACGACATGTAACACCGCTCATTCTCTTACTATGATGACATGTGATAATGATCATTAAGTTACTATGATGATAAGTAACCCTGATGCTATCAAGCCACAATCACAGTATATTACATTGATTTTGTCAAACACGATGGTGACTGGCTAGCCTCCCTTGTATCTTCTGTCATCAGGCGAGTGCTGGTGGTTTCCGGCATCGATTTATTCTGCTCAGGCTTGAGTGGTGTCCGCAAGCTTAGTCGAGGTCTTTTACGAACTGAGCCTTCATCATCTGGTACGCCCATGTTTTGTAGACTTCTGCTGGCTGTGTCTTCTCTTCTGTCTGGTGCTTCAACTGCCAACCCTGAAACATGTTTGAGTTATCTCATTCTCATGGGGGATTTTGTTGCAGATTAAAAAAAAAAAAAAAATTATATTTGTAAAACATTTTGTTTTCTTACTTAAAACTGCTTCCATGACACCTCACAATTCAAAACTGCTTGTGCTCCCAAACTGAACAAATGCAGAAGTTCTTCTCTATGGCATGAAATGACATGAGCTCTTAGCTCACGGCCAACACAGTAATCTGCCATCAACACAGCTTCCACTACCTACACTGGATTCATATAAGCCACTTAGTCTTGGGACCAAATTTCATATTCAGTTTTCTCTTTAATCATGTGTGCAGCGCCTTCCAGTGCACTTCACCCTGCAGGGCAGATATTCTCTGCTTCGTCCCTAATCTCAGTGTGTCAGGTACACATTTCTACAGCTGGGTTGACTTAAAGGCTCTAGTAGCCAGTTCCAAACCCTACAACCTCCTGGGTGAGAAGGCATGACATGACAGAATAGGCTACTCATGCAAACTTTCATCACCACCCAAACCATACATTAGAAGAATAATTTTCGTGAAAACAGTGTGTGTGTTTGTGTGTTTCTTTCATGTACTACAAGATTTTTTTCATTGTTCTATTTTCATGCAACTGATTTTCACATCTTTTCTCTTCTTGTACTCACTGCTTGTCCTCAGGCGTGTCTGGTAAATTTACTGTACGCTCCTCGAGCGATAGTCTTGACACTGAATGCCGAAATAAGTGGACAATACATGGTGGGAAAATAGTTAAGAATCAATCCTACCACTTCTGTGGACTGATAACCACCCTGCTACTGCAGTAATCATACTCAGACATAGAACATATTTCTATTACTAAAGAATGTTTACATAGCCTGTGTATGAAAGTTTTAAAATACAACAACAAATCCTCTTAGAAGTTTACAGTGTTGTCATGCGGCTGCATATCTAGAGCTTTTTTCAACTCCTTCCAAATATTGCCAACATGTGTTTGTTCAGTCACACAGTGCTTCTGTGCTTTCGCTGATAGACACCTGTTCCAAACACACTGCTGTACTTAAAATATGAAGTTTTTGATTGTTTAAACAAACAGAATGAATAAAAAGAAACACCAACTCGCTTCTCTATTACGGGAGCACTATAAAACAGTTTCGAAGGATTCCTCCATGACTGTGAAATCAAACGGACGGGAGCGTACACAGGCCCATAGGCCAGGTTTTAACTACTTCTGCGGGCAGCTGATTAGGATAAACTAAGTACTCAGACAAGACTCCGTCTTGGAAGGGTACATATGGAAAAATGAAAGAGAGGAAGACCAAGGCGAAGATGGCTACAAGACATCGTTGATGATCTGCAAATGGATACACCAGCAGCAGGCCATCTTGCTCACAACCGAGAGGCCTGTTAAGGAGGCAAAGTTCTGCAAGGGGCATGCAAATAAATGAATGAATGATTGAGCTCAGACAATAAACCTGAGATAACCTAACTTAGCGTTTAATATAAATGAAATAGAAATGTTTCTATTATTGTTATGAATTTTATTTGATATATGATTTTGAAAAATTATTGAAGATTTTAGAGAAAATATTAAATACCACCTGGCAAAGGAGGGGCAATCAATTAGCCCAGCGTTTCCTGTCCTATTTACAATACAATATTTGGAATACGTAATAAAGGTAATAAAGAAGGGAATACCAGGCGGGTCAGAGGCGCCTTAAAACCTCTCGCTCCCGCTGCCTTGCGGGTAGGACAGGGAGTCCAAAGGCTAGCGCAGAGTCCGTACACAAACCGACAGAAGGCAACGGGAAACCACTGTTGTAATTCCCAAGAATAATTATGCTTAAACAGAATAATCGATTCATCATGAACGACGTTAATGGATGTTCCTCTGGAACAGCCTCGTTCGGTAGGGCAGCTCACGAGCCACAGGCGAGGCCAGATCGTCATCAAGCTACTGGTGGCAAAACTAACAAGTTCAAAATAGCAACATGGAATGTTAGAACTTTATTCCAGGCTGGAAAATTAGAAAATGTAAAGATGGAAATGGAAAGGATGAAAATCAACATATTAGGAACGAGTGAAGTTAGATGGACAGGTGCAGGGAAGATAAACTCGGATAAATATACAATAATATATTCAGGAAGTGAGAAACATGAACGAGGAGTAGGAATTATATTTGATGAACAAACGCAAGGACAATTGTAGGATATTTGAACATCTCGGACCGAGTCCTGCTAGCCCAACTGAAAGGACAACCAATAAACATAAATATTATACATGTGTACGCTCCAACATCTGAAAGCTCTGAAGAAGATTTACAGCTATTTTATAATGACATAGAGACAGCACTAAAACACACAAAGTCACAAAAGTTACCATAGTCATGGGAGATTTTAATGCCAAAGTTGGTAAAGGAAGAACTTCAGACATCGTTGGTGACTATGGACTGGGGGAGAGGAATGACAGAGGTTATAAATTAATTGAATGGGCAAGAATACACAGCATGGTTGTAGGAAACACCTGGTTTAAACAACATCCTCGAAGACTGGCAACGTGGTGCAGTCCAGACAAAAAGACTTTTAACCAGATAGACTACATATTAATCAACAAACGATTCCGCAATGCATTACTGACAACAAAAACCATGCCAGGAGCTGACTGCAATAGTGACCATGATCCACTCTGTGGAAAAGTTAGAATAAAACTAAAGAAAGCAGGCAGAAAAGTGAGAAACATCAAACTGAATACAGAACTTCTTAAAAATGACCAAGAACTGAGAGAACAATACAAAGTTATTATAACAAATAGATACAATGCAATAGCAAAGACAAATAGTATAGATGAACAATGGGAAATGTTAAGAAATTCTATCCACCAAACTGTTAAGGAGATAATACCACCAAAAAAATAAGCCCCTAAAAATAAATGGATGACAGACGACATCTTAGGACTGATGGACAAGAGGAGGAGGAGTAAAAATAACGAGAAAAAATATAACAAGATAAATAAAGAAATAAGACGCAAATGCAGAGAAGCAAAAGAAGTGTGGTTAAATGAGCAGTGCAGACAGATAGAGGACTCTCATATTAAAGACAGCAAAAACATGCACAAACGAATTAATGAACTCACAGGCAGGAAAACAAAATATACCACAGGATGCCTGAAATCGAAAGAAGGTAAAATGTTAATGGGAAAAGAAGACATTGTGGACAGGTGGACAGAGTATATCGGTGAGCTATATGGAGGAGAAAGACCAGAATTAACACCAGATACTGAAAACTGTGAGGGACCACCAATACTTGAAGATGAAATCATAGATGCCATCAAACACATGAAGAAAGGAAAAGCGACTGGGCCTGATAATATAACAATAGAAGAAATAGAGGCACTAGAGGAGACAGGAATAAAAATAATAACCAAGTTACTGAATGATATTTACAACAGTGGTTATATTCCCAGTGACCTGATTAAATCCACGTATATAGCACTACCAAAGAAACCAGGTGCAAAGGAATGTGACGACCACCGGACTATCAGCCTCTCATGTCACATAACGAAGCTACTTCTGAGAATAATTATGAGAAGAACAAGGAAAAAGATAAAAATGGAAATAGCAGATGAACAGTTTGGATTTGTTGAAGGAAAGGGAACACACAATGCCATTTATGCTTTACGAACACTAACAGAAAGAGCTTTAGAAGTACAGAAAGATCTCTACTTATGCTTCATTGATTACACCAAGGCATTTGACAAGGTGAAACATAATGAAATTATTAAAATGGTTGAAGACATCAATATAGACGGCAAAGACCTGAGAATTGTAAAACATCTATACTGGCAGAAAGAAGCAGCAGTTCGAGTTTAAAATAGAATTGGAAAATATCAACCTATAAAACAAGGGGTGCGACAAGGATGTGTACTATCTCCAGACCTTTTTTCTCTGTATAGCGAGAATATTCTAAGAACAATCACCACAGAACCAGGCATAAAAATTGGAGGATACAATATTAACAACCTTCGGTATGCTGACGACACAGTACTGATAGCTGAGAACCAACAAGACCTGCAAAATCTCTTGGATAAAGTCGCCAAAGAAAGTGAACAGAAAGGCCTTACTTTGAACATCAAAAAGACAGAGACTATGGTTATATCTAAGAAACAGAATCCACCAGCATGCAGTATTAAATTAAACGGAACCATTCTGAAGCAGGTGCAGAAATTCAAATACCTTGGAGCAGTAATAACTTCAGATGGGAAATGCAGAACAGAAATTAGGAACAGAATAGGCCACGCAAAGACTGCATTTCAGAGAATGAGAAACATATTGACCAGCACATCCTTATCAATGAATGTTAGAAAACGAGTCCTAAAATGCTATATTGAACCTATCTTGTTATATGGAAGTGAATCATGGACAATAGGCAAGTCTGCACAAAAATCATTGGAAGCAGCAGAAATGTGGTTTATTAGAAGAATGTTGCGAATCCCCTGGACAGCAAAAATAACTAATGAAGAATGTAGGAGAAGAGCTGGAGAGACAAAAAACCTTGTCAAAAAGATAAGAGAGAGACAATGTACTTTCATAGGACATGCAATGAGAAGAGGGGGCATTGAAAATATTATAACAACAGGAAAAATAGAAGGAAGAAGATCAAGAGGAAGACCAAGAGAAATGATACTGGACAGTCTGACGGGATAGTGTGAGAGGAGATCACCAACTGAGCTGATGGCCTGCATGAAGGATCGCGTACTCTGGAGAAGCATAATAGCCAACGCCAGTCGGCACGGCACATGATGATGAATAAAGGTACATGTATTTGTTGAGAGAGGTGTGCTACGGGATCAGGTTCATCTTGTGGGTGGTAGATGACTTATGCCAGTGGTTCTCAACCTCTTTGTCCCATGCACCCTTTCTACCATATAATAAGAATGCCCATTCTCCCACCCCCATCCCTTCTCTTCAAAGACTGATTCTAAAAATGCGCATATAATTTCTCAGCTAATGTATCTTTCTTTGGGATCCTACATGTTTTTTTTTCCTTTATATTTTTACTCCCCTGAAATGGCAGATAGTTTGGGGAAAACAATATTTTTGTATGTCAAAAGTGTTCATTCATTCATTTGCATGTCCTTTGTGGAACTTTGCCTCCCAAACAGCACTCATGTAGGCCTCTCGGTTGTGAGCAAGATGGCTGCTGCTGCTGCATCCATTTGCAGATCGTCAACGATGTCTTGCAGCCATCTTCGTTTTGGTCTTCCTCTTTTTCTTTTTCCCATTATGTATCCTTCCAATACGGTCTTCTCTAAATTATCATGACGTTTAATGTGTCCAAAATATTTAAGATTTCTCTCTTTACTAGCCAGCCTTCTTCAATATTAAGCTCTGGTATTATAGATATATTTGTTCTTTTTTGTGTCCACGATATTTGGAGAACTCTTCTGTAGCATTTACATTCAAAGGCATTTATGTGTTTCTCAGCTGTTTTGTTAAGTGTCCAGGTCTCACAGGCATATGTTGCTATGGGAAAGATGCATGCCCTTAAAAATCTTATTTTTGTAGTTCTTTCTGTTCCTCTCCACAGATTCTTTATTTGTTTTATTTTCTGAAGAGCAATAGATGTCCTCCTTTTAACTTCCCTCATTGTATCTCCATTATTAGTTAGTAGTGATCCAAGATATTCAAAACTCTCCACTTCTTCTAGTTTTTCCTTATTGATACATATTTCAGCTGCCTTGTTTGTTTTGTCAGTTGTCATCAATTTAGTTTTCTCTGCATTAAGATAGAGGTTCTGCTCTTCGCTGTTCTTACGGACTGACATAATTAGTTTTTCCATTCCTTTTTGTGTTGTGGATAGTAACACTGTGTCATCAGCATATCTAATCTCTGGTATTTGTTAACCTCCAATTGTTATGGCATCATAATATTCTTTGTCTACATCTTCTCTAACATTCCTCATTATATTTTCAGTATACAAGTTAAATAAGTAGGGTGACAATATATATCCCTGACGGACCCCTTGTTTTATGTCAAACCAACTTGTTGTTTCACCATTTATTCTTACTGCTGCTTGTTGGTCTAGATACAGCAGTGATGTTAATTGTATCAAATGTGTTGGAAATCCCATTTTTTCCCATTATTTCCCAAAGTTTCTGGTGTTGTACACAATCAAATGCCTTTGAGTAGTCTATAAAGGATAAATATAGATTCACATTAAACTCTCTGCATTTCTCTTACATTAATCTTATATTGAATATATGATCTCTTGATCCTCTTCCTTGCCTGAAACCAGCTTGGACCATATTGACTTCTTCTTCTATTTTCTTTCGAAGTCTACCCATTATGATTTTTAACAGAATTTTACTGGCATGATTAATCAGGGCAACAGTTCTGTAGTTTGGGCATAATTTCAGGTTACCCTTCTTTTTTTTTTTTGGCAGTTGTATGAATACAGTTCTTTTCCATTCTTTTGGCCAAATACCTGAATGCAATATCTTTTAACATAGTACGTTGTAATGTAACAAAATGATATAACCGAAGAGACATTTGCTGCGGAATTTTGTCTTTTTTTTTTTCGCATCGACAGTCACAGGGTCCAATCCAACATTTAGAAAATGTGTCCCTGGGGTTTCCTTAGGAAAACAAGCCAGCGAGGGCATGTGCAGGCATCACTATCTCACACGCTGTAGTGACCTAGAAATGTGAAGACGCTGACACTTCCAGCTATACGGGCATGCAGAGGCTACGGGGCTGAGATTATTTATGTCACGCGCTTGCCATGCGTCTTGCTGTATGTGATGTTCTCATTCGGGCAACTCCAGAGAACGAGTTGGCCTAAGATGAATTAGAACTCTTTGAGGATAAAGACACGAATACAACAGCAGAAACTCAAGGTTTGACAAATAATTATATTAACATTATAAATATCCTTATAAATTATTATAAAATATTTTTAAACCATTATAAGTAACCTTACAAATATCCATGAAACTTAATGCACGTGAGAGCCATTGTAAAATTGTTCAGAAAGTCCTTTCTAGAGAATGGAATGGTACAAAAGTGTATAGAAGTTGAATATGGCATTAGGAAATAAATTTTGGATCCAAGAACTTGGTGGAACAGTTTATGGTTTATAATCTGGGCCATCATCACTGCACTCCGGACATGTTCATAGGCGCTCAGATCTCCCCCCCCCCCTTCCAAACACATTCATCAGCTTTCTGCTGCTGATAATGCTTGTCATGTGTTGAGTGACAAGCCCCACGCGCGTACAGCATGTCTTTTGTTCCTGGCCGCGTAGCGCCTGCCTCTTGTTCCTGGCCACGTACAGCATGTCTTTTGTTCCTGGCCGCGTACAGCATGTCTCTTGTTCTTGACCACGTACAGCATGTCTCTTGTTCCTGGCCGCGTAGCGCCTGCCTCTTGTTCCTGGCCGCGTACAGCATGTCTTTTGTTCCTGGCCGCGTAGCGCCTGCCTCTTGTTCCTGGCCACGTACAGCATGTCTTTTGTTCCTGGCCGCGTACAGCATGTCTCTTGTTCTTGACCACGTACAGCATGTCTCTTGTTCCTGGCCGCGTAGCGCCTGCCTCTTGTTCCTGGCCACGTACAGCATGTCTTTTGTTCCTGGCCACGTACAGCATGTCTCTTGTTCCCGGCCCCGTACAGCATGTCTCTTGTTCCTGGCCCCGTACAGCATGTCTCTTGTTCCTGGCCGTGCCAGTCTGTACTCCCAAATCTCTCAGTCTAACCTGCGATGTGGATTTGCTGGTCTCGAACTCCTCCACTCTGCCTGTGTCTCTGAGTGCGTTAACATCAGCTCGATCCAGTGGTTGTCCATCTGGGATGATGGCAGAGCTGGCCAACCTGTCATCTCTCTGTCATTCCCTGGACGCCCGCCTGCCCAGATGAAGGTGACTGCGAATCGTTGATTTCGGTGGAACAGTTTTTGTGTTAAGTTTTTCGATTTCTAAAGTGTTGATCATGAACAGCCTTTAACAAGTGAAGAGTTTGATTAATTAATGGAAATGTGTCTAACTTGTATTCGTAAAAACTGACACAAAAAAAAGTGGGAAAACAAATCTTTTAATTGTAGTAGGAATATTTACTTTTATAACAGAAGAGATTCGTTAAACAAGTCACAGATTGCTGGAAAAGTGATGAGCTCTGTATTCTCTCTCTCTCTCTCTCTGAACCTTAAGTGCCCAGGGCACATGGGGCTTCCGCAAGGGTTTTCCACAAATGCCTGTCCTTTGCCTTTTTTCTGCTCTTGCCCAGGTGAGCCCTCTATTGCTCAACATCCTCTCTGTTGTTCTTCTCCATGTCTCTTTCAGTCTACCTTTACTTCTGTTCCCCTGTGGTGTCCATCTTAGTGCTATTTTTGGTAGTGAGTTGTCAGTCATTCGGAGCACATGTCTCAACCATCGCCAGTGTCTTTCCTCAATAATTGCTGTCAGTGGCTTAATCTGCATCTCTGCCAACAAGATGTTATTTCTTATGGTGTTTGGCCAAAATATTTTTCTAATTCTTCGTAAACATTTAGTCTGGAAAGAATTCAACTTGTTTTCTATGGTTTTGGTGATTTTCCAGCATTCATTTCCATAGAGTAGTACACTTAGAACATTACTCTTAAATATCCTGATTTTCATATTTATGCTTAGTTTTTTAGATTTCCATATAGTCTGCAGCATTGCAAAAGCCTGGTTTGCTCTAGTAAGTCTGCTGTTGATGTCCTCTGTGCTGTCCCCATTTTCTACTACTTTACTGCCAAGGTATACAAATTCTTTGACCTCCTCCACTAACTTGCTATCTACTCTCAGTACATTTCTGTTGTTCACATTTTGCTTCATTAACTTTGTCTTTCCTACGTTGATCTTTAGTCCTATGTTATTTGCATTCTGAGTTAGCTTTTTTTATTTTATCTTGCATTTCTTTGTGGCTGCTTGATAGTAGAGAGCTCTGTATTACAAAGGATTAATAACATAAGAAATACTACTTTGGTAGGATTATTTCAGTGCTTTGTCACTGGTAAATCTGAGAAGCATGTAACTATTCCTGGCCTTCTCGGCATTCTAAGGCTTTGGCGGATAGGCTGGAGGTTGCAGTACTATCAGCAACAAAATTCACTATCTTTCAACACTTGGAAAGATAAGATCAGGCTCAGAGCACGACTAAAATCTTGATTCAAGAGTTGTCCGAGATGAAGGCGCAACGTCGACTCAAGAAATTTTGCCTCCTTAAGCAATAGCACTCCTTCCAAATTTTGCAGTCCCTATCAAATGTCAGATTAACATTTAATACTTAAAATATATTAACCAAGTTTTAACATGTCCGACTATTAATTTTAAATGGCATTAACAATATCTTATAAATTAATTTTTAAAAATCATAAAATAAAATATAAATTTATCATCATCACCATTACCACCACCATCATCGTCGTCATTATCGTCATTCTTAATTTATATATCTTATATCCTTCCCATGCCGTTAAACGTCACATAGGGCTCGCAAGGTAGTTCGCCAATTTTCCCTGTCTTCGGCCAGTCTTTCAACCTCATCAAAGGATTTTATGCCTGTTAATTTGGCCTCTCTTAACAATGTCCTCTTCAGAGTTTCACGCGGTCTGCCTCTTTTTCTTTTGCCTGTTGTGTTCCATTTTATAGCTTGTTTTGGTATTCTGATAGTTTTTTCTCATCAGATGACCAGTATATGTCCATCTCCTTTTCCTGATCACCTATGAGACTGGTTGCTGTTCAGTCATTTGTCTTATCTCTGCATTGTTCTTGAATTCATTCCACTTGATGCAGAGTATTTGTCACTATTGTCATCTACACCCCTAAATGCCCTTACATCTATCAGAGATGCTCTGTAGTGCTTTCTAACACAAAAATGATCTATCAGGTTTCTAGTTCTATCATCTGGAGATAGCTATGTTTTATGTATCTCTTTGTGTAATTATCATCATGATAAAGATGTGTAAACTCACTGGTTGTTGTAAACACTAGTGAGGAATATTCAAAAGATTACTGCGATTCGTTGAAGTGAAATTTGTTTTTGCAGTATTTATAATTTTTCTTTAGACATTCTGATTCTAAAATGTAGAAATAATTCTGTTATAAACTCCAGTTGTCTTACGCTGGTAACGGCGAGAGAGTACATTCTAAAACTGAACTATAAGAAGCATAGCTTTTACGTTAACATTAGCGCTATGATGAATAAAATTCACAGGATTATGTGTAAAAGTATCGACCTTTGCATTTACTGTTTCATCATATGACTTTCTCTTTTCAAAGTAGAAACTAAAGTGGTTATTGACCACAGATACTATATTTTAATATCGCTGACTTTCTTTTCTTAAAGATTCTGTGA
The DNA here is from genome assembly GCA_009760885.1 of Achatina immaculata. NCBI lineage: Eukaryota > Metazoa > Mollusca > Gastropoda > Stylommatophora > Achatinidae > Lissachatina > Lissachatina immaculata. The sequence continues at coordinate 48,169,233 of CM019696.1, read as the reverse complement.
ACAAATTGTTACTGATGGCACAGTTTTGACACAAAGTACCGAAACCAGAGGCTTTTAGTTTTTGGTTAAAAGAACCTTTGCATGATTTTAGTTTTTCGTGTTTTGTAAAGATTTATTTTGCTTTATTCATATCTGATGGTAATGGCAATATTCTAACGTAAAGGACTGAGAATAGAGGTCTAGGGCAGATAAAATGTGTTCACTTTTGCTGTTGGTATTGAACATGGATCCACTATTGTCATCTGTCTTCAGTTAGTGCCAAGTTGGGCACGTATGTAGTATCAAACGGTTAGTACTATGCGTTTACTAATTCATCACATTAATTCATTCATTCATTCCTTTGCATGTCCCTTGCGGAACTTTGCCTCCCAAACAGCACTCCTGTAGGCCTCTCGGTTGTGAGCAAGATGGCCTGCTGCTGCTGCATCCATTTCCAGATCATCAACGATGTCTTGCAGCCATCTTCGTTTCGGTCTTCCTCTTTTTCTTTTTCCCATTATGTATCCTTCCAATACGGTCTTCTCTAAATTATCATGACGTTTAATGTGGCCAAAATATTTAAGTTTTCTCTCTTTAATCCTCTTTACTAGCCAGCCTTCTTCAATATTAAGCTCTGGTAGTATAGATATATTTGTTCTTTTTTGTGTCCACGATATTTGGAGAACTCTTCTATAGCATTTACATTCAAAGGCATTTATGTGCTTCTCAGCTGTTTTGTTAAGTGTCCAGGTCTCACAGGCATATGTTGCAATGGGAAAGATGCATGCCCTTAAAAATCTTATTTTTGTGGTTCTGTCTGCTCCTCTCCACAGATTCTTTATTTGTTTTACTTTCTGAAGAGCAATAGATGTCCTCCTTTTAATTTCCCTCATTGTATCTCCATTATTAGTTAGTAGTGATCCAAGATATTCAAAACTCTCCACTTCTTCCAGTTTTTCCTCATTGATACATATTTCAGTTGCCTTGTTTGTTTTGTCAGTTGTCATCACTTTAGTTTTCTTTGCATTAAGATAGAGGTTCTGCTCTTCGCTGTTCTTGCGGACTGACATAATTAGTTTTTCCATTCCTTCTTGTGTTGTGGACAGCAATACTGTGTCATCAGCATATCTAATCTCTGGTATTTCATAACCTCCAACTGTTATGGCATCGTAATATTCTTTGTCTACATCTTCTCTAACATTCCTCATTATATTTTCAGTATACAAGTTAAATAAGTAGGGTGACAATATGCACCCCTGACAGACCCCTTGTTTTATGTCAAACCAACTTGTTGTTTCACCATTTATTCTTACTGCTGCTTGTTGGCCTAAATACAGCAGTGATGTTAATTGTATCAAATGTGTTGGAAATCCCATTTTTTCCATTATTTCCCAAAGTTTCTGGTGTTGTACACAATCAAATGCCTTTGAGTAGTCTATAAAGGATAAATATAGATTCACATTAAACTCCCTGCATTTCTCTATGAGAAATATTAGTTATATTTAGGATCATAGAATTTCACTTTATCAACAATTAGAGGACATCCATTTTTACTGGAAGTTTGCTTTAATTAACACTGGCAGTCAGTCAGTCATTTGCATGTCCATAGCGGAACTTTGCCTCCCTAACAGCTCTGCTGTAGACCTCAGTTATAATACTGGTAGCATACTGTATTTATCTATTCACAGATTACAAATTCAGACTTGGTTTCACTGCATTTGGGATAACTCCATATGTGCTCCCCCGCATACGTCCAAGAGTATGTTTGCTAAAAGTTCCCATCAAGTGTTGGTTGTTTATGACGCGTTTTCTGCGGCACAGTTCAGATTTCCTGCCATCACCTTTAATTTGTCCAAGCTCCAGCAGTCTTTTTCACAGTTATATTGCTCTTCCATTCCCGCTCTTCATTCTCCCGCAGTCTGTCCAGTATGGTCTTAGTTGTCCATTATCAGTCTGCCACTTATTTTAGCCTGTCCAGCAAGTCTGTCTCACAACAACACAGAACACAATTTTCAACCAAAAGAAAGCACATTTGTGAAATTTCTTTACTTCAAACTAAACAAGCAACAAACAACTTGGATATGCTGTTGTGTGCTGCTTTTTTTTCATTCACTTTATTATCTACAATCATCACTAAACTAAACCATCTTCAAAATATTGAAACCAAGTGCTCTCAAGCTTCAGACACTGCAAGGCTCACAAGGTTTCTCAAATAGGCTAACTTTAACACTAGGAAAAGGCTCTGGAATTTAACAATTTTTCACGCAATTTGTGGAGGTGAAAAAGAAAGCAGCAGTTTTAGAGATCTCTTGACTTAGGTTTAGCGCTGCACTTGTCTGTCATAAAATTCTGTCTCACTGAACCAGTAACAAAAATTTATGTGAAATATTCAAGCACAGAGAGAATTTTATGTGAAATAACCAAGTACTGAGAGAAGTCTGTGTAAAATATTCAAGTGCAGAAAGAACCATACATGAAACGCTCAAGTATATGCTGGTTTAGTTTAGACATTCCCCCCCCCCCCCCTCAAGCAAGATATTTCGTTTGTGGGGGGTGAAAGTTATAAGATATGACTTCATACAAAATGACAGAAGACAGAATTAAATCATCCAAGTGACACCAATGTTTCAATTAACAAAAGAACAAAACAAAGTCCACAGCAGAAGAGGGAGACCATGAGACAAGACAAAGAAAAAAAAAACTAAACTCTGTGGCACAGAAAAAAAAGGATCTAGAAAAAAAAACAAAACATATTAGACATGTATGTGCATGGCACCTGATGATGATGACAGTGATAACCTGACACCCAGAGAGCATGACTGCTTGAGTCTGCTGACAGGTTTTCCTGGTCTTGAGTTAGGTCAACTTCGTCAGCTGAAATGGGTTACATATCTGTCCTGCTACAGCTCTGTTACAGTTTACAATAGTCCACGCTGACGGCTACAGAGTACAGTATATACTGTCAAGTCAAGGACATACAAAATATTACTGAAATGGACAGCAAAAGGACCAACTCTCCAACCCTGCATCTACTGGCTGGTTACTAACTGAAATGACAGACCATCACGTGATCTACATGGCCTTTAATACACTACCTCCCCTTCCTGGCACAGAAGACTTAAGGGAGCAAACTGCAGAAATATCTGATGCCAAGGGAAACAATCGCCAAGTGATAACCTGCCTTCGTATAGTTTTGGTTTATGATGAAGGTCATTTCAATGTCCAACTCTAGACGTGCAAGAGAAACACTACAAAGAAGAAAATTCCTACGAAAAACGTATAACTTTTTTTTTTTTTAAATGACCAAAATATTTCTTACAAATACTAAATTCTATTTTGAAAAAAATCACATTTGATATGCATATATTTTGCTTTTCCTGTGGGAAAACATGATAACTGTTACATCAGTTTTACTTGTATACATTATCCTGACAACACATCACAAAACATGACTTTTTTGCCTGCCATAGACAGCTGTAGCCTCTTGCCAAAGAACACATGAGAGAAAGTGTTGGGGTGGAGGGAGTGTCCACACTGTTGTCTTCAGATGAGTGCCTTGTGGACCTGGAAGGTGATGCAGTACTTTAGTCAGAGCCTGTAGAGATGCATCACTTAAGAAAGGCATCAGCAAGTCTGTGGGGAAAAGGTTTAGTGTACCAACTCCCCAGCTCAGCAGATGATCTGAACCTTCCAGAATGTGTGCTAGCTTAAGGTAAAGAGTGTAAAGAAGAGCTTCAAGTAAACAATCTGTTATGTGTACAGGCTGATGTAAAGTGTCTGGAAAAATCCAGTGACATAAGATGGCAGTATGTCAGACTGACCTGTCTGCTCAATATTCCTCTCTTTTATAATTTGTTTATTCGGTCTAACCTGAGAATCTCATAAAAAAAGAATTCTGTGCAGATTTTGTATGGAAAGCTGAAAGTCTAAATAAGACCTTTTTTATGTTTTGTTAAAAACAATGAGACCAGCTTATTTATTCTAGCTCCCAAGAATATGAGATACACAGCAAATACCGAGTAGCTTTCAAAGACGGATGAATATCAGAACTCTAAGATCAAATAAAAGCTCTAGGAAGTTACATCATAACTATAAGAACAAACAACAGCTCTATGTACACCACATTTTCCTAAACTTAAGCTTGATTGCTGTGATCAAGACATTATATTTTGCCAAAAGACAGAGCCAATATCTTGCTCTAGTGATTTCTGGAGCTGTTGTTCTACCCCCTGGGGACATTTAGAAGAATGATCTTGGCAGGAATGCAGTGAAGGTGTTGATGCACAAGGACAGTATGGGACTGAAGGTGGATACAGAAGCAGGAAAAGGTTCAATGCCCCTTTCTCACCAGACTCAGCCACCACAGGGACAAAAGCAATTGTCTCCCATTAGCCAAGATGAGCCTATTTTTTTCAGCAGGACTCAGTTGGGACAAAAGCAATTGTCTCCCATTAGCCAAGATGAGCCTATTTTTTTCAGCAGGACTCAGTTGGGACAAAAGCAATTGTCTCCCATTAGCCAAGATGAGACTATTTTTTTCAGCAGGACTCAACCGGGACAAAAGCAATTGTCTCCCATTAGCCAAGATGAGCCTATTTTTTTCAGCAGGACTCAACCGGGACAAAAGCAATTGTCTCCCATTAGCCAAGATGAGCCTGTTTTTTCAGCAGGACTCAACCAGGACAAAAGCAATTGTCTCCCATTAGCCAAGATGAGCCTATTTTTTCAGCAGGACTCAACCGGGACAAAAGCAATTGTCTCCCATTAGCCAAGATAAGCCTATTTTTTCAGCAGGACTCAACCGGGACAAAAGCAATTGTCTCCCGTTAGCCAAGATGAGACTATTTTTTCAGCAGGACTCAACCGGGACAAAAGCAATTGTCTCCCATTAGCCAAGATGAGCCTATTACTGGGAAGAACCAACAAAGAGGGGGGTGGGGGTGGGGGGCAGGGTCTAGGATGAATTCATTTCTGAGATTTTGGCCTCATAGGGTTACCAGGTCTGGCAGCCAGGAAAAAAAATCTGTTGAAGTCTGTAATATATAAGAAGACCTGGAGTAAAGCTGTTTATCTCTCTGGTTATTATTTAAGCAATTAACCAATATAACCATCTGAATATGTGCCATATCCAGACACTGGGATGAAAGGCACAAGGAACAAAAAAAAAATAAAGAATTGACCAAATAAAAAAAATCTACTGCAACAGATAAAACATGCAAGACAGATCAAACAACTCCCCCCACACCCAAATCACAGATGCTCAAATTCTGCCCAGAAAAGTCAGCATTTTGGTTGTTTTTTTTTTGTTTAGTCATAAATTTTAAACAGGGATTTAACAGCAAAATAACAGAGAATATAAACAAATGGTAAACAGCACTGAGAAAGAGATGAAGAAGAGAATCTCTCCACTCATTTACAATCTTATTTTTGACCTTTTTTTCTTTTCAAACAAAATAAAAATAATTATATTTCTCTCTGTAACAATTCACACAAAATGATTTATTACATTAACCAAACCAGTTTCTCCCACACAAATGATTTATTACATTAACCAAACCAGTTTCTCCCACACAAACGATTTACTACATTAACCAAACCAGTTTCTCCCACACAAATGATTTATTACATTAACCAACCCAGTTTCTCCCACACAAATGATTTATTACATTAACCAAACCAGTTTCTCCTAGAATGGGAGTTCTATGCAACAATATGGTTTCTAAAATACACAAGAATACTACTAAAATCTAATCAGATAGATCTTCATGGTTCTTGTGATCATTAATAAAAATCATAAATATTTTTAAAACTCTGGTGTGTGCCAGTAGCTGAATCAGTAATGGATTGCCTTCTCATGATAAGACAATGGGAACAAGTCCTGTAGCTTTCATGTTCCTAAGATATCCAGCACAATATGTTAAGTACGAAAGTTGAATCTGAAATCAAAAAGAATTACTGCCTGCAAGGTGAGGAGCACTAGAGTACACATGGCTGTCAGTGCATATTAACAGATGATCATGTGTAGTTTCATTGGAACTGTATCAGGCATCAGATACAAGCAGACGAACAGTTAAAAAAAAAAATTCTACGACTGACAATTCTAAAAATATATCTAATTTGTTTGCATAATTTATGTGACATATGAGGTTAAAATGTTACCAATTTAATTAAAATGAAAACATTAAGAAAAAACTAAAACCACAGACACAAGTCCTGATAACTAAATCATTCTCAATCTGACATACTCACATAAACAATATATAAAAATCTATGAGCATTCACATACAGAGATAAAACATATCTTCTGAATGAACTCTGTCCACATATATTTTGTATAAATAATACAAGTTTGCATTTATTTTTGCTGTGATATTTAACAAAGGATTTAAAACGTGCAGAAAATAAATTAAAAACTTGTAGGAAGAAGCCATTATATCTCTTTCAAAAAAAGAAAAAAAACAAAAAGCTGGATTTGATGCAGCAAAGTCGGGAACATTTCTTTCATTCGCTTCTCGTACCTGCTCATACTTCTTCCTGCCTCGCTATTAACAACTGTTCTCGTTTTTCCATAATTCAATTTTTACAACTTTGCTGCAGAAGATGAATACTTTTTGACATTTTACTGAATATGGGTACATCTTGGGGAGGTCAAATTTTCTGTACAAGAGCAGAGGAGATATATATATATATATCATCGTATGCACACACATAAACACCCTCACAAGCTTACATACACACACACAAACACGGATATAAAAATGAGACAGACTAATCAGATTTTCATTTTCCCAACCATCCCCGAGACATCCGAGAGCTGATTGTAGTTATCACTGTCTAGATTCTTCTCATCCTCATTACTGCCACGACTGTCACCTCCTCCACGACTTTGTGATGATGAACCTTGACCTTTCATCTTCGGCAGACGTAACGTGCAGGGCAGTAACTCTCTCATGACCGTATGATGAGTGACCAGAGCTGTGAGAGTTGACCACTCTTTGTCCAATCCCTGAAATGAATAAAATAAAAAAAAAACCCACACAATCAGTATTCTGCACAATGTTCATTAATCAAGGGCAGTAAACTGAGATTAGCCTGCAGCACATATTACCTCCCCTAGAGTCCCTAGCTGTCCTACTGAAGTCTGACAAATGGCTAGAAATCAATGTGTGTCTTAAGTATGTGGACACTCCAAATAGGCCTGGTTTCGATCTTTATTCCAAGGATTACAGAATATGGCAATCTGTGACACATCTTCTCTTCTTCTTCTTCATTCACACTGTCTGTCTATATCTGCAGTCCTGTCTCTCGGACAAATTTCACTGTTTTTTTTGTAATTCATGTATGGAACCATAGAGCTTATCTTCTTTAGTGGTTTCACTGGGCCAGTAATTATTTCTCAGTGTCTCATAGTTGGTGCAGTTCTGGAGGATATGTTCCACAGTTTGGGGCACCTGGGCACATGTACACAGATTAATAGTACCAACCTTAAACTTTGTATACATATGACTTCGGAGTCGGCTGTGTCCTGTTCGGAGATGGAAAATGGTGACTTGTTCCTTTCTGTTTAGCATGAGATAGTCATCATGTGGTGATGTCTGTGACACATAATAGACATGACAGTCAGGGTTAGTGACCCATAGCTGACCAAGACCCTGTCTCACCTCTCTGCTGACACTCCTAGTAACAGGCCTAGCCTGGGAATCATCACAGCCCTCATGGTGGTGGAGCCTGCTAAAGAAGTACTGCACACTTCCTGCTTTTTTGCTGCACTCAGAAACTAAAAAAAAAAAAAAAACAGTTGGCACAGCCTGCTCCCAAGCTGACACAATGCTGCACCTCAATACCTTCACAGCATCAGCAGCAAAGAACACCAGCTCACAGTTCCAGAGAGGCTGAGTAAGTACAGAAGTCAACACAACCCACAGCCACAAAGACCTTCAAACCATCAGCTGCTGAGAGACTACAAATCAACCCACCAGACAATCAACACAAACTAACAAACTCAACAACACATGCAGACAACACAGACATCACTTACTTACATAGTCCAAGAGATATACTGATTGTATGAAAATATCAATGTTGTTAAAAGAAAGAGAGAGAACAAACTGAACACCATACTTTCAGCAATTCTGCCAGTTCTGAGGGTACATCAAGCTGATTTTAGTCATCTTTAATCAACAACGATATCACTCTTTCTTGTTTTAAACTTGTAAACAAATGAACAAACAAACTTGATTTCATAATGGCTGAAGATCTGGGCACATAAGACTATCACACAAACTTGATTTCATAATGGCTGAAGATCTGGGCACATAAGACTATCACACAAACTTGATTTCATAATGGCTGAAGATCTGGGCACATAAGACTATCACACAAACTTGATTTCATAATGGCTGAAGATCTAGGCACATAAGACTATCTGGCCTTCTAGCATTTATCATTCAACCGTGACACTGTTCCATTGGACATTCTCAGCAACGTTCAGCTTGCTCTTGTTCAGCACTTGTTAACTACAAACCAAAAACTGATTTATACAGAAATTATATCCTGCAGCGGCAGCAACCAACCTTTAATTTAACTCCTCGATGTGTTCGCAGTATCAAGTAATGAGATATTCCAGACGCATTCTCATATTTGGGAACTCGGACGGACAGAGCGTAACATCCAGGATGTGTGGAGCTGTCTCGTACTATGAAAGCACCAACATCTTCCTGCTGCAGAATTTCCAAGGCACATTCCCTGAAAATAGTACTAAGTATTATAAAAAACCGGCTGGGAACTGAAATGTCTACTCCTTTTGTCTGTTACCACACCCGACAGTAACATACAGACCACAAAAGTGGACATTTAGGTTCTAAAGCATCTTTCTGAAGAAGCTAATATGCCTTTTTTCATAATTTGTAATCTACAAACTTTTTTGTTGTTTGCTCAGACATTGATGGTAATCTTTCTCAAAATATTCTTTGTCACTTGCTCAGACAATGATGGCAATCTTTCTCAAAATCTTCTTTGTCCTTTGCTCAGACAATGATGGCAATCTTTCTAAAAAATTTCTTTGTTGTTTTCTCAGACACTGATGGCAATCTTTCTCATGAACATCTGTGTTGTTTGCTCAGACATTGATGGCAATCTTTCTCATGAACATCTTTGTTGTTTGCTCAGACACTGATGGCAATCTTTCTCATGAACATCTTTGCTGTTTGCTCAGACAATGATGGCAATCTTTCTCATGAACATCTTTGTTGTTTGCTCAGACACTGATGGCAATCTTTCTCATGAACATCTTTGTTGTTTGCTCAGACACTGATGGCAATCTTTCTAAAAAATTTCTTTCTTGTTTGCTCAGACATTGATGGCAATCTTTCTCATGAATATCTTTGTTGTTTGCTCAGACACTGATGGCAATCTTTCTCATGAACATCTTTGTTGTTTGCTCAGACACTGATGGCAATCTTTCTCATGAATATCTTTGTTGTTTGCTCAGACACTGATGGCAATCTTTCTCATGAATATCTTTGTTGTTTGCTCAGACACTGATGGCAATCTTTCTCATGAATATCTTTGTTGTTTGCTCAGACACTGATGGCAATCTTTCTCATGAATATCTTTGTTGTTTGCTCAGACACTGATGGCAATCTTTCTCATAAATGCAGCAGCTCATCTCAGGTTTTCAGGCTTCACTGGCAGGTGGCTGAGGTCTGGCAGGATGTCTGGGGTCTGGCAGGATGTCTGGGGTCTTGCAGGTGTCTGGGGTCTGGCAAGTGGCCGGGGTCTGGCAGGTGGCTGGGGTCTGGCAGGATGTCTGGGGTCTTGCAGGTGTCTGGGGTCTGGCAAGTGGCCGGGGTCTGGCAGGTGGCTGGGGTCTGGCAGGATGTCTGGGGTCTTGCAGGTGTCTGGGGTCTGGCAGGTGTCTGGGGTCTGGCAGGATGTCTGGGGTCTGGCAGGATGTCTGGGGTCTTGCAGGTGTCTGGGGTCTGGCAAGTGGCCGGGGTTTGGCAGGTGGCTGGGGTTTGGCCTGGTCCTCTGCCTGTGTGGGTTGTGTAGCTGGCAACTGAAGGCTGTGATGTGCTGTCTGTTACCCTTTGCTGGAGGCACATAGGTCTGTTGGGGCCAATTTTCAGTTTCTGGTATAGATGGTATCTCAGTTTCTGGTATAGATGGTGTCTCAGTTTCTGGTATAGATGGTGTCTCAGTTTCTGGTATAGATGGTGTCAGCTTCTGGTACAGCTTGTGTCTCAGCCTGCAATATCCTGTTCTCAGTCTGAAGATTTTCACTTGGTCATTTCTTGAGAGTTTGTAGTATTCATCATACATTTTGGCTGTGAGATGCTGTTTTGTCCATTTATCTTTATATATGGCTTTTAGTCTGTTTTTTGTTTGCTCATATGTTGTGCTTCCAAAAGTCTGTTTCACTGTTCCTCCCTCTTTTGCCAGTCTGTCTGCCTTTTCAATTCCTTGGATGTTACTGTGAGCAGATATCCACTGTATGACTTCTTTACTAAACACTGTGTTTGCTAGTGACAGGACTTCTATCTGGTTGTCCAGGTCTTTAACATTTTGGTGTTTCAGTGCTTGTATTTATCACCAGCTGAGCCGATGGCCTGCATGAAGGATTGTGTACTCTGGAGAAGCATAATAATCAACGCCAGCTGGCACGGCACCTGATGATGATGATGATTCATCTTACATCCTTCCTGTGTCGTTAAACATCACATAGGGCTCGCATGGTAGTTCGTCAAGTTTTCCTGTTTTCGGGGGAGTTTTTCAACCTCATCAAGGGATTTTATGCCTACTAATTTGGACTCTCTTAACAATGTCCTCTTCAGAGTTTCACGTGGTTGACCTCTTTTCCTTCGGCCTGTTGTGTTCCACTTGATAGCTTGTTTTGGGATTTTCTGACTGTTTTTTCTCATCACGTAACCAATATATGTTCACGTAACCAATATATGTCCATCTCCTTTTCCTGATCACCCATGAGACTGGTTGTTGTTCAGTCATCTGCCTTATCTCTGCGTTGTTCTTGAATTCGTTCCACCTGATGCTGAGTATTTTCCTTAGGCATTTGTTTTCAAAAGAGTTTCATTTCTAGTCTATTTCTTTAGTTGTTTTCCAGCTTTCACGTGCATAATTGAGGGTGGACAGTACATCTGAACTGAATAATCTTAACTTAGTTTTTGTGCTTACAACTTTTGAGTGTCATATGTTCTCAAGATTCTTGAAGGTCAATGCTGCTTTTGCAATTCTAACTTCCTTTCTGATGTCACCATCCTGGTCTATGCAGCGTGGTTTACTTCTTCAACAGCTGTTCTTTCTATGTATATTTTTCCCTCTTGTATTATGGACTGTGAATCTATGAAAAATACTACTTATCTGACCTTTTTTTTTATGTCAGTACAAACATCACAGTACCACTGGGATGTGGACAATAGCCAGAGATTCTGATTCTTAGTAAGCTAAAGTTGTGACTTGTTTCAGGCTGTAATCAGTCTAAAGTTGTGACTTGTTTCTGGCTGTAATCAGTCTAAAGTTGTGACTTGTTTCTGGCTGTAATCAGTCTAAAGATTTTCACTTGGTCATTTCTTGAGAGTTTGTAGTATTCATCATACATTTTGGCTGTGAGATGCTGTTTTGTCCATTTATCTTTATATATGGCTTTTAGTCTGTTTTTTGTTTGCTCATATGTTGTGCTTCCAAAAGTCTGTTTCACTGTTCCTCCCTCTTTTGCCAGTCTGTCTGCCTTTTCAATTCCTTGGATGTTACTGTGAGCAGATATCCACTGTATGACTTCTTTACTAAACACTGTGTTTGCTAGTGACAGGACTTCTATCTGGTTGTCCAGGTCTTTAACATTTTGGTGTTTCAGTGCTTGTATTTATCACCAGCTGAGCCGATGGCCTGCATGAAGGATTGTGTACTCTGGAGAAGCATAATAATCAACGCCAGCTGGCACGGCACCTGATGATGATGATGATTCATCTTACATCCTTCCTGTGTCGTTAAACATCACATAGGGCTCGCATGGTAGTTCGTCAAGTTTTCCTGTTTTCGGGGGAGTTTTTCAACCTCATCAAGGGATTTTATGCCTACTAATTTGGACTCTCTTAACAATGTCCTCTTCAGAGTTTCACGTGGTTGACCTCTTTTCCTTCGGCCTGTTGTGTTCCACTTGATAGCTTGTTTTGGGATTTTCTGACTGTTTTTTCTCATCACGTAACCAATATATGTTCACGTAACCAATATATGTCCATCTCCTTTTCCTGATCACCCATGAGACTGGTTGTTGTTCAGTCATCTGCCTTATCTCTGCGTTGTTCTTGAATTCGTTCCACCTGATGCTGAGTATTTTCCTTAGGCATTTGTTTTCAAAAGAGTTTCATTTCTAGTCTATTTCTTTAGTTGTTTTCCAGCTTTCACGTGCATAATTGAGGGTGGACAGTACATCTGAACTGAATAATCTTAACTTAGTTTTTGTGCTTACAACTTTTGAGTGTCATATGTTCTCAAGATTCTTGAAGGTCAATGCTGCTTTTGCAATTCTAACTTCCTTTCTGATGTCACCATCCTGGTCTATGCAGCGTGGTTTACTTCTTCAACAGCTGTTCTTTCTATGTATATTTTTCCCTCTTGTATTATGGACTGTGAATCTATGAAAAATACTACTTATCTGACCTTTTTTTTTATGTCAGTACAAACATCACAGTACCACTGGGATGTGGACAATAGCCAGAGATTCTGATTCTTAGTAAGCTAAAGTTGTGACTTGTTTCAGGCTGTAATCAGTCTAAAGTTGTGACTTGTTTCTGGCTGTAATCAGTCTAAAGTTGTGACTTGTTTCTGGCTGTAATCAGTCTAAAGTTGTGACTTGTTTCTGGCTGTAATCAGTCTAAAGTTGTGACTTGTTTCTGGCTGTAATCAGTCTAAAGTTGTGACTTGTTTCTGGCTGTAATCAGTCTAAAGTTGTGACTTGTTTCAGGTTGTAATCAGTCTAAAGTTGTGACTTGTTGCACAGTCTAAATATCTTGAAGTTCTGTACCTGGTCTGACTATCATATACAGACTCTGAAAAAACATGATGATCTATTGTACAGAATGTGAATATCATGAATTGTTTTACAGACTTAGATAACAGTACTTGTTGCAAAGAGTCTCAATAACATGATTTATTACAGTCTGAATAACATTTGTTCATTTCACTGAGTCTGAATATCATGAACTTTTGTACAGACTCTAGAAATCATGATATGATACAAAGAATCTGAATATCATGATTTATTTTGTTCTTCACAACAGATACTACAAGAACATACTCTCATATCAGCTTTCATAAACTTTAATGTTATTATCACTCAGATAAAAATGACAACACATAATAACAACATACTGAGTAATGACCATGATGTGAATGTGATACATACCGAGGTAACCCTGCCTGGTACCATGGTGTGTTTCGTAGTGTCTCATCATGAATATGACTTCTGTCTAAACACATCAGTGACTCCAACCTGGGTAAAAGTAGAAAATAAACACATCAGTGACTCCAACCTGGGTAAAAGTAGAAAATAAACACACCAGTGACTCCAACCTGGGTAAAAGTAGAAAATAAACACACCAGTGACTCCAACCTGGGTAAAAGTAGAAAATAAACACATCAGTGACTCCAACCTGGGTAAAAGTAGAAAATAAACACACCAGTGACTCCAACCTGGGTAAAAGTAGAAAATAAACACACCAGTGACTCCAACCTGGGTAAAAGTAGAAAATAAACACATCAGTGACTCCAGCCTGGGTAAAAGTAGAAAATAAACACATCAGTGACTCCAGCAGCGTCATAAAACATAGGCTGAAAACACATTAGCGACTCAAACATGGCAAAGAAAAAACTGAAACCAAGCCTGTGACTTGAGCAACTCAAACAAAAAGTTTCTTAACACTGCAAGTAAATAACAAGAAGTCAAACTTACTGACGAGCAACAACGACAAAGAAAGGTATGCATGAAGAAAAGTGGTCATTTTACATACAAGTAACAGATGTAATTTAAAAATACAAGTAATAAACAGTACAAATATTTATGTGACAAATATAAAAACATACTGCAAGTATGTACATCCTGTCCATTCTCATCTGTTTGATACAGTACATATACTTTTGTATCGTGTACTCTCATACTTGTTCTATATAGTATATAAACGTTAGTATCATGTATGCTTTCATACTTGTTCTATATAACATATACACTTGAGTATCATGTATGCTCTCATACTTGCTCTATATAGCATATACATTTGAGTATCATCTCCACTCTTATATGCGTTCTTTGTTCAACATGATAAAAAATGGTAAGCTTATTAATGTTCCCTCTAAGCTAGGCTAGCGTGCGCTGGTGCAGAAATATTTAGCTGTCAAGGCACAGATGTGTGGCTAAGTGCACAAGTATAAGAAACACAATGCGGATATAAGCAAGAGATATGCTGCTATTTTGTGCACATCTTTAATGCGTTTTCCCTCACAACACTCTACACTTCAGAGCAAAGGTTTTCAAACTGTGCTTCGTGGAGCCCTTGGGCAATCCCAGGCTGGGTGAGACAAATCTAAAACATTCTTTGTTATCAGCGATTAAAATTGCCATTAAAAAGCATCTGCACAAAAGACATTTCAGTGGCGGATTATCGATTAGG
>CM019696.1:47972073-48149573 GCA_009760885.1 Achatina immaculata | reverse complement strand
TCTCTGTTTATCATCAGTTCAAGAAAGGTATGGTAGGTCTCTGTTTATCATCAGTTCAAGAAAGGTATGGTAGGTCTCTGTTTATCATCAGTTCAAGAAAGGTATGGTAGGTCTCTGTTTATCATCAGTTCAAGAAAGGTATGGTAGGTCTCTGTTTATCATCAGTTCAAGAAAGGTATGGTAGGTCTCTGTTTATCATCAGTTCAAGAAAGGTATGGTAGGTCTCTGTTTATCATCAGTTCAAGAAAGGTATGGTAGGTCTCTGTTTATCATCAGTTCAAGAAAGGTATGGTAGGTCTCTGTTTATCATCAGTTCAAGAAAGGCATGGTAGGTCTCTGTTTATCATCAGTTCAAGAAAGGCATGGTAGGTCTCTGTTTATCATCAGTTCAAGAAAGGCATGGTAGGTCTCTGTTTATCATCAGTTCAAGAAAGGCATGATACGTCTCTGTTTATCATCAGTTCAAGAAAGGCATGATACGTCTCTGTTTATCATCAGTTCAAGAAAGGCATGGTACGTCTCTGTTTATCATCAGTTCAAGAAAGGCATGGTAGGTCTCTGTTTATCATCAGTTCAAGAAAGGCATGATACGTCTCTGTTTATCATCAGTTCAAGAAAGGCATGGTACGTCTCTGTTTATCATCAGTTCAAGAAAGGCATGGTAGGTCTCTGTTTATCATCAGTTCAAGAAAGGCATGGTACGTCTCTGTTTATCATCAGTTCAAGAAAGGCATGGTACGTCTCTGTTTATCATCAGTTCAAGAAAGGCATGATACGTCTCTGTTTATCATCAGTTCAAGAAAGGCATGATACGTCTCTGTTTATCATCAGTTCAAGAAAGGCATGGTAGGTCTCTGTTTATCATCAGTTCAAGAAAGGCATGGTAGGTCTCTGTTTATCATCAGTTCAAGAAAGGCATGGTAGGTCTCTGTTTATCATCAGTTCAAGAAAGGCATGATACGTCTCTGTTTATCATCAGTTCAAGAAAGGCATGGTACGTCTCTGTTTATCATCAGTTCAAGAAAGGCATGGTAGGTCTCTGTTTATCATCAGTTCAAGAAAGGCATGATACGTCTCTGTTTATCATCAGTTCAAGAAAGGCATGGTACGTCTCTGTTTATCATCAGTTCAAGAAAGGCATGGTAGGTCTCTGTTTATCATCAGTTCAAGAAAGGCATGGTTGGTCTCTGTTTATCATCAGTTCAAGAAAGGCATGGTAGGTCTCTGTTTATCATCAGTTCAAGAAAGGCATGGTTGGTCTCTGTTTATCATCAGTTCAAGAAAGGCATGGTTGGTCTCTGTTTATCATCAGTTCAAGAAAGGCATGGTACGTCTCTGTTTATCATCAGTTCAAGAAAGGCATGGTAGGTCTCTGTTTATCATCAGTTCAAGAAAGGCATGGTAGGTCTCTGTTTATCATCAGTTCAAGAAATGTATGGTAGGTCTCTGTTTATCATCAGTTCAAGAAAGGCATGGTTGGTCTCTGTTTATCATCAGTTCAAGAAAGGCATGGTAGGTATCTGTTTATCATCAGTTCAAGAAATGTATGGTAGGTCTCTGTTTATCATCAGTTCAAGAAAGGCATGGTAGGTCTCTGTTTATCATCAGTTCAAGTGTTCATGTTTTGACTGCTAGAGTCGCTGCAGGATGACACTCAACAGCGTCCACAGACTTAACTGTCACCCACATCAGCAGGATTGTTCTAGTCCAAGTCCATATGAGGCTCGGAACATACTGGCTATTTATATGTGGCTCGGAATATACTGGTTATTTATATGGGGCTCGGAACATACTGGCTATTTATATGGGGCTCGGAACATACTGGCTATTTATATGGGGCTCGGAATATACAGGTTATGGGGCTCCGTACATACTGGCTATTTATATGGAGTACGGAACATACTGGCTATTTATATATGGCTCGGATCATACTGGCTATTTATATGGGGCTAAGAACATACTAGCTATTTCTATGGGGCTAGGAACATACTAGCTATCCACGTGAAACCCCCATGCAGTGCAAATCAGTACGTAACTAACAGCTCGGCAATCACCACGTAATTAACAACTCGGCAATCACCACGTAATTAACAACTCAGTAATCACCACGTAACTAACAACTCGGCAATCACCACGTAACTAACAACTCGGCAATCACCACGTAATTAACAACTCGGCAATCACCACGTAATTAACAACTCGGTAATCACCACGTAACTAACAACTCAGCAATCACCACGTAACTAACAACTCGGCAATCACCACGTAACTAACAACTCAGCAATCACCACGTAACTAACAACTCGGCAATCACCACGTAACTAACAACTCGGCAATCACCACGTAGCTAACAACTCAGCAATCACCACGTAACTAACAACTCGGCAATCACCACGTAACTAACAACTCGGCAATCACCACGTAACTAACAACTCAGCAATCACCACGTAACTAACAACTCGGCAATCACCACGTAACTAACAACTCAGCAATCACCACGTAGCTAACAACTCAGCAATCACCACGTAACTAACAACTCGGCAATCACCACGTAGCTAACAACTCAGCAATCGCTACGTAAATAACAACTCAGCAATCACCACGTAACTAACAACTCAGCAATCACCACGTAGCTAACAACTCAGCAATCACCACGTAACTAACAACTCGGCAATCACCACGTAGCTAACAACTCAGCAATCGCTACGTAAATAACAACTCAGCAATCAAAAATGTATCAGGTATTAAACTGAAACATCAATGTTTCTGTAATATTAACGAAGAAGATCACTCACTCGTCAGCGGCCACGCCAGTGGACGTAGGCGATCAAGATTCTTCACCTGATCTTTTCCTGTACCTCCACATCAGCTTGGCCTTCCTCTTCTTCGTGTTCTCTCGAGTTTTACCGTGACTATAGTTTTCTCTCACTCCTGTCTTCTCAAGACATGTCCAAGAAACATTCTGGCCTTTTCATCTGTGGTTTTTATCAGAGCTCAATGCCCTGCAATTTCTCTGACATCTTCAACTTGCTTTTCTAGCCCACCCAGGCTTCATCTTTCTCCAAAATCACATCTCTCTCGATTTCTATTTCTTCATCTTTCGTTCAGACATCGACTCCAGTCTCTGTCACAAATGTGACAGTTCGTCTCAGGTTTTCGGCATCACTGTAGAACTTTCTTGTAGGGGGCTGGGGTCTCTCCAACATCACCGCAGAGCTTCTCTTGTAGGGGGCTGGGGTCTGGCCAGCATCACCATAGAGCTTCTCTTGTAGGGGTCTGGGGTCTGGCCAGCATCACCGTAGAGCTTCTCTTGTAGTGGGCTGGGGTCTGGCCAACATCACCGTAGAGCTTCTCTTGTAGTGGGCTGGGGTCTCTCCAACATCACCGTAGAGCTTCTCTTGTAGTGGGCTGGGGTCTCTCCAACATCACCGTAGAGCTTCTCTTGTAGTGGGCTGGGGTCTGGCCAACATCACCGTAGAGCTTCTCTTGTAGTGGGCTGGGGTCTGGCCAACATCACCGTAGAGCTTCTCTTGTAGTGGGCTGGGGTCTCTCCAACATCACCGTAGAGCTTCTCTTGTAGTGGGCTGGGGTCTCTCCAACATCACCGTAGAGCTTCTCTTGTAGTGGGCTGGGGTCTGGCCAACATCACCATAGAGCTTCTCTTGTAGTGGGCTGGGGTCTCTCCAACATCACCGTAGAGCTTCTCTTGTAGTGGGCTGGGGTCTGGCAAGCATCACCGTAGAGCTTCTCTTGTAGGGGTCTGGGGTCTGGCCAGCATCACCGTAGAGCTTCTCTTGTAGGGGGCTGGGGTCTCTCCAACATCACCGTAGAGCTTCTCTTGTAGGGGGCTGGGGTCTCTCCAACATCACCGTAGAGCTTCTCTTGTAGGGGGCTGGGGTCTGGCCAACATCACCGTAGAGCTTCTCTTGTAGGGGGCTAGGGTCTCTCCAACATCACCGTAGAGCTTCTCTTGTAGGGGGCTGGGGTCTGGCCAACATCACTGTAGAGCTTCTCTTGTAGGGGGCTAGGGTCTCTCCAACATCACCGTAGAGCTTCTCTTGTAGGGGGCTGGGGTCTGGCAAGCATCACCGTAGAGCTTCTCTTGTAGGGGTCTGGGGTCTCTCCAACATCACCGTAGAGCTTCTCTTGTAGGGGGCTGGGGTCTGACCAGGTCCTTTGCCTGAATGGCAACTCTGGAGGATGTTATGTCTGCTGTTCTTTGCCGCAGTCACACAGGTCTACTGTGCCAATTTTCAGCTTCTGGTTTAGATGGCTGTTTACGATCAAAGTTTCATTAGCGCAGAGGGAATACTCTTTCTCCCAGTGTTAGGAATGCTCTCCCCTATTTGTTTGTATTTTCAAAATGTTGATCGTGCATTCTCTATACAGGCCATGTTATCAGATAGGCGTTTAACCATCTGCCCTTGTTGCAAGGCAACTTTATACAACTGTGTCAACGACATGCAGTCTGCCTGGCCTTATACTCAGTTTTACTACCGCTCTGTCTTGCTTGTTGCCTACCTCTAACGTAGTTTAGTACTAGCCAGATCAAATTTAAAATGTACAACCGGTCTGTCCAAGTGAGAAAGAAAGGCGCCTAATCTGACGTGGCACGAAACGCCAGCGCAGGGCACCAACAACTGTGACAGAAAGCCAACACAGCCGGTCTAACCATGGAGGCTTCTGAAAGATTATTTCCGGCATTCGTCAGACAAGACTGCTCGGCTATTCTTGAGTCCGTTCTTACTAGAGAACAGAGGTGTAGCGATCAGAGAGTGGCCAACAGCGACCTGTCCAACCCCTCCATCCGGCTGCTGTATGTTACAGGATGGTAATGGGGAAAAACAGCTCCTAAATGCGGAAAATATATACATGCAAAGCCAGGGACACAAAACTGCACTGTCTCAATCAATCGATCGATCAATCAGCCAGTCAGTCATTTGCATGTCCCTTGCGTAACTTTGCCCCCCCCCTAACATTTCTCCTGTAGGCCTCTCTGTTGTACGCAAGATGCTTGATGCTACTAGATGTAAGAAAAACATGTCACTCTAAGGTCAGTCCGCCAGTCGCACGAGACCACAGCAACTGAGCTCACAATCTCCTCTACTAAAATTCAGTGAATGTTACCTCCACGGACGTAGCTACATGAGACCACAGCAATTGAGCTCACAATCTCCTCTACTAAAATTCAGTGAATGTTACCTGCATGGACGTAGCTACATGAGACCACAGCAACTGAGCTCACAATCTCCTCTACTAAAGTTCAGTGAATGTTACCTCCATGGACGCAGGTACACGAGACCACAGCAATTGAGCTCACAATCTCTTCTACTAAAGTTCAGTGAATGTTACCTCCATGGACGTAGCTACATGAGACCACAGCAATTGAGCTCACAATCTCCTCTACTAAAATTCAGTGAATGTTACATCCATGGACGCAGGTACACGAGACCACAGCAACTGAGCTCACAATCTCCTCTACTAAAGTTCAGTGAATGTTACCTCCATGGACGCAGGTACACGAGACCACAGCAATTGAGCTCACAATCTCCTCTACTAAAATTCAGTGAATGATACCTCCTTGGACGCAGGTACACAAGACCACAGCAACTGAGCTCACAATCTCCTCTACTAAAATTCAGTGAATGATACATCCATGGACGCAGGTACACAAGACCACAGCAACTGAGCTCACAATCTCCTCTACTAAAATTCAGTGAATGATACCTCCTTGGACGCAGGTACACGAGACCACAGCAATTGAGCTCACAATCTCCTCTACTAAAATTCAGTGAATGATACCTCCTTGGACGCAGGTACACAAGACCACAGCAACTGAGCTCACAATCTCCTCTACTAAAATTCAGTGAATGATACATCCATGGACGCAGGTACACAAGACCACAGCAACTGAGCTCACAATCTCCTCTACTAAAATTCAGTGAATGATACCTCCTTGGACGCAGGTACACGAGAACTCACACCAGCCTGCTCAGCACCAGAAAGGCACACTCTGATAAACAGAAGCACAAACTTGGGTAAACGACCTGCCAGAGTCCAAGGAACGACAGACATCTCTTGAAACTGAAGCAAAACTTCTCCTCCAACACAAGCAAAACTTCTCCTCCAACACAAGCAAAACTTCTCCTCCAACACAAGCAAAGTCCTTATCAAGAGCACAATAAATTCCTAAAATCCGGGCTGCGCTGTAGTATGAAACTAACAACTCTCAAATGTCCTTGGATTAATATCTGAAACTCGGGACCCTAAAGGTCTTCTATACAACTACCACAATGAAGATGACTCTCAAATGTCCTTGGATTAATATCTGAAACTCGGGACCCTAAAGGTCTCCTATACAACTACCACAATGAAGATGACTCTCAAATGTCCTTGGATTAATATCTGAAACTCGGGACCCTAAAGGTCTTCTATACAACTACCACAATGAAGATGACTCTCAAATGTCCTTGGATTAATATCTGAAACTCGGGACCCTAAAGGTCTTCTATACAACTACCACAATGAAGATGACTCTCAAATGTCCTTGGATTAATATCTGAAACTCGGGACCCTAAAGGTCTCCTATACAACTACCACAATGAAGATGACTCTCAAATGTCCTTGGATTAATATCTGAAACTCGGGACCCTAAAGGTCTTCTATACAACTACCACAATGAAGATGACTCTCAAATGTCCTTGGATTAATATCTGAAACTCGGGACCCTAAAGGTCTTCTATACAACTACCACAATGAAGATGACTCTCAAATGTCCTTGGATTAATATCTGAAACTCGGGACCCTAAAGGTCTCCTATACAACTACCACAATGAAGATGACTCTCAAACGTCCTTGGATTAATATCTGAAACTCGGGACCCTAAAGGTCTCCTATACAACTACCACCATGAAGATGACTCTCAAATGTCCTGAAGCTGATCAGGACACATCCCCTGTATAATTAAGCAAGAAAACTTACACTGCACAACCTAAATCCACGCCAACCACAACCAACGTACTGATATGATATGTTCTGTTGTGGTCACATCTCGTACGAGGGTACAACTCTCAGAGTGTTTGCCAATACATAAAACTAAGCAAAGAAACTCTGTCCGTACATAAAGATAAACCCGGAACGACAGTTCACGAACACGGGACATAAATCAACCTGGAAAAGTTCTCACTTGGATGAACTTGAGAGAAGGGAAGTGTATGAAAGGGGCGTTACAGAAAGAAAAGGGGGGGGGGGCACTGAATGAATGTGAACAGAGCCAGGACCGCGTCTTTACAGGCTTTGCCGAGTGTGGGAATGCTAGAAAGTTGACCTCGTGTTGTCTATGCGGTCAAAGACTAAACGATTTTATACAGGACAAAAGGGACTGGGCTATCAACTACTTTATGTGTACTCGACACAGTTTCGGGAGCAAAACGTCCTTCTTTTCAAAAAGAAAAATCAGCGTGAACGAGAACATTTCCGTGGTCACAATCTTCTTCCTACGACTAGGAAAGTTCCACCATCACAATTTTATTCCTACGACTAGGATACTAGTAAAGTTTCACCATCACAATCTTTTTCTTACGACTAGTAAAATTCCACCGTCACAATCTTCTTCTTACGACTAGGATACTAGTAAAGTTTCACCATCACAATCTTCTTCTTACGACTAGAAAAGCTCCACTACCACAATCTTCTTGTTATCGAGCAGATGTATAAATGTTGAATGCGATGTGTGATAATATGAGTACACCACAAAACTATGAAGGCTAATGGAAAATAACTAGAGAATAACAAGAAAGATAACCATGAATATTTTTAGTAAGTGCGAGCGGCGCGCGCGCACACACACACACAGAGTTCTCCCACGGCTGTCCTCGGTATCCTGGTGTGGAAGTGCGAGATCTCTGTGACGCCAGCCATTTAGTCTCTGATAGAGTTTCTGCTGTGCCTCTATACTCACGGAAAAAAGTAAGTGTGCAATGCTTTAGAAAGCACAATGAACGTGCTCACGTGATGACTGGAATAAAATTTGGCACACATTATGTTTGATTATCCAATAACAGATAAAATGATAACTTTCAGGCCAGTCAAATGTCACAAAAAGTGAAAAAACTCACCTAATGTGGCTCACCACCCCAAGAAAAGAAAATCAGAGTTTCAGTATCGTGTGTGTCCTCCTCGGACAGTTATCACTGCTTGACACCGCCCTTCTCATCAAACCAATGACACGTTGTATCAATTGTTGAGGCATGTTATTCCATTCTTCTTGCAACGCTTGGACTAATTCTTGGTGGTTTCCAGGACGACTATGTCGTCTTCGGAACCTGCAGTCCAGTTCATCCCAAATGTGCTCGACAGGTGACAGGTCCGGTGATACTGCTGGCCATGGCAAGACAGTAATCTGGTGCTGCTGAAAATGGTCCCTGACCACACGTGCGACATGTGGACGAGCGTTATCCTGCTGTAGTATCAGGCCTTGTCCATTAGCATCCAGAAAAGGGCATTACGTGGCGTGTAATGATTTCGTCCCTATATCGTAAACCTGTAAGGTTGCCATTGAGGAAGACTAGGTTTGTTCGGCCAGCATAGGAAATTCCTCCCCAAATCATTACACTGCATCCTCTCCTCCTATCATCTCTAGCACACTGTTATTCGCAAAGCGTTCTCCTCTTCACCTGTACACTAAAGCACGCCCATCATGGCCTTGCAGACAGAATCTGGACTCATCAGTGAATAGGATCCATCTCCGTTGATGATAGGGCCATACCACGTAGTGCCTGGTCCAGGTCAAGCGAGTTTGTCTGCGGCGAACTGTCAGTACTGGTCTAACTGCAGGCCTATGAGGTCAGAGATTTACCTCTCTGAGTCTGTTTCGCATTGTCCTGCCCGACACACGTCTTACACCTGGAATGTTGCTGGCAGTCCATGTTGCCTGGAGAAACCTGTTACGAAGTGCATGAGGTGGATGTAGCGGTCTTGTGCAAGGGTGGTAACTCGTGGTCTGCCGCTTCTATGGCGGTCAGCAAAGGAACCATTTTGGTTAAGACTACTTTGAAGGCGTGATATTGTGTTTCTGTGAACATTAAAATATTGAGACACTGCTGCTACTGTTGATCCAGCAATTAACATCCCAACATCTGTTTCTTGATGATGTTAGTTTAATCTTGGCATGATGAAAAAAAGATGTTTATGTTGGAATTCCACTTCTCCTTTCTTCAGCGATTACGTGAAGAGATCTCTGAGAACAGAATTACACACTTACCCTCATTTTATCCGTGGCCGGTAACCAATCATGGATCACTACACATGATTTCACTGGAGCTGTGGTTATCTCCCCATGAATAGTGCCATCAACTTCCTGCAGCACGAGGAAGTGGACAACACTCAGACAAAACTTCGTGCCAAATCTGATTTCATTTCACTCACGACAACGTGATTGGTGCCCTTGACACCACTGCACATTTACTTTTTTCTGTGAGTATACATAGATTCTATACTCAGCTGTAATTACATACAGTCTAAACTCCAGCAAACTACTGCACGGCTGTAAAACGAGCCAACTTTCACCAACTGTCCTGTTCCGAGCTACTGAAAACTTGTAAGATTATTTGACAACTTCCTTGGCTCACGTGGATTTCTCACGGCAGTTTCGGGGGGGGGGAGGGGGGGAGAGACGGGGGGACGGCTATATAAGCGTCTGTGCAGTGTCCAGGTGACACAACGTTCTTCACGCCTTCCAAGTTGTGCAGGTACACAGTGGGGCGGTTGCTTGTCAAGACACTGTGGGTTGCAAAGTCGGGACAATCACAGTTTATTTAGCACGATCATATATCACTAGTTATTATAGTTCTCTCTCTCTCTCTCTCTAACTAGGTCATTCAGGAGCTCTGAAACTACCACAAGACACCGCAGTTTGTGAACAGACCCATGTGTCGGCAGACAAGAGACTCTACATAAGTCAGCCACACAACCCACAAAAAGCACAACACATCCTCTACATAAGTCAGCCACACAACCCACACAAAGCACAACGCATCCTCTACATATGTCAGCCACACAACCCACACAAAGCACAACACATCCTCTACATATGTCAGCCACACAACCCACACAAAGCACAACACATCCTCTACATAAGTCAGCCACACAACCCACACAAAGCACAACACATCCTCTACATAAGTCAGCCACACAACCCACACAAAGCACAACACATCCTCTACATAAGTCAGCCACACAACCCACAAAAAGCACAACGTATCGTGTACATATGTCAGCCACACAACCCACACAAAGCACAACGTATCGTGTACATATGTCAGCCACACAACCCACACAAAGCACAACACATCCTCTACATATGTCAGGCACACAACCCACACAAAGCACAACGTATCCTGCACACATGCCAGCCACACAACCCACACAAAGCACAACGTATCCTGCACACATGTCAGCCACACAACCCACACAAAGCACAACGTATCCTGCACACATGTCAGCCACACAACCCACACAAAGCACAACACATCCTCTACATATGTCAGGCACACAACCCACACAAAGCACAACGTATCCTGCACACATGTCAGGCACACAACCCACACAAAGCACAACACATCCTCTACATATGTCAGCCACACAACCCACACAAAGCACAACGTATCCTGCACACATGTCAGGCACACAACCCACACAAAGCACAACGTATCCTGCACACATGTCAGCCACACAACCTACACAAAGCACAACGTATCCTGCACACATGTCAGCCACACAACCCACACAAAGCACAACGTATCCTGCACACATGTCAGCCACACAACCCACACAAAGCACAACGTATCCTGCACACACGTCAGCCACACAACCCACACAAAGCACAACGTATCCTGCACACATGTCAGCCACACAACCCACACAAAGCACAACGTATCCTGCACACATGTCAGCCACACAACCCACACAAAGCACAACGTATCCTGCACACATGTCAGCCACACAACCCACACAAAGCACAACGTATCCTGCACACATGTCAGCCACACAACCCACACAGAGAAGCTGTGGGATGATGCCGAACACCTGAAATAAAAACCCCGCACCAGCGAGACCGGATGATGAAGATGAAGAAGCGGATGACAGCGACAGAAGCAAGGCTGTAACACAAACTCTGACCATAATCTGACATCAAACGGTCAAACAACAACAACAACAACAACAACAACAACAACAACAACAACAACAACAACAACAACAACAACCTTCTACACGGCGGAATGGGCAGGGGGAGAGAAATTAAAATGAAAATGTTAGTGGCATCATTTAAAAGTGCAGAAACACCTTTCTTTCTCTTTCTATCTATCTCTCACACACACACGCACGCTACAGACAAGATGGCTCACTCAGATACGATCAGCCACCCACGATCAGCCTGGGATACATGAAATGATGATGAATAACTCATCTTAAACATTCTCCTATGTGTAATGACACGCGCGCTGTACGGACAAGGGAAGTAATCTATCACCGGAACCTCCAGAGAAATTCCGTTACGAACTGACAAACAACTTGGACGGCTCCCCTAACACAGAGGAACAACAAATGTCCACAATCATTTTGATTTTTTTCATTAAAAAAAAACAGGCACATATTAAGAACAGGACCCGCCCAGACGTAGATCAGGAAGTCTGGAAACATCAACAGTGGAGTTTCGCTGTTTAAACAGTTATGACACAGAGGAAAAAAAAAAAGATGCTACGGCAATGAAACTTGGAAATGATAACCGATTAATAGGAATGAAAGAAAGAAAAAGTTTAGTCCCGGGAAATGAGGATGAGGTAGGTGAAAGCCGTACAGAAATCTCATATTTTCTCAATCAAACCAGCAACTTTAACATGCAAGTAAACCAAATTTCTCATCTTTCATTCTTATTTATAAGTGTGGGGAATGGGACCACATGCATTACTCTTATATTTGCGTGACGGTGGCATACAGGTCATATTCTTCTGTCTCTTGTCACAAACAAACAGACTCACACATACACCACAAACACACGCACATAAGACGGAGGCGCACATACATACGAGACAGACACATACACGCGACTCTGTACTGAGTATATTCTCCTGCCACAAAACACCCATACAGACAGACCACAATCTCACATACAAGCACAACTATAATGACACATGCACCACATACAAGCACAACTATAATGACACATGCACCACATACAAGCACAACTATAATGACACATGCACCACATACAAGCACAACTATAATGACACATGCACCACATACAAGCACAACTATAATGACACATGCACCACATACAAGCACAACTATAATGACACATGCACCACATACAAGCACAACTATAATGACACATGCACCACATACAAGCACAACTATAATGACACGCCTCTATAAATGAAATCTATACACAATTTAACCTACATCCTCCCCCCCCCCCAACCACAGATACACACAACATATCCTGCTTACAGTCGACAGATACATATACTGATAGACAGCTACATTACTGATGACTGCGGTAAACAGATACACACATTACTGACGACTACAGTGGACAGATATATTACCGATGGCTACAGTGGACAGATATATTACCGATGGCTACAGTGGACAGATATATTACCGATGGCTACAGTGGACAGATATATTACTGATGGCTACAGTGGACAGATATATTACAGATGGCTACAGTGGACAGATATATTACCGATGGCTACAGTGGACAGATATATTACTGATGACTACAGTGGACAGATATATTACTGATGACTACAGTGGACAGATATATTACTGATGACTACAGTGGACAGATATATTACTGATGACTACAGTGGACAGATATATTACAGATGACTACAGTGGACAGATATATTACTGATGACTACAGTGGACAGATATATTACAGATGACTACAGTGGACAGATATATTACAGATGACTACAGTGGACAGATATATTACAGATGACTACAGTGGACAGATATATTACTGATGACTACAGTGGACAGATATATTACTGATGACTACAGTGGACAGATATATTACTGATGACTACAGTGGACAGATATATTACTGATGACTACAGTGGACAGATATATTACTGATGACTACAGTGGACAGATATATTACAGATGACTACAGTGGACAGATATATTATGATGACTACAGTGGACAGATATATTACAGATGACTACAGTGGACAGATATATTACAGATGACTACAGTGGACAGATATATTACAGATGACTACAGTGGACAGATATATTACTGATGACTACAGTGGACAGATATATTACTGATGACTACAGTGGACAGATATATTACTGATGACTACAGTGGACAGATATATTACTGATGACTACAGTGGACAGATATATTACTGATGACTACAGTGGACAGATATATTACCGATGGCTACAGTGGACAGATATATTACCGATGGCTACAGTGGACAGATATATTACCGATGACTACAGTGGACAGATATATTACCGATGACTACAGTGGACAGATATATTACAGATGACTACAGTGGACAGATATATTACTGATGACTACAGTGGACAGATATATTACCGATGACTACAGTGGACAGATATATTACTGATGACTACAGTGGACAGATATATTACTGATGACTACAGTGGACAGATATATTACAGATGACTACAGTGGACAGATATATTACAGATGGCTACAGTGGACAGATATATTACCGATGGCTACAGTGGACAGATATATTACTGATGACTACAGTGGACAGATATATTACTGACGATATGAAATTAACGACCTATAAACGAGACGGTGACAACATGGCCATGATGACGAACCAGTCTGTGCTCGTGGAGAATGCAGGGACAGAAAGTACAGGCAGACAAACAGAAGACTAGACACGACCATAACCGCAATAAGAGAAACACACAGAAAGGTGTACACAAAACACCGCATGAAATCATCAAAACGTAAACAGATTTTGTTAACAGAAACGAAAGAAAACGAATAACGTATATAAAAAAAAGCTTTGATACGGTGATCTGCGGTCCCTGCCGAAAATATCCGCACGATACAAGTAAACTGATTACAGTTTCTGTTATGGACGAGCAGTGTCTGAACCAATTGTTTATGACATACAGAGAGAGAAAGAGAGAGAGAGGGATAGAGAGAGAAAGAGAGAGAGAGGGATAGAGAGAGAAAGAGTGAGAAGGGGAGAGAGAGAGACACAGCCACTGGTCCAGGATGAAAAGGATAAATACAGCTGCAGCCCCGGTAGATGACAATACCTAGAGATTCAGAATGTGAACGACAAGCAGAATGAACATGAACGGAATATTCTAGAATAAACTACAAAAGTTCCCTGAACAAAGTGGCTGGATCGATGGAATTCTCTGATAAGACTGCACCCCTCCCCAAATGTCAACAGACATGGCTTTCCTGTATACACACACACTCTCTCTCTCTCTCTCTCTGGCTGAAATATACGGTTACCAAGAACATACTTTTTTTTTGGGGGGGGGGGAGAGTAGAGAGAGGAAAACTGTACAACCATATGAGCAGAAGTTTTAGTAATTACTAAAGTGGTTAAGAGAGTGATGGAGTAGAGAGAAAGGAAAACTGTACAACCATATGAGCAGAAGTTTTAGTAATTACTAAAGTGGTTAAGAGAGTGGTGGAGTAGAGAGAAAGGAAAACTGTACAACCATATGAGCAGAAGTTTTAGTAATTACTAAAGTGGTTAAGAGAGTGGTGGAGTAGAGAGAAAGGAAAACTGTACAACCATATGAGCAGAAGTTTTAGTAATAAAGTGGTTAAGAGAGTGATGGAGTAGAGAGAAAGGAAAACTGTACAACCATATGAGCAGAAGTTTTAGTAATAAAGTGGTTAAGAGAGTGATGGAGTAGAGAGAAAGGAAAACTGTACAACCATATGAGCAGAAGTTTTAGTAATAAAGTGGTTAAGACAGTGGTGGAGTAGAGAGAAAGGAAAACTGTACAACCATATGAGCAGAAGTTTTAGTAATAAAGTGGTTAAGAGAGTGGTGGAGTAGAGAGAAAGGAAAACTGTACAACCATATGAGCAGAAGTTTTAGTAATAAAGTTGTTAAGAGAGTGGTGGAATAGAGAGAAAGGAAAACTGTACAACCATATGAGCAGAAGTTTTAGTAATAAAGTGGTTAAGAGAGTGGTGGAGTAGTGAGAAAGGAAAACTGTACAACCATATGAGCAGAAGTTTTAGTAATAAAATGGTTAAGAGAGTGGTGGAGTAGAGAGAAAGGAAAACTGTACAACCATATGAGCAGAAGTTCTGGTAATTAATAAAGTGGTTAAGAGAGTGGTGGAGTAGAGAGAAAGGAAAACTGTACAACCATATGAGCAGAAGTTTTAGTAATAAAGTGGTTAAGAGAGTGATGGAGTAGAGAGAAAGGAAAACTGTACAACCATATGAGCAGAAGTTTTAGTAATAAAGTGGTTAATCTCTGTTGGCAGCCGTTGTAAGAGGCCTAGCCTGGCTCACGGGGTAGGAATCGTCGAGGCCCCCACAGGTGAAGCCTCTGCATTTTAGCTGCGACCAGGGACCGAGAAATTAGCCACCAAGCCCAAGCCAGCGCGAAGCTGGGCTCAACATCCTCACCACACCAGCCGCAAAGACCACCAGCTCCTAGTTCCAGGGAGAGAGTGACGAAGATAAGGAACTGTTCAAGACTATACGACCTACTTCAAAGCTGGATCTTAACGTCTAATGAACAGAAAGTGAGCTCACTCTTACGGGTATAGCACTTAAAGGACGCCTACACGAGACTGCTACTCCAATCTCCAAGTCGTCTTATTACAAACATACAAACCCTCTAGAAAGTACTGTATCTAAAACACGTTTTGTATATTAATAATCTCGTGTTTCGTAATCAGAAGATATCGCACATACATATAAGACACCACTCTGCTTATAATCTTGTAATAATCAAAAGATTCTATGACGGCAGATATACCTATAATCTATCAATCTGCTGATCAAAGCACATCATTCTGTAGATCATAAACACGCCAGCAAAAGCAAGAGAACAGAGCACAACCTACACCGGATTTCACACAGCCCCTCTCTAGGCTGAAAGAATTCAAACCCCGCAGGTCTCCCTTATTCCTGGTATTGTCTGGCTACAGGGGAGACCACCACATTCCTGCGCGTCCCACGACCCCCATCAAGGTATTGTTATGCCCCCTTGTGGGGCTTCTGTCAGAAA
Source organism: Achatina immaculata (assembly GCA_009760885.1). Taxonomy (NCBI): domain Eukaryota; kingdom Metazoa; phylum Mollusca; class Gastropoda; order Stylommatophora; family Achatinidae; genus Lissachatina; species Lissachatina immaculata. The sequence goes on along the minus strand of CM019696.1, from coordinate 48,133,299 downwards.
ATATGGCAAGCCGTTTCCTCACAGCTAACATTCAAATATACAAGGACTAAGTGTATACATGGCGGGAAAGACCCTGACGGAGGCAAAGACCTTGATAGAGACAGAGGAAATTCTAGAAAAATGGAAGGAATATTGCAGAGGAATGTATGTTACAACTGACTGTGAAAGCAGAAATCAACAGTGTTATGGAGGAGAAAGAACACGAACCAACAACTGAAGAAGTTTTATGTGCAATAAAGAATCTGTAGATCACCAGGATATGATGAGATAACAGCGAAACTTATTAAAACAGGAGGAAAGGAATGTGCACCAATCTATCATGCACTATGTAAAAAGATGTGGCATTCAGGTATTGGCCAAAAGAATGGAAAAGAACTATATTCACACCACTGCCGAAAAAGGGTATCCTGATTAGTCATGCCAGCAAAGTTCTATTAAAAATCATAATGGGTAGACTTCATAAGAAAATGAAAGAAGTCAATATGGTCTAAGTTGGTTTTAGACAAGGACTGACTGATCTTTATTTCAAAAGGGTTAAGAATTGGGCACGCAGGCCCGTCTGACATTCTGCCCTTTATCATACAACATTCACTCTATTCCAGACGTCTTACAAATATGCTGTTCATGTAACAAACATAATTATCACTGAAGCTGAGAGACATAAAATAAAACATTTACGTTTCGCTCTTATCCATTCACTCAGCACAGAAGTAACTATATACATATATAAATGACTATCTACTAAACCAAAATTTCGAGACTATTCAGAATAAACAATTAACTGTATTCGGTGTCTGTAAGAGCAGTCTAAGATAACTTTTAAGTTTTATGATTCATGGGAACATGTAGTTTCATCAAATAGATATTGGGAAAGTTAGTAGTTGTAGGAAGGAGTATAATTTATATATATTTTTATACAGTATGGCTTCCCATACTGTATTCCAAAGATGAGCAGCAGAATAACTAAAGCTTTTCTTGTAAAGATCAAGTCTAGGTTTTGGAAAGCATATGTTGTTCAAGCATTGGCTGCACTTTGGGCTAAATTTAAACAGGTTCCATAGATAAGGCGGGGCATGCCGTAAAATAATTTGATGTACTAACTTGGCTTTGTTGAAGAGAAGCCTGCTCTTAAGAGGTAGTATTTTGATACGTTTGTGATGGTTAGTTGTTTGTGCTTGATTTTTGTCACTAATAAGCTTTACTGCTCGCTTTTGGTGTGGGCAAAGCCTCTTTGTATTTGACACTGAGTAACCATCCCAGACTGTTGAGTAACAGTCTAAATGTGTTCGTGGATGTGATATGTAGTGTATCTTCCTTGTGTCTTGATCGATGAAATGTTTAATTTTGGCTAACTGGTATTCTTTTTGTGCGATGAGTTTCGTTAGATCTTGCACGTGAAAGTTCCAGGTCAGATGCTGATCAATAATAAGACCTAGTGTTTTGTTCTCGCTAACGTTTTCTATCTGTGATGTTTCCGTGCTGAACCGAAGTGTTTTTGTTGCGAGGAAGAGGAACAAGAGATCATATATTCAGTATAAGATTAATAATAGGGAAATGCTGAGAATTTAATGTGAATCTACATTTATCTTTTATAGACCGACTGTGTACAACACCTGAAACTTTGGGAAATAATGGGATCTCCAACACACGTGATACAATTAATATCACTGCTGTATCTAGATCAACAAGAATAAATGGTGAAACAACAACTTCGCTTGACATAGAACAAGGGGTCCGTCAGGGATGCATACTGTCGCCTTACTTATTTAACTTGTATACGAAAATATAACTTGTTACAGAAGATGTGAACAAAGAATATTATGATGCCATAAAAACTGGAGGTTATGAAATACCTGAGATCAGATATGCTGATGACACAGTATTACTTCCACAACACAAAAAGGAATGGAAAAACTGTCAGTCCGTAAGAATAGGGAAGAGCAAAACCTCTATTTTAATGAGAAGAAAACTAAATCGATGACAAATGATGAAACAAATAAGGCAGCTGAAATATATATCAATGAGGAAAACTGGAAGAGATGGAGAGTTTTGATTATCTTGGATCACAGATACAACGAGGGAAATTAAACGGAGGACATCTATCGCTCTTCGAAAAATAAAACAACTAAAGAAGCTGTGGAGAGGAATAGAAAGAACTACAAAAACAAGATAAGATTTTTAAAGGCATGCATCTTTCCCATCGCAACATATGCCTGTGATACCTGGACACTTAACAAAACAGCAGAGAAACACATATATGCCTTTGAATATAAATGCTACAGAAGAGTTCTTCAAATATCATGGACACAAAAAATAACAAATATATCTATACTACAAGAACTTAATATTCAAGAAGGTTGGCTAGTAAAGAGGATTAAAGAGAGAAAACTTAAATATTTTGGACACATTAAACGTCATGATAATCTAGAGAAGATCGTCTTGGAAGGGTAGGCAAAGATGGCTGCAAGACATCGTTGATAATCTACAAATGGATGAATCACCAGCGGGCCATCTTGCTCACAACCGAGAGGCCTACAGGAGAGCTGTCAGGGAGGCAAAGTTCCGCAAGGGACATGTAAATGACTGACTGACTGACTGAAGTGTATACAGCAGGAGGCAGTCTACAGGGCAAGAAGAAGTAGAAAAGAACAATAACTCGTAGTTTGGATGTTCACGTACTGTGATGCTGTTTTGGTGGATAGACTCGCCTGCCAACCTGAAGGTTTTGGGTTTAATTCCACACTGGGGGAGGGGTTTGTGGATGTGGTTGGTTCATGATAATGAAGTATATACAGTGTAATTGTGCCCTGCATTGATCATGTTGTAAGTATATGTGATATGTGGTTGTTGGCTAGGACCCTATCAAGCACCCCGGACTCAGGTTTGCTGTGTGTTTGGTTAGTAGAGATGATATGGTAGGGATGATAGCATATGTGATGGGTGCACCCATAAGTATGTAGTATGAGTTGAGATGGTGTTAATATATATTATATACAGCTTTTATGGGCTGTCATAGAATAATACTTTTGGTCTATGCCGATAACATGGCATGATTTATTATGTAAGAGATCTTGAACGATGGTTCAGTTATGTATGTTTCTTGCCGTGAGTTGTGATGTCGTTGCCATGCACATATAGCATACGTGTAATGCTGAGGTTTGATATGATGCTTATTACAGCTGTTCTGATGGACAGCTTTATGTTCTAGTGCTCATGATAGATGCTGCTATGTGGGCCCTCACTCTTCTGACGATGCTTTACTTGTGTATGGTGTTAATATTCAATGCATTGCCGTATATATATATGTGTGTGTGTGTGTGTGTGTGTCCTGTGGTCCTTATGTGTGGAATGTGGTCTGAACTGTACTGTGTGTGTGTGTGTCCTGTGGTCCTTATGTGTGGAATGTGGTCTGAACTGTACTGTGTGTGTTCATGATGAGTGTCTTGATGTTGTCGTAATAAACTTATATTGTTAGCTGTTTTACACACTGATATATCTGTTTTGTATTTGGTACGAGAGATGACGAGAAAGTAGAGTAGATATGACATCCCTGTTGAACTGCTGGCTAACAGGGGTCTGGGAACCGGGATGACTGGGGTCAGATATTCTTAAAAAAAATTAGGTTGGGGGTCACAGTAGGTTTGTAGGATTGGAAGAATATACTTACTTACTTAGCACTCTCGTAAGTCCCTCACTCTCACCCGTACATACACACACTCACACACAGGTCGAGCTTCCGGAAAACCTGCACGAGGGCACTTAGGAGTTCCCTAAGACAACAGTGGCAGCTAGGCCAGGTCCTGATCTTCTTACCACACAGTGCTGTGTGTGGCCTAGAAATGTCAAGGCACTAATACTTTACACCCCCCCCCCCCCCGCATAGAAATACAATGAAAATATTTTTTCTCTCTTTTTAATGAACACGCAACGCCTGAATTCAATTCTCCGGTACTGCCGGTTTGACGATAATAATGGATTAAAAGAAGCTTCGAAAACACAGAAAGCCTCATACCGATGTGTACTTTTGAAGCCAGCACTGGTAACACAAGTACTGATCAGATAGCGAAGCTCTAGAATATACAATGTAAGTAATAACATCTCTCTACAGACAGCGTCATCTAGCGGCAGTGCAGTACAGTACGTGTCCGGATTAAAAGATGTACCAGACCATCAGTGTCCGAAAAATCGGTGGGCAAACTTATACTGCTGCGAGGGGACAGACTAGGTACAGGTACTTGAGGTATGACTGTGTCTGGTCGGCAATATTCAAACATCAATCAAAAGTCTGTCACTGTCATTTCAAACACCGCAGCCAAGTTTCAGCGTGTTATAAAACAAAGACAAAAGAAAACCCACCAATCAACATAAACTTCGTGTTGCAGAATTATGTTCAGTTCAGTCAGGGGTTTATATCACACCCCCCTCCCCCTCGGGGGCGCACATGCACAGACACACATCTATAATGACCATTAAAATACCTTTCAAATCACATACCTACGCTGTGAAAGTCACGTGCCCGACTTATACAATTCAGTTTCAACGCCCCTCCCCAAACTATATTCTAGTCTGCGAGCACAACTGACCAGTTTGGTACACCATACTTTTTTTGTACAACAGGAAGTTGGTATTACTTGTAATTACAGCCGCGGGCACGGGACGGTCTAACAGCAGCTCCAGGGACCAGGATACCGGACATTCCACACCATTATTCCTCCCCTCCTCCCCTCAGTACAACCTATTTGCTGTACAGAACCCCACCCCACATTTTCCTCATCATAATTCAAACAGCAAATACCTTGTTTAACAACATTCAAGATAAGACATGCAAGAATCGTCATTGATTCACCGGCCAGTGTGAGGGTGTCTGGCCCCAGCCCCGCCTCTTGAGAACCACGCCTCCCATTTCTGTTTTCTCTAGCTCACTGTGACCAAACCATGCCTTTCCTTCCTTGAACTGGATGCCTGTTCTTTCAAGAGACTCCGTGAACTGTTCTGCCACATTTCATCTCCAAAGATGCTATCCTCTCACAACATCACCACGATAAAGTTGTACAAAATCTAAACCCAGTCACTTCCAACTGGAGACTTATTTATGACAACCCTGAAAGAAAAGTTCCATAAAAAAAGTGGCAGGAGAGAACACTCCCCTCCCCGACCTCCTGGTTTGTTTTAAAACCGTGAAGATAGACACAACCTCCGAGTCACGCTGATATAAGGCAATGCCACCACAAGTAGAGAAACACCCCAGTTATTTCCATGGATATTTCACCACCACAAGTAGAAAACCACCCCAGTTATTTCCATGGATATTTCACCACCACAAGTAGAAAACCACCCCAGTTATTTCCATGGATATTTCACCACCACAAGTAGAAAACCACCCCAGTTATTTCCATGGATATTTCACCACCACAAGTAGAAAAACACCCCAGTTATTTCCATGGATATTTCACCACCACAAATTATCATCACTCGACATCTTTCTAGAGTCACGTGACTCTACAAATCGCTCAGCATTCAGTTCACAGAAGCTACAGAGCCAAGTTCTCTCTCTCTCTCAACGTAAATGTTATATTTTATTTTATGTCTCTCAGCTTCAATGTTAGTTATGTTTGTTATATGAACAGCATATTCTCCGGTACTGCCGGTTTGACGATAATAATGGATTAAAAGAAGCTTCGAAAACACAGAAAGCCTCATACCGATGTGTACTTTTGAAGCCAGCACTGGTAACACAAGTACTGATCAGATAGCGAAGCTCTAGAATATACAATGTAAGTAATAACATCTCTCTACAGACAGCGTCATCTAGCGGCAGTGCAGTACAGTACGTGTCCGGATTAAAAGATGTACCAGACCATCAGTGTCCGAAAAATCGGTGGGCAAACTTATACTGCTGCGAGGGGACAGACTAGGTACAGGTACTTGAGGTATGACTGTGTCTGGTCGGCAATATTCAAACATCAATCAAAAGTCTGTCACTGTCATTTCAAACACCGCAGCCAAGTTTCAGCGTGTTATAAAACAAAGACAAAAGAAAACCCACCAATCAACATAAACTTCGTGTTGCAGAATTATGTTCAGTTCAGTCAGGGGTTTATATCACACCCCCCTCCCCCTCGGGGGCGCACATGCACAGACACACATCTATAATGACCATTAAAATACCTTTCAAATCACATACCTACGCTGTGAAAGTCACGTGCCCGACTTATACAATTCAGTTTCAACGCCCCTCCCCAAACTATATTCTAGTCTGCGAGCACAACTGACCAGTTTGGTACACCATACTTTTTTTGTACAACAGGAAGTTGGTATTACTTGTAATTACAGCCGCGGGCACGGGACGGTCTAACAGCAGCTCCAGGGACCAGGATACCGGACATTCCACACCATTATTCCTCCCCTCCTCCCCTCAGTACAACCTATTTGCTGTACAGAACCCCACCCCACATTTTCCTCATCATAATTCAAACAGCAAATACCTTGTTTAACAACATTCAAGATAAGACATGCAAGAATCGTCATTGATTCACCGGCCAGTGTGAGGGTGTCTGGCCCCAGCCCCGCCTCTTGAGAACCACGCCTCCCATTTCTGTTTTCTCTAGCTCACTGTGACCAAACCATGCCTTTCCTTCCTTGAACTGGATGCCTGTTCTTTCAAGAGACTCCGTGAACTGTTCTGCCACATTTCATCTCCAAAGATGCTATCCTCTCACAACATCACCACGATAAAGTTGTACAAAATCTAAACCCAGTCACTTCCAACTGGAGACTTATTTATGACAACCCTGAAAGAAAAGTTCCATAAAAAAAGTGGCAGGAGAGAACACTCCCCTCCCCGACCTCCTGGTTTGTTTTAAAACCGTGAAGATAGACACAACCTCCGAGTCACGCTGATATAAGGCAATGCCACCACAAGTAGAGAAACACCCCAGTTATTTCCATGGATATTTCACCACCACAAGTAGAAAACCACCCCAGTTATTTCCATGGATATTTCACCACCACAAGTAGAAAACCACCCCAGTTATTTCCATGGATATTTCACCACCACAAGTAGAAAACCACCCCAGTTATTTCCATGGATATTTCACCACCACAAGTAGAAAAACACCCCAGTTATTTCCATGGATATTTCACCACCACAAATTATCATCACTCGACATCTTTCTAGAGTCACGTGACTCTACAAATCGCTCAGCATTCAGTTCACAGAAGCTACAGAGCCAAGTTCTCTCTCTCTCTCAACGTAAATGTTATATTTTATTTTATGTCTCTCAGCTTCAATGTTAGTTATGTTTGTTATATGAACAGCATATTTGTAGAATGTCTGGAGCAGAGTGAAAGTTGTATGATAAAGGGCAGAATGTCAGACGGGCCTGCGTGCCCAATTCTTAACCCTTTTGGAATAAAGATCAATCAATCAATCAATCTCTCTCTCTCTCACACACACAACCACAAAGTCAAGCTCATACACACATAAAATTACACAGACAGGCAAACACACACACACATGACACAACAGAGCCAAGCTCATAAACACAGAAAAGCACAGAGCCAAGCCAATAAACATAGAAAAGCACAGAGCCAAGATAATAAACATAGAAAAGCACAGAGCCAAGATAATAAACATAGAAAAGCACAGAGCCAAGATAATACACACAGCCATGCCAACAAACACATAAAACCACACAACAATGCTAACAAAAAGAAAAACCACACAGTCATGCCAAGAGACACACAAAACCACACAGCCATGCCAACAAACACACAAAACCACACAGCCATGCCAACAAACATACAAAACCACACATCCATGCCAACAAACACACAAAACCACACATCCATGCCAACAAACACACAAAACCACACATCCATGCCAACAAACACACAAAACCACACATCCATGCCAACAAACACACAAAACCACACATCCATGCCAACAAACACACAAAACCACACAGCCATGCCAACAAACATACAAAACCACACAGCCATGCCAACAAACATACAAAACCACACAGCCATGCCAAGAGACATACAAAACCACACATCCATGCCAACAAACACACAAAACCACACAGCCATGCCAACAAACATACAAAACCACACAGCCATGCCAACAAACATACAAAACCACACAGCCATGCCAACAAACACACAAAACCACACAGCCATGCCAACAAACATACAAAACCACACAGCCATGCCAACAAACATACAAAACCACACACCCATGCCAAGAGACATACAAAACCACACATCCATGCCAACAAACACACAAAACCACACAGCCATGCCAACAAACACACAAAACCACACAGCCATGCCAACAAACACACAAAACCACACAGCCATGCCAACAAACACACAAAACCACACAGCCATGCCAACAAACATACAAAACCACACAGCCATGCCAACAAACATACAAAACCACACAGCCATGCCAACAAACACACAAAACCACACAGCCATGCCAACAAACACACAAAACCACACATCCATGCCAACAAACACACAAAACCACACAACCATGCCAACAAACACACAAAACCACACAGCCATGCCAACAAACACACAAAACTACACATCCATGCCAACAAACACACAAAACCACACAGCCATGCCAACAAACACACAAAACCACAGAGCCATGCCAACAGACACATAAAACCACACATCCATGCCAACAAACACACAAAACCACACAGCCATGCCAACAAACACACAAAACCACAGAGCCATGCCAACAGACACATAAAACCACATTACCATGCTAACAAAAAGAAAAACCACACAGCCATGCCAACAAACACACAAAACCACACAGCCATGTCAAAGAAACATACAAAAACGACCAACAAAACCTGACAGACAATGCATTCAGCTCGGCTGTCATCTTGATCTAGATAACTCCACATACCAAGATCCAGGCAATTAAGTCGAGGTCAGACTGGCTATCTACAGGAAACCGGTTTGTTGAAATGAAATGGTGAGTATGACAGTATAATGGGCTGGATTTACACTGCAGACGGGTGCGAACGGTCCAGGGGTTAAGCTAGGTTTCGTCATACCCAAGGCTATGGTTCTATTCGGCAGTAATTTTCTTCCAATTTTTCTTTCTCTCATATCTGAAATGAGATGTCTATTCCTCTCACGTCGACTGCCTTGTTTTCTATCCTTATTCCTCGCACGTCAAGACTGCCTTGTTTTCTATCCTTATTCCTCTCACGCCTAAAGAATTTCTTCTCTATATTTTCCCAAGCTAATACTACCTTCTCTGTTCTTACACTCTATCCTCCTGTACCAGCCTTATCATCCATCACACTACAAACAAAGGCCAATGTCTGAAAGTCTCCGATACGTCCACCAGTAAATGTGAACACCAAATCTTTGCTGGTGGTGTGGTGAAGATCGGGGGTGGGGGACAATAATAAATTAACGCTGAACACAAAAAAGAGGCAAGTTAGAAAAAAAAAGAGGCAAGTTAGAAAAAAAAGAGGCAAGTTAGAAAAAAAAACACAAAAAAGAGGCAAGTTAGAAAAAAAGGACAATGTGGAAAAAAGTAAGATTTAAAACAATAGAGAAAATGTAGTAAAAAAGATAAGAAAAACTAAGATACAATAGAGAAAACATAGTAAAAAGGAAGACAAGAAAGATCTGAAACAACAGAGAAAATGTAGTAAAAAAGAGAATGAATGATCTTTATTTTTAACGGGTAAAGAACTGGGCACGCAGGCCCGTCTTACATTCTGCCCTTCATCACTCCATTTTTCTTTCTTCCCATACACTCGATTTAATACAAGTATACAAATTAAATTATGGAAAAACATATCAAAAGAGTGTAAGATTAAACTAATACATTCAAAATAAAAGAGAAGAAGTAATTAACCTAATAAAATAGCTCTCATACACACATACACTCACAGACAGACATATAAATAAAAAAAAATACATTGTATGCACAGATCTTCTAACATACGTTTTTTAACAAACATTAAAATAATTTCTAACAAGTTACTTTTCGAATTATGCCATTTTAGTACTTGATGGCTGGCGAGTCATGGGTTGAGAGAGTGCTGGTTATTCTATGGAGGCATATAATTACAAGCAAGTAAATAATGAAACAGGTCTGAGTTAAAGGATGAAGTATTACCAATGGATTTTAAATGGTAAGGGAGGATGTTCCAGAGCTGTACTGCAGAGTATGCAAGGTTTTTCTTGTACAGATCAATCCTGGGTTTAGGAAGAAGACAGTTTTTTTAAACGCTGGCTATGCTTAGTATTATACGTGAACAGTGACCACAAGTAAGGCGGAGCATTGTGCGACAGAATTCTGTGAACAAACCTAACTTTGTTCAAAATGACTCTGTATTTGAGGGGGTAGAATTTTGAGTTGTTTGTATTGATCTACAGTCTGTACTGGGTGTTTGTCACAAATCAGATTTAATGCTCGTTTGTGAAGTGAGTGGAGCCTTTTTGTGTTTGAGACTGAGCATCCATCCTAGACTGTGGAAAAGTAATCTAAGTGTGTTTGTATGTGTGAGATGTAGTATATCTTTCTTGTGTCTTTGTCGATAAAGTGTTTAATTTTGACTACTTGGTAAACTTTCTGTGCAATCAAGTTTGTTAGGTTATGTATGTGAGAATTCCAAGTTAAATGCTGATCAATGATGAGTCCTAGAGTTTTATGTTCATGAACATTTTCTATTGCCTTAGTCCCAGCACAAAGCTGTAGTGAAGTTTTTGTTGCATTCTGCAGTTTCTGTCTTGTAGTGATGAGCATTGATTTTGTTTTGTTGTTCTTTATCAACATACCATTTTTATTACTCAGTTTAATCAAACTGTTTATATCATTATGGAGCACTGTCTGTAGGTTATTGATGTCACAGTAACTATTGTAAACAGTACAGTCATCTGCAAAAAAGATCACATGAAGAGTGCTTTAAATGTAGTGGTAAGTCGTTAATATAGGTAGCAAAGAGAGCCTTGAGGAATACCAGTATCAACCACAGAAGAGTCAGATATTTTGTGTGGCAGGAGTAATTTGGTCTAAAACCCGACTGACTGTCTATTAGTAGATTGTTTTCCCGCATGTGTAGAAGTGTTAACTTTTGTATATGTTTTTCAAGAGGTTTAGATAGTGGTGACAGAATGGATATGGGTCTATAGTTTGAGAGGTCACTAGTCTGTCCAGATTTAAAAAGAGGAAACACTTTGGTGAGTTTAAAAGCGTCAGGGAAATAATGTTTGTCAATGCACAAATTGTATAAGTATGTTAGTGTGTCTGTGATAACTGGTGCAGCGTAGTATCTTGTTACTAACTGAAAAAAAATGTAGTAAAGAAAATGTAGTAAAAAAGAGATAAGATACAATAGAGAAAACATAGTAAAAAGGAAGACGAGAAAAAGTAAGACTGAAAATAAGGAAAACATAATAAAAAGGAAGACAAGAAAAAGCTGAATACAGAAAGAAGACACCAGAAAGTTCATGAACAACGACTGAACAAACGGCGTGGAGTCTCTGCAGAAAATACCGCAGCAGAATCTGGGAATGACAAATAATGAGGAGAGAAAACGTCCGACACAAACTCCAGACAACAGGACATTTCTCTCTGAACCTAACTGCTTTTAACTTTTAAAAGCGTAAATTCCCCGCAAAAACTGGAAAACAAACACTAGAAAGGCAGGGCTGGTTACCGCGTGTAGAGGGGGCTTGTCCAAGCTCCGAGCTCCGCCAACAAGTGGGATTGTCTCCCTTGCGCGGGCACAAACATGGAGGACGGGATGCAAAGACGGCCAAAGCCTGCTAGATAATTCTGACCTCGTGCTTGTAACTGGGGACTTAATACAGCCAGATCCAGCGATTTGGACACAAACCACAAGAGGACAACAACAGAAAGTGAAACTAGACAAGATGAAACACAAAACAGAGGACAATAACGATAGATAAATCATACAGACATACAATTATAGAAGCATCATTATGTGCCCTGTCCTTTCCATACAGAAAGGTATGCTCTTCCAATGTGCACGGTACTTTGTTTTCACAGTGCACCTGGTCAGACTGAGTCATGTCCATCTCTTGATATCGCCCACTCACTGTCATTCGTTTGCTTTTTTTCCCTTCTACTTTTCCTCTGTATATCTACATTTAGCACTTCTTTATTTTCTGTCCAGGAAATTCTCCCTATTCTTCTGTATATCTACATTTAGCATGTCTTTATTTTCTGTCCAGGAAATTATCCCTATTCTTCTGTATATCTACATTTAGCACTTCTTTATTTTCTGTCCAGGAAATTCTCCCTATTCTTCTGTATATCTACATTTAGCATGTCTTTATTTTCTGTCCAGGAAATTCTCCCTATTCTTCTGTATATCTACATTTAGCACTTCTTTATTTTCTGTCCAGGAAATTCTCCCTATTCTTCTGTATATCTACATTTAGCATGTCTTTATTTTCTGTCCAGGAAATTCTCCCTATTCTTCTGTATATCTACATTTAGCACTCCTTTATTTTCTGTCCAGGAAATTCTCCTTATTCTTCTGTATATCTACATTTCATGCCCCTCAATTTTCTTGTCTATATCCTTTATTCCGCTAGAAGTTTCTACACTGTACACTAGACTGGACTATACGCAATATTCGAAGAATTTCCACACAACGTCCATCTTTCATCACTTTATCCTCTACGTAGTTTTTCAAGCCTTTCCTTGCCCTTCTTAACAGAGGAAACCTGGCAAGCGCTCCTAGACGTTTCAGCTTTTCTAAAGAGAAAGTAACAAATGGGAGAAATCACGGTCGTTATACTGCAAGCAAACAGTATTGTCTGGTATACACGAGAATGCTCCAAGCAAAGTCATGTACATCAGCTTCAAGTGGACGACGAGTGCGTCTATTTACTGCCTCACTGACTCACTCACGCTGGTAGTATCTGTCCTAGGTACCAGGGTTGATTGATAAATTCGCGGCCTAAGCTACAAATACTTGAAACACACAGTTGATATTAGGTGCATTTGTAGATCAGGTTAATGTAAGATTAAACACATTTCAAGAAATTAACTGCAACGAATTTTTTTTACAGGCTACTGAAGTGGTCAGGGGTGGCAGAAAGTGAGAAAATGGATAAAATTTCTCATCAAGCAGTCATTCGCTACCTCTGCATCAAGAACTTATCATCGAAGGAGATCCATGAGGATATGGTGGAGACTTGGGGAGAGTGCTCCTTCTTACAGCACAGTGAAGAAATGGGGGAGCTCAATTCAAACATGGAAGGGAGAGTCTGGAAGATGATCCTCGTCCAGGAAGACCAAGAACGGTAACCACCGATGAAACCACCGGCAGAATCTATGACATGATAATAGAGGATCGACGACTAACTGACCAGTACATTGCTACTGAGTTGGGCATCTCCCAGGAACGTGTTCATGCCATTATTCACAATGATCTTCAAATGACAAAGATCTCTGCTCGATGGGTCTCGAAACTTCTTGGAGATGATCACAAACGACAGCGTCTCAAAGTGTCAAGAGACAATCTTGGCCATTTTTCTGCAGATTCTGAAAAGTTTCTTCAGCAATTTGTGACCATGGATGAGACTTGGATTCATCATTTTCAACCAGAAATCAAAGAAAGTCAAAGCAGTGGAAACCTCCAAAGAAAGCAATGGTGGTTCTGTCTGCAGGCAAATTTATGGCTTTCATCTTTTCATTGGTAGACTATCTTCAAAAGGGCAGAACGGTCACCAGGGCCTATTATGCTAATCTTGTGAAGCAACTGCGGGCCAAACTGAAGGAAAAAACATCAAGGGAAATTGATGAGAAGAGTCATCTTTCATCAAGACAATGCTCAAGTTCACAAGTTGGCGGTGGCAATGGCTGCCATTCATGAATGCGGCTTCCAGCTTCTTGAACATTCTCCTTATTCCCCAGATTTGGTCCCTTTGGACTATTACCTGTTTACCAAACTCAAAAAGGAGCTCAGTGGTCGCAAATTTGCTTCAGAAGATGACATCATTCATGCTGTAGACCACTTTCTACTGGCATAAGATGCTGACTTTTACAAAGAAAGGATCCATATGCTCCAGGATCACTAGACTAAGTCCACGAACTTGAAAGCGGACTATGTTGAGAAATAACCCCAAAAAGTTGCCCAAAAATAATCCTTTGTACCTTAAGATGAGAGCTTATCAATCATCCCTCATAATACAAGTCAACTAATTCTATTTTCATGATTAAAAAAATATGAATACATTTTGCATACATAACTACAAGAGTGGTTTTTCTTAACTTTTTTACTCCAAAATTCATTATCTTAAGTTAATGTGACCCTGGCACAGCAAGACAACAACGCCCAAAACATCAGCATAACACAACATACAACAAAAGTTACAACCTGGACACAGCAAGACAACATCCAACATAACATACAACAAAAATTACAACCTGGACACAGCAAGACAACATCCAACATAACACAACATACAACAAAAGTTACAACCTGGACACAGCAAAACAACATCCAACATAACATACAACAAAAGTTACAACCTGGACACAGCAAGACAACAACCAACATAACACAACATACAACAAAAGTTACAACCTAGACACAGCAAGACAACATCCAACATAACACAACATACAACTCACCCAGCTACTGGCTGCTTGGAGACCTTGTCTGCCTTCTCATTCTGGAAAGGGCTGTCATTCTGGTACCTAGGCACTGCTGCCTCACTCCGAGGTTGATTTGATGTGCTTCCTGACCTAGTATCCTGACCCAGCACCTTCTGACCTTGACTAACTTTGGCAGAATGACCTTGGACATTGTTCTGACTCAAGTGTGGCTGACTAGATTCTAAGTGACGACTTGCTTCAGAAGTCGCCCCGTCACCTCCTCCGCTACTTCTCCCTTCTGTTAATCTCCCGCCAGCTCTTCTGGTGAAATTTCTCCCTCGCTCTTGCTGGGGACTATACCCCGCTGCCTCTGGGGGCTGCCCTCCTTGGTCTTTCAGCGCAGGGCCGTAGATATACATGCCATCAAAGCCTCGCTCTGAGTGTGGCGGAAGATTGAAACTGGCGGCGAAGTTATTCAACAACGACTGCCGCTGCTGCTCATAAAAGCTGCCACCACCGCCACCAGCAGCAGCTGTTGTTCCACCAGCACCGCTTGAAGACGTGGCGATCTCACTCATGGGGCGAGCCTGTCTTCTGGAGGGCGAGTCCCGCATTCTGACATTGCCGGCCTCGACTCTGGCATCGGAGGAGAGCGGGACCTGTGAACTGGAGGAGCGAGGGAGGTGGTAGTCGTCCAGGCTGCGTCGCTGCAGAAGTGGCTGCTGCTGCTGGTGGAGATGCTGCGGTTGTGCAGGCTGTGACTGCTGCAGCGGATGCTTGCCACCAACCTGCTGTCGTGATCGCTGCGGGCTCATGCTGCTGAGGTCGGGGGGAAGAGGTAGAGGTCTGTTAGCCATGACATTCGCCTGCTGCTTGGACAGTCTTGTCTGCTGTCAAACATAACAAAATATTCACCCTCAAACATAACAAAATATTCACTCTCAAACATAACAAAATATTCACTCTCAAACATAACAGAATATTCACTCTCAAACGTAACAGAATATTCACTCTCAAACGTAACAAAATATTCACTCTCGAACATAACAAAATATTCACTGTCAAATAATCCTCCAGTACCTGCCACGTTAGCAATCATACCTCTCAAACATTTAAAAATCATATCAGTTGTCTCACTCTTCTTATGTCACTTGATCAGCTCATTCAGATATTCTTCTGTCTCTTCATCTTTATTTTTTTTTCCCTTAAGTTTTCCAGTGACTGTCAAGCTCCATAACTTGTCTTCTGATGACATCAAAATAATTTTGATTTTCTTTCCTTTTCAGTTTTAATCAGTTTCTGCTGCCCTCCAACATCCACAAATGTACAAACAGAAAACGGTAGACGAAGGTCTGACAAAAGTCAAGAATAACAGAAGATAGTAGATGAAGGTCTGACAAAAGCCAAGAATAACAGAAGATGGTAGATGAAGGTCTGACAAAAGCCAAGAATAACAGAAGATGGTAGATGAAGGTCTGACAAAAGCCAAGAATAACAGAAGATGGTAGATGAAGGTCTGACAAAAGCCAAAAATAACAGAAGATAGTAGATGAAGTCTGACAAAAGCCAAGAATAACAGAAGATAGTAGATGAAGGTCTGACAAAAGCCAAGAATAACAGAAGATAGTAGATGAAGGTCTGACAAAAGCCAAGAATAACAGAAGATAGTAGATGAAGGTCTGACAAAAGCCAAGAATAACAGAAGATAGTAGATGAAGGTCTGACAAAAGTCAAGAATAACAGAAGATAGTAGATGAAGGTCTGACAAAAGCCAATAATAACAGAAGATAGTAGATGAAGGTCTGACAAAAGCCAAGAATAACAGAAGATAGTAGACGAAGGTCTGACAAAAGCCAAGAATAACAGAAGATAGTAGATGAAGGTCTGACAAAAGCCAATAATAACAGAAGATAGTAGACGAAGGTCTGACAAAAGCCAATAATAACAGAAGATAGTAGATGAAGGTCTGACAAAAGCCAAGAATAACAGAAGATAGTAGATGAAGGTCTGACAAAAGCCAAGAATAACAGAAGACAATCAACAAACAATGGATATGTCACATGATGATGAGGAGGTTTAAAATATAAACAGGAAGAGAAGACAGAGAGAGAGAGAGAGAGAGAGAGTGAGAAAGAGACAGAGAGAGAGAGAGAGAAAGAGACAGAGAGAGAGAGAGAAACAGACAGAGAGAGAGAAAGAGTGAGAGAGAGAGACAGAGGACATGATTGTGCTATTCAACTTTTTGATTCAAACAGCTTCATTATTTATAACTTCATGATAAACAGCTTCATTATTTATAACTTCATGATAAACAGCTCCATTATTTATAACTTCACGATAAACAGCTCCATTATTTATAACTTCACGATAAACAGCTCCATGACATCCACTTTAAAAATAAAAAGTTTCATTATGTACAACTTCATGATAAATATCTTTATGATGTACAATTCCATGGTACACAATTCCATGATGCACAACTCTGACTTGTACTTGTACAAACTCCCTGTAACTGTGAGCTGTTGTTCTTTGCAGCCGATGCTGTAGAGGTGCTGAGGCACAGCATCATGTAGGAGTGGGTTATGGGAAGCCTGGAGTACAGCTAAAAAGCAGGGCGTGTGTAATGCTTCTTTAGCAGACTCCACCACCACGGGGACTATGGCGATCCCTGCCCTGTTAGCTATGCTAGGCCTGTTACTGGGGGTACCACTGAGAGGTGAGGCAGGGTCTTGGTCAGCTATGGTTCGCTAACCCTGATGCTGGCATACCAGCTAGGGGTTGCTGACTGCCTCATCGGACAGGCATCTTCACAACTCTGACAAACAGCTTCACAATAAACAACTTAAGCTGACAAACTCTCAGTTAAAAGAGAGACAATGAGACATAAAGTACAGAAGGAACAGAGAATAATGACAAGATGCCAGACATTTTTGTTAAAATTTATGCAGACAGCAATCAACACTAGGTTTAAAAAAAAAAAAGCCACAAATCTCTGGAATTTCCTAGCAAGTTACTTCCTTCTAATCATTTCTCTTCCTTCTCCTCACAAACACACAGATATGCAAGAGGGCCTCAACTTTCACCCAAGTAACCACAATCCCCTACACAACAATCCTAACTTCTAATCTTTACACTGCATTAATCCAGCAGGGTTATTAAAACTGAACAGTGTTTTACTTGAGAATCCAGGAACAATTTCTTTCATCTTTTTCTCTCTCTGCGTGCGTGCATGTGTGTGTGTGTGTGTGAGAGAGAGAGAGAGATTTATGCACAATGTGATTCACAAACCAGCAAAGACATCAAGTTCTGCTGCAAAATGAGGGAACCAAATGCTGTTACGATGATGTTTTCTTAATGTCTCATCCACGAGTAAACATTTTTTTTTGTCCAGAAGTTATCTCTCTTTGAAGAAGAAAACAAACAATTCTGCACAGTGAACCAAACGCTTTATTTGTAGTCATGACTTGTTTTACACCAGACTCATCTCTCTGTGTTCTGTTTATAGGAAGACTCCTTCTTGTCTCACTTTCCCCAAGGTTTGTGTCATATTTCTTACTGATATTATTAAGATCTGAACATCTTAACTGATAAGATTTTTTTTTCTTTCTTTCTTCATAGTGCCTGTTCTACAATCTATGTCCTTCTTAATTATGTTGTTGTTGTCTGTGTCTGATGAAGGCACAAGACAAAAGATTATATAATAATGTCCAGGTACATGGTAGTTGTTTTTATCAGTGTCTGATGAAGGCACAAGACAAAAGATTATATAATAATGTCCAGGTACATGGTAATTGTTGTTGTCAGTGTTTGATGAAGGCACAAGACAAAAGATTATATAAGAATGTCCAGCTACATGGTAGAGCTGCTAACAACACCTTCATCACACTCAGGTCATCTTCTACAACTGACTCTGTTTATATATGTGCATATCAGTAACCTAACAGACACTGTTTATATATGTGCATATCAGTGAACCTAACAGACACTGTTTATATATGTGCATATCAGTAACCTAACAGACACTGTTTATATATGAGCATATCAGTGAACCTAACAGACACTGTTTATATATGTGCATATCAGTAACCTAACAGACACTGTTTATATATGTGCATATCAGAGAACCTAACATATACTGTTTATATATGTGCATATCAGTGAACCTAACAGACACTGTTGATATATGTGCATATCAGTGAACCTAACAGACACTGTTTATATATGTGCATGTCAGTGAACCTAGCATATACTGTTTATATATGTGCATATCAGTGAACCTAACAGATACTACATCAATGTATAATGATCACACAGCTTTTCAATTTAGGTTTCACTCATCATCATACATCTTCTAACCCTCAGATTTTGATGTAGGACTTCCCATTCACTGATCACATCATCATACATCTTCTAACCCTCAGACTTTGATGTAGGACTTCCCATTCACTGATCACATCATCATACATCTTCTAACCTTCAGACTTTTGATGTAGGACTTCCCATTCACTGATCACATCATCATACATCTTCTAACCCTCAGACTTTGATGTAGGACTTCCCATTCACTGATCACATCATCATACATCTTCTAACCCTCAGACTTTGATGTAGGACTTCCCATTCACTGATCACATCATCATACATCTTCTAACCTTCAGACTTTGATGTAGGACTTCCCATTCACTGATCACATCATCATACATCTTCTAACCCCCAGACTTTGATGTAGGACTTACCACTCACTGAACACACGCCCCTTCTGGACATGTTGGATTATCTGCTTGACAAGTATCTCTCTCTTTGTCTGACACCGCTAACAGTCTGCCTGACCTATACCCCTATAGCCTGTCTGATCTACACTCCTTATAGCCTGTCTGACCTATACCCCTATAGCCTGTCTGACCTACACCCCTTATAGCCTGTCTGACCTACACCCTTATAGCCTGTCTGACCTACACCCCTTATAGCCTGTCTGACCTACACCCCTTATAGCATGTCTGACCTACACCCCTTATAGCCTGTCTGACCTACACCCCTTATAGCCTGTCTGACCTACACCCTTAACATTACTCATAAATATCATTTGTACAGGCTTCCAAGTCATCCATCCTTCCTTGGTCGGTGATCAGCTACACAATCCCTGCCTGCCTACGCCTTGTGGTGTCTAGCAGGCCAGCAACAAATTCTCTCTAGCTCCTATGGCCTGTGGCTAGCCTTTGTACCATGCCCCAAGTCTGCTGTCTGCTGCTCATTTCTTGCTTCTAGTTCTCAGCCATACAACATATATAAATCAGCTCTGGTCAGCCTCTCTTTTCCCCTGGGGAGGGTCCACTGCATGGTTGTTCCTAGGGTCCCTTCATAACACAACCAATCCATTTCCAGTGTTTTTTGTTTTTTTTTTAGATATTATGACACCTGTATCTTCTAGTTCACACTGGGCAAAGTAGGTCTCTATTATTCTTGTCTGTGGCAAGAAAGAACAAATATATCAATACTACAAGAGCCTTTATCTGTGGCTCATGCTCTCAAGGGAGTGAAAGATGATGATGATGATGATGACGACAAGAGCTTAATATTGAAGAAGGCTAGCCAGTAAAGAGGATTAAACAGAGAAACCTTAAACATTTTGGACACATTAAACATCATGAGAATTTGGAGAAGACCACCTTGGAAGTGTATATAATGGGAAAAAAAGAGGAAGACCAAGGCGAAGATGGCTGCAAGACATCGATGATAATCTGCAAATGGATGCATCAGCAGTAGGGCATTTTGCTTACAACCGAGAGGCCTACAGGAGAGCTGTTAGGGAGGCAAAGTTCCGCAAGGGACATGCAAATGACTGACTGACTGGCCAGGAAATATTTCAAATCTTTCTGAGGTAAATTATGTGGAATGAGGATAATTTGTCCATTTCATTTTCAGTTGTCCTCCAGCATTCTACTTCATGGAGGAGTATGGATAACACACAACTTTGGTACAGCTTTATTTTAGTTCTAGTACTGTACTGGGAGGGTTTCCAGAGGTATCTAAGATTAATAAAAGCATCCAAGTACATTGCATCCTACACAGTACATGCCTGTAACAAAAGTAATGGAATATGTAAGTTATAAATGTCCATGTGCGCTACTTTTATTGTATTACATACTACACAATGCTTGTCTGGAACAAATTCCATGCTACATAATTCTTGTCTGGAGCAAATTCCATACAACACATTTCTTGTCCGGAACACAAGCAAGTGAATATAACAATGACTGCTGTATAACTTCATAACAAATTTGCTTAAAACTGTAACTGGGTCTCTCACCTGCTCTTTCTTAAATTCCTTTTCTAAAATACCCGCAGCTATAATGTCATCTCCATCAGCCAGTGAAAGTCTTCTGTCAATTTCATTCTTTAAGGCAGTCACGGGTGAACCTGATTAACATGAAGAGAGAATAATATGGTGATATAGTGAACTTGACAGACAGAAAAACAGAATAATGTGGTGATATAGTGAACTTGACAGACAGAAAAACACAATAATATGGTGATATAGTGAACTTGACAGACAGAAAAACACAATAATATGGTGATATAGTGAACCTGACAGACAGACAAATAGAATAATGTGGTGATATTATGAACTTTACAAACAGAAAAACAGAATAATGTGGTGATACAGTAAACTTGGCTGGCATTGGGACAAAATAACATGATGATAAAGAGAACTTGACAGGTGACAGAATAATATCTCTCTCTCTCTGAACCATAAGTGCCCAGGGCACATGGGACTTCCGCAAGGGTTTTCCACAAATGCCTGTCTTTTGCCTTTTTTTTCCTCTGCTCTTGCCCAGGTGAGCCCTCTATTGCTCAACATCCTTTCTGTTGTTCTTCTCCATGTCTCTTTTGGTCTACCCTTACTTCTGTTCCCCTGTGGTGTCCATCTTAGTGCTATTTCTGGTAGTGAGCTGTCAGTCATTCAGAGCACATGTCCCAACCATCGCCAGCGTCTTTCCTCAATAATTGCTGTCAGTGGCTTCATCTGCATTTCTACCAACAAGATGTTATTTCTTATGGTGTTTGGCCAAAATATTTTTCTAATAGTGACACAAAAAAAACTTGACAGAAAGAAAGATAGAACTATGTGGTGATATAGTGAATTTGACAGATAGAAAGACAGTACAATATGATCAAATAGTGGGCTTGGCAGAGTGAAAAATATGACTTAGTGAACTTGATAGACAAGAAGTAAGAATAATGTGGTGATACAGTGAACCTGGTAGACAGACATAATAACAGGATGAACTTGATAGACAAGAAGTAAGAATAATGTGGTGATATAGTGAACCTGGTAGACAGACATAATAGCAGGATGACGCAGCAAACCCAATGGGCAGGAAGTCATGATAATGTGGTGTCACAGTGAACTTGACAGATGGGGAACAAAACAATATGGTGACAAAGTGAACTTGATAGAAAGACAAAATGATATGGTAATACAGTGAACCTGACAGAATGACAAAACAAAGTAATAAGGTGACATGGTGGATCTTACATAGTTTGAGGTACAAGAGTTTAACCAATGCTCCACACATCCACTTTCTTGAAATCTTATTAAAAAAAAAACTATACCAGTCACCACCAAATGTTAGTGTTTTCTTTATTTTACTCATTTATTAAATCAGAACACACAATGAAACCTGACACATGTACTAAAAAGTGGCCATGAGAGAACACAATTTTCATAGTTGGAATTCTTGAAATATATCACAGAACACATTTTCACATCTCTCTCCGACACATAACACTGACTTCTTGTTCTGTAGTGTTATTCTGCCACAGAAACAAATGAAGAGACCTCCAGAGAAAACTGGTTACAATTATAAGAATAAAGTCAATCAAAATTTCTCAGATATCTCATGCGAAGACAGGTTAGAGAACTTGGGAATGTCATGAGAAGACAGAAGTTAGAGAACTTGGGTATGACATGAGAAGACAGAAGTCAGAGAACCTGGGTATGACATGAGAAGACAGAAGTTAGAGAACTTGGAAATGTCATGAGAAGACAGAAGTTAGAGAATTTGGACATGTCATGAGAAGACAGAAGTTAGAGAACTTGGAAATGTCATGAGAAGACAGAAGTTAGAGAACTTGGGGATGACATGAGAAGACAGAGAACCTGAGTATGACATGAGAAGACAGAAGTTAGAGAACTGGGAAATGTCATGAGAAGACAGAAATTAGAGAACTTGGGTATGACAAGAGAAGACAGAGAACCTGAGTATGACATGAGAAGACAAAAGTTAGAGAACCTGAGTATATGAGAAGACAGAAGTTAGAGAACCTGAGTATATGAGAAGACAGAAGTTAGAGAACCTGAGTATATGAGAAGACAGAAGTTAGAGAACTTGGGTATGACATGAGAAGACAGAGAACCTGAGTATATGAGAAGACAGAAGTTAGAGAACTTGGGTATGACATGAGAAGACAGAGAACCTGAGTATATGAGAAGACAGAAGTTAGAGAACTTGGGTATGACAAGAGAAGACAGAGAACCTGAGTATGACATGAGAAGACAAAAGTTAGAGAACCTGGTAATTACATGAGAAGACAGAAGTTAGAGAACCTGGTAATTACATGAGAAGACAGGAGTTAGAGAACCTGGTAATTACATGAGAAGACAGAAGTTAGAGAACCTGGTAATTACATGAGAAGACAAAAGTTAGAGAACCTAGTAATTACATGAGAAGACAGAAGTTAGAGAACCTAGTAATTACATGAGAAGACAGAAGTTAGAGAACCTAGTAATTACATGAGAAGACAGAAGTTAGAGAACCTGGTAATTACATGAGAAGACAAAAGTTAGAGAACCTAGTAATTACATAAGAAGAGCAGAAGTTAGAGAACCTGGTAATTACATGAGAAGACAGAAGTTAGAGAACCTAGTAATTACATGAGAAGACAAAAGTTAGAGAACCTAGTAATTACATGAGAAGACAAAAGTTAGAGAACCTAGTAATTACATGAGAAGACAGAAGTTAGAGAACCTAGTAATTACATGAGAAGACAGAAGTTAGATAACCTAGTAATTACATGAGAAGACAAAAGTTAGAGACCCTAGTAATTACATGAGAAGACAGAAGTTAGAGAACCTAGTAATTACATGAGAAGACAGAAGTTAGAGAACCTGGTAATTACATGAGAAGACAAAAGTTAGAGAACCTAGTAATTACATGAGAAGACAAAAGTTAGAGAACCTGGTAATTACATGAAAAGACAGAAGTTAGAGAACCTAGTAATTACATGAGAAGACAGAAGTTAGAGGACCTAGTAATTACATGAGAAGACAAAAGTTAGAGAACCTAGTAATTACATGAGAAGACAGAAGTTAGAGAACCTAGTAATTACATGAGAAGACAGAAGTTAGAGAACCTAGTAATTACATGAGAAGACAAAAGTTAGAGAACCTAGTAATTACATGAGAAGACAAAAGTTAGAGAACCTAGTAATTACATGAGAAGACAGAAGTTAGAGAACCTAGTAATTACACAAAAAATCAAGAGGAAAAAGGAGACAAAGCATAAAAATACCTCAGTGGACTGAGCAAGTGGCATAGAAAAGAAGTGAAGCAGTCAAACTGACCACCACAAATCTCACAGAACAGAGGAACATGATCACCACCAATAAGTGTCTGTACATAAAGAATAAATTATCAGTCAACTTTTAGTCCTGGATGATGTCTGGTCTGTCTAAATAAATACTGCATGTGAACTACATCCTGGATGTCTGCTTCACAAGATGTCTGGCCTGTCTAAATAAATACTGCATGTGAACTACATCCTGGATGTCTGCTTCACAAGATGTCTGGCCTGTCTAAATAAATACTGCATGTGAACTACATCCTGGATGTCTGCTTCACAAGATGTCTGGTCTGCCTAAATAAATGCTGCCTGTGAACTACATCCAGAATGCCTGCTTCACAAGATGTCTGGCCTGTCTCATCTAATGTCTCATCTAGCTGTGGGACTGAGATGCTGCATGTGAACTACATCCAGAATGCCTGCTTCACAAGATGTCTGGCCTGTCTCATCTAATGTCTCATCTAGCTCTGGGACTGAGATGCTGCATGTGAACTACATCCAGAATGCCTGCTTCACAAGATGTCTGGCCTGTCTCATCTAATGTCTCATCTAACTGTGGGACTGAGATGCTGCATGTGAAGGCCTGAGCAGTTCTCTTACCTTTAAATTTGCTGCTTGAACTTTTCGTCTCTACAGACTCCTTGATAGCCAAGGCAGAAAGGGGGTGGGGTGTAGAAGTAGAAGGCACTGGACTGGACAAGTCTGCCTGAAGACAAGGGAAACAAAGCTTTACTTTTCCCGGAAGTTGTGTCCTGTCAGTTCTGACTCATCAACCCAAACAATTGTGCTATGTCTAGCATGTGCTCCTAAAACATGCAGAAGAAGAGGAAGAGGAAGAAGAAGAGAAAGAAGAAGAGAAAGAAGAGGAGAAAGAAGAAGAGAAAGAGGAAGAAGAAGAGAAAGAAGAGGAGAAAGAAGAAGAAGAGAAAGAAGAGGAGAAAGAAGAAGAAGAGAAAGAAGAGGAGAAAGAAGAAGAGAAAGAGGAAGAAGAAGAAGAGAAAGAAGAAGAAGAGAAAGAAGAGGAGAAAGAAGAGGAGAAATAAGAAGAGAAAGATGAGGAGAAAGAAGAAGAAGAAGAGAAAGAAGAAGAGAAAGAAGAAGAAGAGAAAGAAGAGGAGAAAGAAGAAGAGAAAGAGGAAGAAGAAGAGAAAGAAGAAGAGAAAGAAGAGGAGAAAGAAGAAGAAGAGAAAGAAGAGGAGAAAGGAGAAGAAGAAGAGGAAGAAGAAGAGGAAGAAGAGAAAGAAGAAGAAGAGAAAGAAGAAGAAGAGAAAGAAGAGGAGAAATAAGAAGAGAAAGATGAGGAGAAAGAAGAAGAAGAAGAGAAAGAAGAAGAGAAAGAAGAGGAGAAAGAAGAAGAGAAAGAAGAGGAGAAAGAAGAAGAGAAAGAAGAAGAGAAATAAGAAGAGAAAGAAGAGGAGAAAGAAGAAGAGAAAGAAGAAGAGAAAGAGGAAGAAGAAGAGAAAGAGGAGAAAGAAGAAGAGAAAGAAGAGGAGAAAGAAGTGGAGAAATAAGAAGAGAAAGAAGAGGAGAAATAAGAAGAGAAAGAAGAGGAGAAAGAAGAGGAGAAATAAGAAGAGAAAGAAGAAGAAGAGAAAGAAGAAGAGAAAGAAGAGGAGAAATAAGAAGAGAAAGAAGAAGAAGAGAAAGAAGAAGAAGAGAAAGAAGAGGAGAAATAAGAAGAGAAAGAAGAAGAGAAAGAAGAGGAGAAATAAGAAGAGAAAGAAGAGGAGAAATAAGAAGAGAAAGAAGAGGAGAAAGAAGAGGAGAAATAAGAAGAGAAAGAAGAAGAAGAGAAGGAAAAAGAGAAAGAAGAGGAGAAAGAAGAAGAGAAAGAAGAGGAGAAATAAGAAGAGAAAGAAGAGGAGAAAGAAGAAGAGAAAGAACAACAACACCAACAACCTAAAAGTATGTAAATACGATTTATTGTCAATTTTTTTTTTCTGTCTTTTTTTCCTAAAAAAAAGTAATACTAAAGTTAAAAAGAGATTCTCCCCCCCCCACCCCACCCATTTCCAAAAAAAAAAAAAAACACAACAAAAATGTGTATATAATCTTGACATAATACTAAACTAGATGAAGGAACCTGTAAGGTAGTAAGTTGACAACATTTCTAGAATCACATACAACAATGTTTATGTCACTACAACATTTTTCATTTCCGCCTCCTCCCCCAACAACAAAAAAAAAAAAAGAATTTTTTCTTGCTTTTGTTACACAGGATCTGCTACCTCCAGCTTTCTGAAACACATTTTATCTCTTGAACTAAATGTGGGAAGAAACAAGTATCTGTGGGGGGAATATAACAGTTTCAGCTGTAATGGTAACACTATTATATACTGGGGGGAATATAACAGGTTCAGTTGTAATGGTAACACTATTATATATTCTATGTATACATTATAACTTGATTATATACAGGCATAGCTGAGAGATACTGTAGGTAGACAGTTCCAAACCAGTGCAAGCAGGTAGATATCACATTAAAGAAAGCCAGTCCCAGTTTCTGACTTACAGGTAACATACAAAAGCTTCAAATCATTTTAGTCTATTAACTAAGCGACAGGCTAGCATTGTCTTGTAAAGTTCTTTTTAGAAAGCTAATATCCATTATCTGAACCTTGTGTTTTTTTGTTTTTTTTTGCCAGTAGAACGTCTTGCTTTGATGATGTTTGACCAAGTACAGTGTCAGCAGCCAGTCTAGCAATCGGCCTGTCTCAATGTTCATGTCTTTTTGGCTGAGCTTAAACATTTCTAGTTTTTGTGTGTGCGTTTTTAAATGTGCAACATCTGCAAGATACTGCAAAGTACGGCACAGTAAGGCAAGATTTAGATATACAGGTATACCCATTTGGACCAAAAACATCAACTGCATCTCACCTGGACACTTGACAGCATAAGGGGAAGGATAAAGTACACCCGTAATTATCTCAAAAATAGATCAGTCTGGTCTGATTTTTATTTAAGAAAAGATTTCAATCACTGCTTGTACTTCTTAAATGTCAACATCTAACACAACTTAGTAGGGCTCAACACTAGTGCTGGATACACCAGTCGTTGTTCCAAGGGGGACAACAATAAAAAAAGGCAAATACCTGAGGAGGTACGGAATTACGTTTCATGGGAGACGACTGCGGCGTTATCTGTCTGGTGGGGATTTCGCTTCGCCTCTTGCCAGCTTGGTTGCTGCTTCTGTCTGGTGATAGGGCATGTTTCACCCCAAGCTGTTCCACCTGCTGCTTCGCCTGAACGTGAAGGAACATAAGTTATACATATGCTTAGTAAGTCAACACATATTGTTTGGGTAACTGAAACAAGGACTGACTGACAAACTGGCACGCTAGTGTCAGAGTTTGCGAACCATAGCTGACAAAGACCCTGTTCCACCTCTTCGTTGGCACCCCATTAACAAGCCCGACTTGGTTAACGGGGCAGGGATCGCTACAGTGTGCTTCTTGCTATCATTGTTACTCTTCAGCTAGTATATGACTAATCCTCAGTTTACTGGCTTGGCCCTGTATTGTTCTCAAATAGATATTGTGATAAGACTTTCTGCATCTCATCTCTCAGGAAATGACAAATCCAGCTTCTATTTCTCCTGCATGTTCTCCTGTTTAAACTGGAGGAACAAATTACCAGAGATATCTTGTACACTGAAAACCTTTCCTAGACAGACTGATTGATCTTTATTTCAAAAGGGTTAAGAATTGGGCACACAGGCCATCTGACATTCTGCCCTTTATCATACAACTTTCACTCTGTTCCAGACATTCTACAAATATGCTGCTCATATAACAAACATAAAGTTACAGACAATAAAGTAACTACATACACATAAAAATGACTAAATACATACACATAAAAATGACTAACTACATACACATATAAATGACTATCTACCAAACAAAAATTTCAATACTATTCAGAATAAACAATTAACTGAATTCAGTGTCTGTAAGAGCAGCCTAAAATAACTTTTTAAAAAGTTTTACGATTCATGGAGGCATGAAGTCAACATTAAACAGATATTGGAAAATTTCGTAGTTGTAGGAAGGAGTATAGTTTATATTTTTTATACAGGATGGGAGGGTATTCCAAAGATGAGCAGCAGAATAAGTAAAGCTTTTCTTGTAAAGGTCAAGTTTAGGTTTTGGAAGACATATGTTGTTCAAGCGTTGGCGGCACTCTGGGCTAAATTTAAACAGGTTCCATAGATAAGGCAGGGCATGCCGTGAAAGAATTTGATGTACCAACTTGGCTTTGTTGAAGAGGAACCTGTTCTTAAGAGACAGCATTTTGATATGTTTGTGCTGGTTAGTTGTTTGTGCTTGATTTATTGTCACTAATAAGCTTTACTGCTCACTTCTGAAGTGAGTAAAGCCTCTTTCTATTTGACACTGAGCAACCATCCCAGATGACATGACAAGAGAGTAATCTAACAAGTTATGTTATACTGTGATTCATAAGCACTCATACTGTGATCCAGTGGTCCACAAACATTCAGACCAATCCAGTGGTCCACAAACACCCACACCAATCCAGTGGTCCACAAACACTGACACCAATCCAGTGGTCCACAAACATTTAAACTCTGACCCAAGGACTCATAATCACTCAGTGGAATTTTCAGACTATGATCCAATGGTCCACAAGTACTTAAACTATGAACAAGTGGCTCAGAAACATTTAGACTTAGACAATGATTCACAAACATTAAGACTCTGACCAAGTGGACCACAAACACTCAGTCTGTGACCCAATGGTTTAATTATGTTCAGACTACAATCCAATGGTTCACAAACTAAACTCAGACTATGATCCAGTGGATCCTCTTAAACTCCTAGACACTCACCCACAACCTGTCTTGCCCCACAACCAGCTGGACATCCTCTGATTTTCTTCTCTGCTCCATTCGGAACTGAGCTTTCTCTGAGAACGGGGTTGGTGTAGCTATCTCCTTCAGCTTCTGCTGGAGAGCATTCTTTGCCTCCTTCTCAATCTCTCGAAACCTGGCCTGCTGCTGTTGTACCTACAGAAACATGACCAAGGTTTTCAAATCAGTCTCCTTCATCTTCTAATTCTTCTAATTTTATTCTATTTCTCCAGTTTTATTAGAACTCTACTTTCACAATCACAATTCTCCCCGCTCCAGATTCCAGATAATGCCATTTTTGTTTTAGAATATGGCAAAGAATAACATGTTAAATATTTGTGGAAGTTGCTGAGAACTTCTCTTGAGGCCAGTTCTACTAATATACGCTTTCTTTAACTGACCACAAGCAAAAAAAAAAAAAACGTGTGTATGTTTGTGTCTGAAAGTTCGTACCTGTAACAGACTGAATCTAAGCTACGGAATTTCTGTGTCACGACCATGTTTCTTTCCGAGTGTCGCAATGTTCATTTTGACTGGACAGGTACTAATGACTTCGCTTTCAAACACCCTTTTTTTTGGGGGGGGGGTGTGTGGTGTGCTAGATAGAGTAGTTCGTTAGTACGGTGTTCTCCCGTGGCTAGACGGCTGCTTGTCCTACTGGAGTCTGTGGTTAGAATCTGAAGTAATTATCTTTTTGATTTTTCTTTCTCTCACATTTAAAAGTGCTTTATCTACGATTTTTTCAAGGTCTAATCCCACAAAACTGTGTTCTTTTACTTTAAAAGCAAAACAAATGATGAGGATGTTGTTTTGGATGACAAGCACATTACTCTAGCTAATTTTATACAGAAACTCTGCTAGGAAGGAACACAGGCAGAACGGAATCATAAATAAAGACAACAAAGAGTGAACATATTGCAGAGAAGAATACCAGAAGGAATTGTACAAATAACACTCACACAGAAACTGAGAAATATTTGCTCATGTAAGAAGATTAACAACAATCCAAGGTAATAAAATTAAAAGATGGCTCTCAACTCAAGATAAATGGGATGTGGACCTATGTTTGTGCTTCAACCAGTTCTGATGTAAATATGGGAAGCTGACACACTTTTGTACTTCAACCAGTTCTGATGTAAATATGGGAAGCTGACAAGCTTTTGTGCTTCAACCAGTTCTGATGTAAATATGGGAAGCTGACAAGCTTTTGTGCTTCAACCAGTTCTGATGTAAATATGGGAAGCTGACACACTTTTGTGCTTCAACCAGTTCTGATGTAAATATGGGAAGCTGACACACTTTTGTGCTTCAACCAGTTCTGATGTAAATATGGGAAGCTGACACACTTTTGTACTTCAACCAGTTCTGATGTAAATATGGGAAGCTGACAAGCTTCTGTGCTTCAACCAGTTCTGATGTAAATATGGGAAGCTGACAAGCTTTTGTGCTTCAACCAGTTCTGATGTAAATATGGGAAGCTGACACACTTTTGTACTTCAACCAGTTCTGATGTAAATATGGGAAGCTGACAAGCTTTTGTGCTTCAATCAGTTCTGATGTAAATATGGGAAGCTGACAAGCTTTTGTGCTTCAACCAGTTCTGATGTAAATATAGGAAGCTGACACACTTTTGTGCTTCAACCAGTTCTGATGTAAATATGGGAAGCTGACAAGCTTTTGTGCTTCAATCAGTTCTGATGTAAATATGGGAAGCTGACAAGCTTTTGTGCTTCAACCAGTTCTGATGTAAATATAGGAAGCTGACACACTTTTGTGCTTCAACCAGTTCTGATGTAAATATGGGAAGCTGACACACTTTTGTGCTTCAACCAGTTCTGATGTAAATATAGGAAGCTGACACACTTTTGTGCTTCAACCAGTTCTGATGTAAATATGGGAAGCTGACACACTTTTGTGCTTCAACCAGTTCTGATGTAAATATGGGAAGCTGACACACTTTTGTGCTTCAACCAGTTCTGATGTAAATATGGGAAGCTGACACACTTTACTGGAGAACACTGACCTGTATAGTAAGGACACCAGAATATCGTGAACAAAAGAATGTCACTGTTTTGCTATTTCTACTGACAAAACAAAAAACCTACCATAAAAATAAATTTATTTGAATCTTCTACTTGGTCATTTTTGTTCCATTTAAAAAAATTGCTTTATTTTTTATTTCAACAGCAAAATTAACCTAACTAAGAAATATGTGACTCAAGATAGATATGGGAAAACACTAACTGTCACATACAAATGAGTTCTGTCTATGTAGGACAGGGCTTAACAAATAAATTTATGCTCACATACAAATGAATCCAATACACGACAGTATATCCAAACTGACACTGGATGAACACACACACACAACATCTGTCCCATCTAAAATTGTCCCACCTGCTGTTCTATAAGTTCATGGAATGTTGGTTGTTTCTTGGCCTCGGTGTATGTGGACTTGAATGCTTCACCAATGATAGAGATCAGCTCTTCCGCCTAATGAGAAACGTACAAGTCATTAAAAAGATATACTGAAATCTTAGAGAAACGTACAAGTCATTAAAAAGATATACTGAAATCTTAGAGAAATGTACAAGTCATTAAAAAGATATACTGAAATCTTAGAGAAATGTACAAGTCATTAAAAAGATATACTGAAATCTTAGAGAAATGTACAAGTCATTAAAAAGTGTACACAGGTCCAGGAGAAACAAAGAGAAGTAAGACTGACAAAGAGCTAAGAAAAACAGAGAAGAAAGAACAGAGAGAATAAAAAATAATCCAAGGAGAAGAAAGATGGACCAAAATAAAAAAAATACAAAGAGATAAAACACAACAAAAGGTCTAAGAAAAGCAATAACTAAAACATTACGAAAATGGCAGGAACAGTTTTTATAACATGATCCAGACAAATAATGCAATATTTCGGCTTTCATATTTGCCAAACAACAAACAAAAAACATTAAACAGACCAGAAGACAGAACATTAGACAAGACAGAACAGGGGAAAAAAAAAGGCAAAGATAAAATGTAAAAATATGATTATGAAAAAAAAAAATGTCAAAACTTTATATTATACAAGTAGAAGAATAATTTGACAGAGTAAATGATAATGTGACAAAAAAGTGACATTTGTTGCAACAGATAAAGTAAAGAACAACAGATAAAGCATAAATCTTTACAAGACTTTCAAATATAGCGGTAAAGACCTCATAACAGAACCGCGAGCCAACACCTATTCAACGTCTACAACAATAAACTACAACAATCTGTTCCAATAATGAAGGCAGGAAAAGAGATAAACTTAAAAGAAAACACCATATAAATGGCCCAGAGAAGATTCATGACAACTTTTTTAGCAACTTAACTAACATAAAACAGCAAAAAAACAGCACAACCATGAGAGAAATCTGCTGAACTGTGACAAGATAAACATTTTCTCTTTATGTCTGGAGAGAAAGAACATTCTCTATCACTGTGCCCAGATATTTCTCTTTATGTCTAGAGAGAAAGAACATTCTCTATCACTGTACCTAGATATTTCTCTTTATGTCTGGAGAGAAGAACATTCTCTATCACTGTGCCCAGATATTTCTCTTTATGTCTAGAGAGAAAGAACATTCTCTATCACTGTACCCAGATATTTCTCTTTATGTCTGGAGAGAAGAACATTCTCTATCACTGTGCCCAGATATTTCTCTTTATGTCTAGAGAGAAAGAACATTCTCTATCACTGTGCCCAGATATTTCTCTTTATGTCTAGAGAGAAAGAACATTCTCTATCACTGTGCCCAGATATTTCTCTTTATGTCTAGAGAGAAAGAACATTCTCTATCACTGTGCCCAGATATTTCTCTTTATGTCTAGAGAGAAAGAACACTCTCCATCACTGTGCCCAGATATTTCTCTTTATGTCTGGAGAGAAAGAACATTCTCTATCACTGTGCCCAGATATTTCTCTTTATGTCTAGAGAGAAAGAACATTCTCTATCACTGTGCCCAGATATTTCTCTTTATGTCTAGAGAGAAAGAACATTCTCTATCACTGTGCCCAGATATTTCTCTTTATGTCTAGAGAGAAAGAACACTCTCCATCACTGTGCCCAGATATTTCTCTTTATGTCTAGAGAGAAAGAACATTCTCTATCACTGTGCCCAGATATTTCTCTTTATGTCTGGAGAGAAAGAACATTCTCTATCACTGTGCCCAGATGTTTCTCTTTATGTCTAGAGAGAAAGAACATTCTCTATCACTGTTCCCAGATATTTCTCTTTATGTCTGCACATATGGAAGGTAAGACACGGGTCAAGTTCAATGATATGCAAACAACCTTGAGACAGTAACTTTATACAGGTGAGAAACAGGTCTGGAGGTGGAGAGTGAGGGAAGTCAAGTTGAGCTGATCTTTGCATTTATTTACTCTCAGGCTATCAAATCTAGCCCTACAAGCAAGGCCTCAAGGCCTCTGACAAGAAATTTGTAAGCTGATACAAAACTCCTCCTTCAACTCCACTTATCTTTTTTTTAAAAAAAAATCCACTCTGGGCCCACTGAAGCCCACCCTTAAAACAGGGGAAATCCTCAGAGGACCACAACATGGCACTGGCAGGCCCACATCATGGCACTGGCAGGCCCACAACATAGCACTGGCAGGCCCACATAATGGCACTGGCAGGCCCACAACATGGCACTAGCAAGCCCACATCATGGCACTGGCAGGCCCACAACATGGCACTAGCAAGCCCACATCATGGCACTGGCAGGCCCACAACATAGCACTGGCAGGCCCACATCATGGCACTGGCAGGCCCACAACATGGCACTGGTAGGCCCACTGCTTGTATGTAAGTGCTAGAGTTTGAAATTGTTTCTGCTCGTAAAA
This sequence comes from Achatina immaculata, assembly GCA_009760885.1. Lineage (NCBI taxonomy): Eukaryota > Metazoa > Mollusca > Gastropoda > Stylommatophora > Achatinidae > Lissachatina > Lissachatina immaculata. The sequence continues at coordinate 48,099,306 of CM019696.1, read as the reverse complement.
TTATGGGAGCTAGAGGACTGCTCTTCTGAGCGATGATTATGATAATGATGTTATTGTGCTTGGTGATTATGTTGATTTTGTTCTTTCTAATAATTATGATTATGATGTTATTGTGCTTAGTGATTATGTTGATTTTGTTCTTTCTAATAATTATGATAATGATGTTATTGTGCATGATGGTTATGTTGATTTTGTTATTTCTAATAATTATGATAATGATGTTATTGTGCATGGTGGTTATGTTGATTTTGTTCTGTCTAATAATTATGATAATGATGTTATTGTGCATGGTGGTTATGTTGATTTTGTTCTTTCTAATAATTATGATAATGATGTTATTGTGCATGGTGATTATGTTGATTTTGTTCTTTCTAATAATTATGATGACTGTTTTCCTTCTGAGCAGGGATTATGCTGATTATATGTTATATGATGATCATCATCATCATCATGTGCCGTGCCGACTGGCGTTGGCTATTATGCTTCTCCAGAGTACGCGATCCTTCATGCATGCCATCAGCTCAGTTGGTGATCTCCTCTCACACCATCCTGTCAGACTGTCCAGTATCATTTCTCTTGGTCTTCCTCTTGATCTTCTTCCTTCTATTTTTCCTGTTGTTGTAATATTTTCAATGCCCCCTCTTCTCATTGCATGTCCTATGAAAGTACATATGATGATGCTGATGTCCTATTCAATGATTATGATGATGGTGATGATGTTCTTTGGCTCTATGATTATGATGTTCTTCTACCCAATGATTATGATGTTCTCTCTGCTCTATTATTATGATGACAATGTTCTTCTACTCAATGATTATAATGACAATGTTCTTCTACTCAATGATTATGATGACAATGTTCTTCTACTCAATGATTATGAGGACAATGTTCTTCTACTCAATGATTATGATGACAATGTTCTTCTACTCAATGATTATAATGACAATGTTCTTCTAACCAATGACTACAATGATAATGTTCTTCTAACCAATGATCATGATGACAATGTTCTTCTGCCCAATTATTCCACTTCCTTTCATAGTTTAATGACTCTCCTGTGACAAAGTTCTTCATAGCAACAGCAAACTCTATTCTCTCTCTTCCAGTAAAAACTCAATATCTAACCCTTAACTTCACAACAACAGTAAACTCTATTCTCTCTCTTCCAGCAAAAAATCAATATCTAACCCTTAACTTCACAACAACAGTAAACTCTATTCTCTCTCTTCCAGCAAAAACTCAATATCTAACCCTTAACTTCACAACAACAGTAACCTCTATTCTCTCTCTTCCAGTAAAAACTCAATATCTAACCCGTAACTTCACAACAACAGCAAACTCTATTCTCTCTTTTGCAACAAAAACTCAACATCTAACCCTTAACTTCACAACAACAGCAAACTCTATTCTCTTTCTTCCAGCAAAAACTCAACATCTAACCCTTAACTTCACAACAACAGCAAACTCTATTCTCTCTCTTCCAGTAAAAACTCAACATCTAACCCTCAGCTTCACATTTCTTGCAGCAAAAACTCAACATCTAACCCTCAGCTTCACATTTCTTGCAGCAAAAACTCAATATCTAACCTTTAACTTTACATCTCTTGCCTACCTCCATTCTCTTACACACTTCTCACCTCTACGTCTCTTGCCTACCTCCATTCTCTTACACACTTCTCAGCTTCACATCTCTTGCCTACCTCCATTCTCTTACACACTTCTCACCTCTACGTCTCTTGCCTACCTCCATTCTCTTACACACTTCTCAGCTTCACATCTCTTGCCTACCTCCATTCTCTGACACACTTCTCACCTCCATGTCTCTTGCCTACCTCCATTCTCTTACACACTTCTCAGCTTCACGTCTCTTGCCTACCTACATTCTCTTACACACTTCTCGGCTTCACATCTCTTGCCTACCTCCATTCTCTTACACACTTCTCACCTCCATGTCTCTTGCCTACCTCCATTCTCTTACACACTTCTCACCTCCATGTATCTTGCCTACCTCCATTCTCTTACACACTTCTCAGCTTCACGTCTCTTGCCTACCTCCATTCTCTTACACACTTCTTGGCTTCACATCTCTTGCCTACCTCCATTCTCTTACACACTTCTCAGCTTCACATCTCTTGTCTACCTCCATTCTCTTACACACTTCTCAGCTTCACATCTCTTGCCTACCTCCATTCTCTTACACACTTCTCAGCCACAGAGCCTACAGAACCCAAACAACTGCCAAGGCACAACAAACGCCTGACCTTCTGACCTCAGCTAACAAGACCTACATGACAATAAAATTACAAGGGTAAACTCTCACAGCAAAGATCACCCCCCACTGCACAAAATAGGGTTGGAGCCTAGCCAGAGATTCAGACAACCAAACAACTGTCAACATCTACAGTCTCTCTGACCTCACATTATCCATTTTATATGGGGCGGGGGGGGGGGGGGAGGAGGAGGAGGAGGAGAGGGTGAGAAGTTAGCCTTGCATTAAAAATGTCAACACTTTTAAAAGTAGCATAGTTTCTGGTTCAAACATCAATACAATTTCTTAGTTTCTGTGTGCCTTATGAACAAGGCAGCTGATAGTGAGCTGTTTTCTCATGTGATCAGAACAGACTAAACATCTTTTCCTGTTCTAAGAACTAAAAAAAAAAACTCCCAGAAACTGAAATGTAGCCTTTAGATAGCGGACAATGATGCTTTATCTGAATCAAGCACAACTTGTCAACATTTTGCTTATTTGCACTGAGACATTAAACTTTACCTACTTTGCAGTTTTGAAAGATAAGCTCTAAACATTAACAGTTCACCAGTTCTGGTACAGAGACACTAAACATTACCAGCTCAGACGATTTGGTATAGAGACACTAAACATTACCAGCTCAGAAGATTTGGTATAGAGACACTAAACATTACCAGTTCAGAAGATTTGGTACAGAGACACTAAACATTAAAAGCTCAGCAGATTTGGTACAGGGACACTAAACATTACCAGTTCAGCAGATTTGGTATAGAGACACTAAACATTACCAGTTCAGCAGATTTGGTATAGAGACACTAAACATTACCAGTTCAGAAGATTTGGTATAGAGACACTAAACATTACCAGTTCAGCAGATTTGGTACAAAGACACTAAACATTATCAGCTCAGCAGATTTGGTACAGAGACACTAAACATTACCAGGTCAGCAGATTTGGTACAGAGACACTAAACATTACCAGTTCAGCAGATTTGTTACAAAGACACTAAACATTACCAGGTCAGTAGATTTGGTACAGAGACGCTAAACATTACCAGTTCAGCAGATTTGGTACAAAGACACTAAACATTACCAGTTCAGCAGATTTGGTACAGAGACACTAAACATTACCTGATCGGCAGATTTGGTACAGAGACACTAAACATTACCTGATCGGCAGATTTGGTACAGAGACACTAAACATTACCTGATCGGCAGTCTTGGTGATGAAGGCGTGGCAATACTGAACCTCAGCACTGGTCTTGGGTTCTCTGGCCAGGAATGAGAACTGGCAGTACTCAGGGTCACATGTGGCATACCAGATTCTTTTAAGAGAGTGGTCCATGAAGACATTCTGGGGATGACAAGATCAACCACCATCTTTTAAAATTTTTAACATATACCTTCTCTTTGTTACTGATTTCATTTTTTACTGTCAAAAATATGTGCTTGGAGATAAAGTTTCTTTTCAGTAATCTGTGATTAAACATCCCATGACTCTTGAAATTTATGATCAAACATCCCATGATTCATTCCATTCATGACTGAAAATGACATTATATTTGTTATTTATAATTAAAGATCCTATGATTACTGTCCATTCTCTTACACACTAATGATTAAAAAAGAGCAGAAAAGTATTAGGAATATGGAAAAGAAGTATATAATATCTTCACTGACTTAAAGAAAGCCTGTGACAGCATAGATAGGAGCAGCTTATGGGAAATTATGAAAGAACTATTCTAAAACAGATGCAGAAATTCAAATACCTTGGAGCAGTAATAACTTCAGATGGGAAATGCAGAACAGAAATTAGGAACAGAATAGGCCAAGCAAAGACTGCATTTCAGAGAATGAGAAACATATTGACCAACACATCCTTATCAATGAATGTCAGAAAACGAGTCCTAAAATGCTATATTGAACCTATCTTGTTATATGGAAGTGAATCATGGACAATAGGCAGGTCTGCACAAAAATCATTGGAAGCAGCAGAAATGTGGTTTATTAGAAGAATGTTGTGAATCCCTTGGGCAGCAAAAATAACTAATGAAGAATGTATGAGATGAGCTGGAGAGACCAAAAAATCTTGTCAAAAAGATAAAAGAGAGAGACAATGTACTTTCATAGGACATGCAATGAGAAGAGGGGACACTGAAAATATTATAACAACAGGAAAAATAGAAGGAAGAAGATCAAGAGGAAGACCAAAAGAAATGATACTTGTCAGTCTGACGGGGTGGTGTGAGAGGAGATCGCCAACTGAGCTGATGGCCTGCATGAAAGATCGTGTACTCTGGAGAAGCATAATAGCCAACGCCAGTCAGCATGGCACCTGATGATGATGATGAAGGCAAAAGCAGCTTCCTATGACATGGAAAAGGTTAACAAATAAGACAATGTCCTGGAAAAAGAGCATCACAGTGCTATATAGAGTCTGAATTCTGCATGCCTGTGAAACCTGGACAATAAACAGACAAAACAGAAAGTGGACTCGACAGATATATTTGGAAGAAAAACACAACACATGCCCAAAGGCATTCAGGAAAAGTAATATTGCAAATAAAGATTTTAGAACAAGTTTATAAAACTAAAAATTACAATTACATTATACACTTGCATAATGAATCGAAAATAAAAATTCTTTGGACAAGTCATGAGCAGACGTGCAGCTAGCAATTCCGACAATCACTGGAAAACTACTCAGAAAAAAAGAAAGAGAGGGACCCAAAAAAAAGAGAGGGACCCAGAAAAAAATGTGGCTGACCAGGTCATCTAGAAAAAGGAAAAAGAAACAGACTTGATAAAAAATACCATAGACTGCTCACACAAATCTGACCATTGATTGTACATGGACAGCACTTCACAAATTTGACCATTGATTGTACATGGACAGCACTTCACAAATTTGACCATTGATTGTACATGGACAGCACTTCACAAATCTGACCACTGATGGTACAGGGAAAGCATCTCACAAATCTGACCACTGATGGTATAGGGAAAGCACCTCACAAATCTGACCACTGATGGTATAGGGAAAGCACTTCACAAATCTGACCACTGATGGTATAGGGAAAGCACTTCACAAATCTGACCACTGATGGTATAGGGAAAGCACCTCACAAATCTGACCACTGATGGTATAGGGAAAGCACTTCACAAATCTGACCACTGATGGTATAGGGAAAGCACTTCACAAATCTGACCACTGATGGTATAGGGAAAGCACCTCACAAATCTGACCACTGATGGTACAGGGAAAGCACCTCACAAATCTGACCACTGATGGTATAGGGAAAGCATCTCACAAATGAATATTTTCAGTCGTTGGTCAAAGTGACATGTATGAAATAAAAAATATGTGATCATTGTTAATCATCATCATTACTTTTACAATTACAACTTTTGACAGTATCACACCATCTACATACAACCAAAACAACAATTACATGTCATCACATCTACAACCACATGAGCTGACTACAACATGAACAAAAATCTCCATCCCTTACGTTATTTTCTACCAGAACCACCCTAACTCCGCTGTTCGAAATGATCAAGTTGACTGGTCTCTTCTCGCGAGCACTCTGAAACACAAAAGGAAAGCTTGTCAGTACAATAAACCACAGCTCATACACCAAGCAGGACAGAAGCTATCATTTGTTACACAATATGTACATGATTTTATTATCCCACATGCTGGGACTCTTCAGTTTTATTATCCTGCTGATGTCCCAGGATTGGATGTGGACATTGGTGCTTGTTTGTAGCCTGAATATTTTGTTTGTTCACGCCAAAGTCAGCTTGTACTAGGCTCCCTTTTAGTCACATCTGACCTCTTCATGATGCCCACCCCCCTCCCCTCTCAGGTAAGACCAGCCCCCCCCCTCTCAGGTAAGACCAGCCCTCCGCCTCAGGTAAGACCAGCCCTCCGCCTCAGGTAAGACCAGCCCCCCCCCCTCAGGTAAGACCAGCCCCCCCCCTCTCAGGTAAGACCAGCCCCCCCCCTCTCAGGTAAGACCAGCCCTCCGCCTCAGGTAAGACCAGCCCTCCGCCTCAGGTAAGACCAGCCCCCCCCCCTCAGGTAAGACCAGCCCCCCCCCTCTCAGGTAAGACCAGCCCCCCCCCTCTCAGGTAAGACCAGCCCTCCGCCTCAGGTAAGACCAGCCCTCCGCCTCTCAGGTAAGACCAGCCCTCCCCCCTCTCAGGTAAGACCAGCCCTCCCCTCTCAGGTAAGACCAGCCCTCCCCCCTCAGGTAAGACCAGCCCTCCCCCCTCTCAGGTAAGACCAGCCCTCCCCCCTCTCAGGTAAGACCAGCCCTCCCCCCTCTCAGGTAAGACCAGCCCTCCCCCCTCTCAGGTAAGACCAGCCCTCCGCCTCAGGTAAGACCAGCCCTCCGCCTCAGGTAAGACCAGCCCTCCCCCCTCAGGTAAGACCAGCCCCCCCCCTCTCAGGTAAGACGAGCCCTCCCCCCTCAGGTAAGACCAGCCCCCCCCCTCAGGTAAGACGAGCCCTCCCCCCTCAGGTAAGACCAGCCCTCCCCCCTCAGGTAAGACGAGCCCCCCTCTAAGGTAAGACCAGCCCCCCCCCTCTCAGGTAAGACCAGCCCTCCCCCCTCAGGTAAGACCAGCCCTCCCCCCTCTCAGGTAAGACCAGCCCTCCCCCCTCTCAGGTAAGACCAGCCCTCCCCTCTCAGGTAAGACCAGCCCCCCCCCCCCCTCTCAGGTAAGACCAGCCCTCCCCTCTCAGGTAAGACCAGCCCTCCCCTCTCAGGTAAGACCAGCCCTCCCCCCTCAGGTAAGCGCCCTCCCCCCTCAGGTAAGACCAATCTTTCCTGGACATTTCACCTTATACCTTCTCTCCTCGGACTGATTTAAAGTTTCTTTCAGTCTTTTTCTCACTTTCCTTTACTCTGAATGCAGTAGCACTTTGGACAGCCAATAGCATTCCTCCCAACAGGGCAGATGATAATGTTCATCATCACTACATTACCATGCTACCTCTACTCCACTAGTACCAGTATCCCTTCGTGCTTGAATCCTTCTCATTGTGTTCTGTAACAAACACCCACATTTCTCTTCATTCGGCCTAATCTCATACATCACACCATTGTAACAAACACTTCATTTCTCTTCATTTTGCCTAATCTCATACATCACACCATTGTAACAAACCTTCATTTCTCTTCATTCTGCCTAATATCACATGCCACACCATTGTAACAAACACCTTCATTTCTCCTCATTCTGCCCAATGTCACACATCACACCATTGTAAACAAATATCTTCATTTCTCTTCATTCTGCCTAATATCACACATCACACCATTGTACAGTGGTGGAGGACGTGGATTATCAGTGACATCACAGGACATAACATCGATGTCAATTCCCAGGATGCCAGACAGCATCTGAAGGTAACATGAGAAGAGACTGTGATCCATGGATCTCACCCAGACAGAGCAAACATACAATTTTTCTATCTGTGTCCATGAATCTCAAAAACTCTTATGTCCTAGGGAAAATCAATGCCCTTTATAAGAGATAGAGACATGAGGTCTAGACACAAGTGGTCCAAAGACAAGAAGTCCAGAGACATGAGGTCTAGAGACAAGTGGTCCAAAGACAAGAAGTCCAGAGACATGAGGTCCGTTGATGAAAAGTCTAGAGACAAGAGGTCCAGTGATGAAAGATCTAGAGACAAGTGGTCCAGTGATTAAAGGTCTAGAGATAAGAGGTCCATGTTTAGAGAAAAGAGGTCTAATGACAAGAGATCTAGACACTAAAGATCTAATGACAAAGGTGTAGTCTTTTTTTTTTTTAATATGCTTTACACATACCCAAAAAAATAATTTTTTATTTGGATGATCTTCAAAATTTAAATATATAAAATCATCATCCAGGTTTGGTTGTGTGCTACATGTTAAAGTCTGTTAAACATATCTTTTTTTATCTTTATGACATACAGAACTAGTCTTATAATGATCTTCAAGCACATACATGGTGTCACTGGTTTCTTTAATGTTTTTTCTTTTTTTATGCACAGAAGGGTACACTGTATACCAAGACAAACATTTGACTAACTGAGGTTAGATACAAACTGCACCCTAAATGAGGTTAGATACAAAATGTACCTAACTGTTCTGACTTACATACAAATTGAACTTATGAACAGACGAGTTATAGGAACTCATTCGTAATCCAGGGACTACCTTTACTTGCTGTAAAATTGTCGCTATTTAGCCTACTTATTGTCCCTACAATTTGTTATTTAAAAATTCTCTCTCTCTCTCTCTCTCATGAACACACAAAAACAAATGAATGGGAGAAAAAAAGAAAGAAAACAAACCCTCATCTGCTCCAACTGGGACTCCATCTGCCGCTCCCTGGCCACCTTATCACTGCCGGAGACGGAGAATGTTCCGATGTACTGTCAGGATAGAGAAAAATGAAGAGAGATTAGTTCTGGTGCTATCCACAAGTTGATAACCACAATAGTCCTGGACACAAAGCATCCACGTCCTCGGAAACAATTGATGAGAAGGCTGGTAAGACAATCAATGCTGCAAAAAGTTCAAAGGTTCTCAGAGTATGATGGTTTGTGACATGTTATCTGACTCGACCATCAAGAAAATGTTTTATTTATTTCACTAAAATAACATGCGACACAGGATATGGCACAGAATAAGCACATGAATTAAAACCGTGATAATATTTGTGCCAGATGTAGGACAAAAAGTTCACATTTTTCTTTCTAGTGACGTCTGTACAACTGAGCTTTGTCACAGAAAATAAGTGAGTTAGTTCTCAGACCACTCAGCTAAAGTTTGAAGATCACTGAGTTCAGCGCAAATCAGGAAGAACTGTTCTAAGATGAAAGCTTCCATCACCTATATTTAGACAAAATGTTTAAATGTTTCAGTTTTGATCAACAGTTCTCAAGCTTTTTCAGGCTGCCGCCCTCAAACCGGCTGCCACTACCTCACAACTTCCCTCTCTTGGATCTTCTCAAAGCCCCCTAGGGACTGGTATGGTGTATTCTGGGAATCACTGGTCTTAACAAAAGCTACATGACCTACAGTAGATTTTATGTTTATATGTGAGATTACAGTAGACTCCACATGTGTATGTGTGGAATATATACTGGCAAGCATGTGGGGGCAGCACTGATACCAGCCTGTTCCTTCCTGGAACTGGGGACCTGGCTGATGTTTACAGACATGCTGGACTAGAATAAGAGATCTTACAGACATGCTGGTATAGAGCAAGAGACCTTACAGACATTCTGGTCTAGAACAAGAGACCTTACAGACATTCTGGTCTAGAACAAGAGACCTTACAGACATTCTGGTCTAGAACAAGAGATCTTACAGACATTCTGGTCTAGAACAAGAGATCTTACAGACATTCTGGTCTAGAACAAGAGACCTTACAGACATTCTGGTCTAGAACACGAGACCTTACAGACATTCTGGTCTAGAACAAGAGATCTTACAGACATTCTGGTCTAGAACAAGAGACCTTACAGACAATCTGGTCTAGAACAGGAGACCTTACAGACATTCTGGTCTAGAACAAGAGATCTTACAGACATTCTGGTCTAGAACAAGAGATCTTACAGACATTCTGGTCTAGAACAAGAGACCTTACAGACATGCTGGACTAGAACAAGAGATCTTACAGACATTCTGGTCTAGAACAAAAGATCTTACAGACATGTTGGTCTAGAACAAGAGACCTTACAGACATTCTGGTCTAGAACAAGAGACCTTACAGACATTCTGGTCTAGAACAAGAGACCTTACAGACATTCTGGTCTAGAACAAGAGGCCTTACAGACATGCTGGTCTAGAACAGAGACCTTACAGACATACTGGACTAGAACAAGAGATCTTACAGACATTCTGGTCTAGAACAAGAGATCTTACAGACATTCTGGACTAGAACAAGAGACCTTACAGACATTCTGGACTAGAACAAGAGACCTGTGAATAAAAGCAATGAAGAAAAGCAATAACAAAGCAGACATAATGCAAACAGAACTGAAAGAACCTGCAACAGCAAGTAAGACAAGAAAAGACCTAAAGCATGGAAGAAACTTGAGCACTATATGCATATCTTATATCCTTCCCGTGGCGTTAAACGTCACATAGGGCTCGCAAGGTAGTTCGCCAATTTTTCCTGTCTTCCGCAAGCCTTTCAACCTCATCAAGGGATTTTATGCCCATATACTATACTGTTAAAAAAAAAAAAACCGCAAAAAATACGATGTTGCGATTTAAACGGAAGTTTGCTCATCAGACAAGGGCAAATTGCCTGAAACGTTCATTTGGACATGAACTTCACGTGCTGACCTAAATTCTACTCAGCAGATGATTCCTGAGCACAGAAAAGCGAACACTAGTCAAAACAGCAATTCTGACAATAACTCACAACAGGTTCACGAGAATCCCGTGAAACTTACTGGACACAGAACTCACTGACCATGTTACTGAATGCCTATAAATGATTGACGCTCCTCAAATCAATTCACTGGAAAATTCTATGCGCAAGTATGGCTCATCTCACTACAGAACAATGACTCTAGTCATAGGACATTTACAGACTGGACAGTCACAAAGTGTAGTTGAAAGACAATTTAATGTGGTTAGAAGCACTATTAGCCGCCTTTGGAGAGCAACCCGGCCGCGCAGTGAAAACTCATAGTCACAACTCCTGCCGAAGACCGCATTCATACGGCTGCGTCACCTCAGGAATTTATTTGCATCTGCGTCCTCAACAGTCCAGTCAATGACAGCAGGTCATTGGATTTCAGATAAAACAGTCAGGAACCGGCTGCATGAAGTTGGTTTTGGGGCTAGAAGACTCTACAGAGGTCTTGTTCTTACGAACCGGAATCGCCAGAACCGACTGCAGTGGGCGAACAAGCATAGTCAATGGATCGTTGCGAATGACTGGAGAAGGGTTTGATTTAGTGATGAATCATTCTTTCTGCTCCAGCGACACGATAGACAGAGAAGAGAAGAGTTTACCACAGAGTCCTTAAGCGCTATGCCCAGAACTGCGTGGATGAGGCTCCTCCACATGGTAGTGGAGGTGTATTGGTGTGGGGGATGATCAACTTCATGGGAAGAAGTGACCTGTTGCAAATTGAAGGACGCCTGAATGCCTAAAGATACGTCGCTGAAATTATTCGTCCTCACATCCTTCCACTTCTGGCTGCACAAGGATCTGTTTTTCAACAGGATAACGCTCAACCTCATGTTGCACAACTCACCACCCAGTTCCTCGCTGACAACAACGTCCAGACCATTCCGTGGCCATCCATGTCATAAGACATGAACCCAATAGAACACTTACGGGGTGAACTCAACAGACAAGTCCGCCAGCGAGACGTGGCGCCAACCAATCTCCGACAGTTGTCTCTTGCACTGCGGGAAGAGTGGGCAGCTATCTCACGATAACAGATCCAACGGCTAATCGGATCCATGTCAAGGAGATGTCGCTCTCTGATACGGGCCAGAGGAGGCCATACACCTTACTGAAACAGAGGCCTCAGGTCGCAAAGAATAAAAGTCCAAACCAAATTTAATGAACACCATTTCATTGTTAAAAAGTTTCTTCATGCCAAGATAGAAACATTAATTCCGTAAAATAAAATGTTGATACAAGTTTGAAATTTGGTGTCCATTACGACTACAATAGTGTTGCGTTAACAGTATAGATTAATTTCCTTTGCAGCTGTAAACAGAGCTACTACAGCCCGTTTATTAGATTAGCTATAAGATGCGAAGCACTTGTAATCACTTAAGCCAAGCGCGGCAAGTGAGGGGCAGCCAGATAAACGTGATAAGTGCCGCATTATCACCAGAACAAGAAGTGCTCCATAAACTACAAGTTGTGATTTACATGAATAAAGTCCACACAAGGCAGACTTTTTTTCTTATTTAAGTCCGTGCTGATAGTCGTTTACATTATTTTCATATCTCTCTCGCTGGCTCACTCTCCATCTGTCTTTCTCTCTCTGTCTGTCGCTGTATCTGCCTGTGCCTCTTTCTCTGTCTGTCTGGATGCAAATCTGTCTCCCTCTCTCCATCTGTCTGTCTGTCTCTTTTTCTCTCTCTGATCTGATCCTAGTATCAAACTAGCAGACTGCTAGATGACCTTCACCTCGTGACCCTGACATTCTCCATGCACATCTTCCCACAATGCCATCTCATCATCTCTCCAACAAACTAAATGGACTACTTGTAAACATATCTTGTCAGACACAAACCGTCATTTATGTCACCAGCTCAAGACCAGGGTGCTGAGATCTTCTACAACATCTAACTATGTCAGTCCCTGTCTATCATCTCTGACCCGTTCAACCAACGACTAACTTTGACTATACACCCTACCTGATCTCGCTTATCCCAAGACTGACTCCAACTATTCCAAGACCTGACTGACTCCAACTATTCCAAGACCTGACTGACTCCAACTATTCCAAGACCTGACTGACTCCAACTATTCCAAGACCTGATTGACTCCAACTATCTCAAGACCTACCTGACTGACTCTAGCTATTGCTATCCATAATTAACTGAGTATTTCACTCCACCCTCCCCAAATGATTCTTCTGATACCCCTTTCCCAAATGACTCCTGACTATTCTAATACCCTTCTCCCAAATGACTCCTGACTATTCTAATACCCTTTTCCCAAATGACTCCTGGCAATATCCTCTTCCCAAAATGACTCCTGACTATTGTAATCCCTATTCCCCAAATGACTCCTGACTATCCTAATACCATTTTGCCAAATGACTTCTGATTATTCCAATACCCTTTCCCAAAAGACTCCAGACTATTCTAATACCCTTTTCTCAAATGACTCCTGACTGTTGCAATTCCCCCTTCTCAAATACTATCCACATTCCCTTCCACAAACAGAACAGCTCTACACAATGATCAAACGGGAACTGATAACCAAGGTACGCCTGTCAATGAGAGAATATTAAAACCACCATCTGAATACACTAGACCTAGATCCCTGGTCTAGAAGTCTCTAGGCTCGCACCTTGGTAGCTCTGAGTCGCGCAGGTAAAGAACGCCTTAGAACAGCAGGTGAAAAGCTTCTACAACTGTGGCACACAAATGATTTCCTCGTTCTTTTTTTCGCTGTTTCCCCACTCCAGTTTTTTTTCCCCTTAAAGAACAGGCGACAAAAATAAACAAAGCAGTTCGCGAAACTTCGCCAAAGCAATGGCAGGAGCTTGCCCTACACGAACTCCAGAAAAACGATACGGGGAATCTCAGGGGCGAAATACTCGGAGATTTTGTCAGGTCCTTGTCTAGAATTTATTTGTGTTGTTATTTCACAATTTACCTTAGAATATAAAGTTCCCGCCGCAGAAAACCGAGGCAGCAGACAAACTAGATATAACTCTCCCTTTCCGCGTCGCTAAAAGCTTTATTGTTAGAAGATTCCAGCTTTCTGTCTGTCCTCTTTGTCTCATCCATGTTCTATCTACTGTCTTTGTCTTATCCGTGTTCTGTCTATTGTCTTTGTCTTATCCGTGTTCTGTCCATTGTCTTCGTCTTATCTATATTCTGTCTATTGTCTTTGTCTCATCCATGTTCTATCTACTGTCTTTGTCTTATCCGTGTTCTGTCTATTGTCTTTGTCTTATCTATGTTCTGTCGATTGTCTTTGTCTTATCTATGTTCTATCTACTGTCTTTGTCTTATCCGTGTTCTGTCTATTGTCTTTGTCTTATCTATGTTCTGTCGACTGTCTTTGTCTTATCTATGTTCTGTCTATTGTCTTTGTCTTATCTATGTTCTGTCGATTGTCTTTGTCTTATCCGTGTTCTGTCGATTGTCTTTGTCTTATCTATGTTCTGTCTATTGTCTTTGTCTTATCTATATTCTGTCTATTGTCTTTGTCTCATCCATGTTCTATCTACTGTCTTTGTCTTATCCATGTCCTTCCCGTCTTGGAAGAAGCCACTACCTAAAGAATAAATTCTCGGAGGAAACTAATCTTCACTTCCCAGCTCTCCTCCAACATTTTTTTTACCTGTCCCGTAAAGTGTTGCAACGTTTCTTTTCCAAAAAAAAATATCTAGAACTGCTCCAAAAGGTATCTAAAAATTATCTACATTTTAAAGCATTTATCTAAAAATTATCTAGGTCTTTACAGCATTTATCTAAAAGCTATATAGGTTTTTAGAGCATTCATCTAATAATTATCTAGATTTTAAAAGTATGTATCTAAAAATTATGTAGGGAACATTTTATTTGTTTTAAATACTTGTAATGTATAAGTAATTCACTATGAATACTCATAGTATTTTTTTAAAATTTCCTATATAATTTATGCATGCTTTAAAAATCTAGATAATTGGAGATGGAGAGAAAGATCAGTGCAGCAGAAATGTGGTTCTACAGAAAACTAAGTCATACAACATGGAGAATGAAAAGAACAAAAGCACAAATTTTAGAACAGCTCCAAGTGCAATGTGAACTTTTTAAAGAAATAAGAATCTAGAAAACAAACTACTCTGGCCATATCAAAAGACATAACAACATATTGAAGGAAGGGTGGAAGGAAAAAGAGCAAGAGGAAGACAGAGATGTAGGTGGAAAGATAACATATGAGAATGGACAGGCAACAGCCCGGCTGAGTGCACCTTCAAGGCGAGGGAGTGAGGGAACTGGAGATTTACTACCGCCACCTTCGTTCTGGAGAAGGCACATGATGATGATGACTGTATGTGTAAAAATGAAAAAGAAGTGCTGTTAAAGTAAAACTAATGTAGTATTAATAGTAACAATTACTGGGTAAAGCCATACAAATGATAGAGACTCATCATTTGAAGGATCTAGCTAAGACAATGAAGAGGTTTCTCCTGCAGATTTATTTTTATATGCTGCCACTGTCTCCCGACACCCCACCCCCACAATCCCCAATTATCCAAAAATGAACTGATCTGATGACAAATGCTAACAAATAGAGACAGGAGTCAGGCAGACAAGACAGTGATGTGTAGGCTGTGGACAAGACAGTGATGTGTAGGCTGTGGACAAGACAGTGATGTGTATGCTGTGGACAAGACAGTGATGTGTAGGCTGTGGACAAGACAGTGATGTGTAGGCTGTGGACAAACAGTGATGTGTAGGCTGTGGACAAGACAGTGATGTGTAGGCTGTGGACAAGACAGTGATGTGTAGGCTGTGGACAACACAATGGTGTGTATACTGTGGACAAGACATTGGTGTGTAGGCTGTGGACAAGACAGTGGTGTGTATGCTGTGGACAAGACAGTGGTGTGTAGGCTGTGGACAACACAGTGGTGTGTATGCTGTGGACAAGACATTGGTGTGTATGCTGTGGACAAGACAGTGGTGTGTAGGCTATGGACAAGACAGTGATGTGTAGGCTGTGGACAAGACAGTGACGTGCAGGCTGTGGACAAGACAGTGATGTGTAGGCTGTGGACAAGACTGATGGAGGCTGTGAAGAGAACGAAAACCCTATTTGTTGTTGCTGCAGGCCAGGAAAAGCAATGAAGAGAACCAAGAAAGCAATGAAGAGAACCAAGAAAGCAATGACGAGAACCAAGAAAGCAACGAAGAGAACCAAGAAAGCAACGAAGAGAACCAAGAAAGCAATGAAGAGAACCAAGAAAGCAACGAAGAGAACCAAGAAAGCAATGAAGAGAACCAAGAAAGCAACGAAAAGAACCAAGAAAGCAACGAAGAGAACCAAGAAAGCAATGAAGAGAACCAAGAAAGCAATGAAGAGAACAAAGAAAGCAAGATGCAAACGTTGGCTCGGCTGGGTTATTTTACGAGTATCTATTCAGAGTTCACTGGTCTGTATCTATTCAGAGTTTATCAGTCTGTAACTACTCACAGTTTACTGGTCTGTATCTATTCAGAGTTTATCAGTCTGTAACTACTCAGAGTTTACTGGTCTGTATCTATTCAGAGTTTATCAGTCTGTAACTACTCAAGAGTTCATTGGTCTGTATCTATTCAGAGTTTATCAGTCTGTAACTACTCACAGTTTACTGGTCTGTATCTATTCAGAGTTTATCAGTCTGTAACTACTCAAGAGTTCATTGGTCTGTATCTATTCAGAGTTTATCAGTCTGTAACATTCCCAAATCTTTTCAAACTTTGGAGAGAAACCTGTAACAACAACAGCAGCATTTTCTGCCTTGATAAGCCAAATTTGACCATTAAAATCTGCATGATACAACTGTAGATTAGACTTGACTTTTCATTTATTATCTGGCCAGACCTGCAAATCTCAGCATTCAGATGCTGGGGTATTAAAAAGCTGAAATATCACGTTCACAAACTTCTTGAAATGGACTACCTCCTGTATCATCTCTGTATTGTTTTACTTCTTCCCAGAAGTACTGTCTGCATATATATTTTCCCATAAAGCAATGTCCTGATATATTTCTCGTGTGAGTACTGTCTATATATATTTCTAGATAAAGTACTGTCCTTATATATTTCCCGTGTGAGTACTGTTTGGGTATATATTTCTTGATAAAGTACTGTCCTGATATATTACCCGCGTGAGTACTGTCCGGGTGTATATTTCTTGATAAAGTGCTGTCTTGGTATATATTTCTTCATAAAGTATTGTCTGGGTATATAGTTCTTGATAAAGTACTGTCTGTGTATATATTTCTTGATAAAGTACTGTCTGTGTATATATTTCTTAATAAAGTACTGTCTGTGTATATATTTCTTGATAAAGTACTGTCTGGGTATATATTTCTTTATAAAGTACTGTCCTGATATATTACCCGTGTGAGTACTGTCTGAGTATATTTCTCCGGAGTATCTCTCCCGGTACATTTTTTTTTTTTTCAGAACAAAACCATCTCATCATACTGGAAGTTAATGTATACCCCCTCAGACACTTGTCAACAATTTCCATACACAATGGTAGGTATGCTTTAATTTGCCTGCCTTTCTCTCTCTCTCTCTCTCTCTCTCTCTCTCTCTCTCTCTCTCATACACACACAGGGATCGGTAAGACTGTAATATATAACACCCCTCCTCCCCCGCCGGGTAGAAACATTTTCATCTGAACTAAGAATAACTAGAAGACATACTCGGCGTTGCCTGGGCAGTTACCTCCAACCTTTCTTCTCCCACTCCCAATACCTGTCTCTCACAACACGGCACGTACACCATCCAACCAAAATGAACCATTCTTATCGGCCAAGATACAAGAAAAACAAACTATAACTAACGAAGACACATACAAGCACACTTGGACTACTGTTTGATGATATACACCAGCTACACCAGAAGACAGAACTAGCCCAATACACCTACGTGCACATGGCAAAGTACAACAAACAGCACATCATGTCCTCCAGAGTTTCCAGCTACACAACCCACTCGGACCTGGCAAGAACCCCAGCCCTCCACAGCGATGACGAAAACTGCCGCATCTGTGAGAGTCTTGTGTCGACGACTGAGCGAACGACACTGAGGAAGTTGCACACTCTAGGATGGTTGCTCGCTATCAATCACAAGAAGACGCCACTTGCTTTCAGAGACTAGCCATACGTCTTATTAGTGACAGGCATATAGCACGGACCACAAACCAGAACAAAACCTGACAATTCTGCCTCTCTCATATTCAGCAAGACCAAGTTCAGTCAGTCAGTCATTTGCATGTCCTTTGTGGAACTTTGCCTCCCTAACAGCTCTCCTGTAGGCCTATCGGTTGTAAGCAAGATGCCCTGCTGTTAATGATTATCAACGATGTCTTGCAGCCATCTTCGCCTTGGTCTTCCTCTATTTCTTTTTCCTATTATGTACCCTTCCAAGACGGTCTCCTCTAAATTATCACATTTGGTTCTAAGGACTGTTAAAGCCGGAGGCGAGGTGGGGTATGCTCTCCACTCCAATTAAATGTCTCCAAGGCGTGCGCCTCAAATAGCCTCTGACAGTCCACGTCCAGCTCCTGGCCTTCTCGTGGCGGAACTGTTCAAACTGACAGGAGAAGGGGCAAAGGCGAATACCTGGCGCCTGAAAACCAGACGTTTCGGGCAGATGAGTTGTCTTGCTCATCTATGAGAAGGAAAACTCCGAAAACCCGCTGCTGGCGAGATTCCTCAGCTGCCGTGCGTGGGTTGCCGCACAGAGCCGCCATGGAAATGGTGAAGGAAATTATTAAGTGAAGTAACAAGTAGCATCGAGGTCAGTACTACTCAAATCACGGCACCTCTGCTGAGGCCGGCCACGTCCTATAGACACCCATACTGGGCAGATTGCCTAAATAGGCTTAACCCAGGGGTCAAACTAAGACACTGCTGGCGAGATTCTTCGGATCCCGCGCGTGGAGTGAAACTCCTCCCGGCCAATGTAGATAATGCGAAAAAGCAATCAGGGCTGTCGTGCGGCGCCGATGTGAAAAGGTGATGGAAAAGATAAAGTGAAGCTTAATCGATGTGTCCTGTGTCTCGCGGCGAGAGCTACGCATAACCCGGCACCTCTGCTCTAGAGGTCGGCCACGTCCGGTATACACTCATACTGGTAAAATATGCTTAAACCGGCTTAAACCAGGGGTGAAACTTGATGGCTACTCATGTCACGGTACCTCCGCTATAGAGGTTGGTCACGTCTTAAACACGCCCATACTGGGATAATACGCCTAAACCGGCTCAACCTAGGGGTGAAACTTAATAGTGGCGAGGATTCGTCTTCTTGGACAAAAGCTCCATGCTGGTCACAACTAGGAAGGGTAGAGGCCACGACCACAAAATGCTGAAGTCGGAGACACTGGACCAGTGCAGTCTAGATAGGCAACCACCTCTCACCCGGCGGGGATGTATGCGTATCCCAATCACGCTGAGGTTTTCCGGTGAGAAAGTCCAACGCTGGACTGGATGGCCAACCACCTCTCACCTAGCGGGGATATACTGATATCCAAAACACGTCGAGGTTTTCCAGTGAGAAAGTCCAACTCTAGAATAAACTGGTGCAACGAAAACCATGGTGTCACGCAATCCCGCTTCTGCCACCCACCGAGAATACAGGCCCAAGCTCCGCGATACTCTGAACCTCTTGTGGTCATCTCGGGGACCACAGGATGACCACGGGACCTATCGAAGACCATAGGAGTAAATTCAGTAGGATCACGGGGCGGTCTTGGTGGTAGAAGCGAGCGAAGAAGATCACGACGTTTCATATGTTCAAAATATTTAAGTTTTTTCTATTTAATCTTCCTCATTAGCCAACCTTCTTCAATAATAAGTTCTTGTAGTATGGATATATTTGTTCTTTTCTGTATCCCTGATATCTGAAGACCAAGTTAGTTCACAGAATTCTATCACAAAATGCTCCAGCCTGCATGTGGCTAATGTTTAAAGCTAACCCTCGACATAGCCAAAGTCTAAGCTATTGTCTTCTCCCAAAACCTAGACCCGACTTGTACACACTTTCCTACTCTGCTGTGCTTCTTTGAAATAATCTTCCAAACCACTTAAAAGAGATATTTACTCTTTTAACCTCGAACTACAACGTATACGAACTCTATTATATACCTGTGTAAACTGAAAGACTGGGATGAATGAAAACTGAGGGATGCTGGACAGCATGTTTGATAAGCCTGCTACCAAGTTCTACAACGCTCTGAAAATAAAGTTCGTCCATCGATCAAATATCGACTTATCTTCGGATCTTAAAACTAATGCAGATAATACAGGGTCCGGCTAAAGCATAGCTGCATTTTAAAAATGGAAAATAAATAAGCGCTATACATGTTTTTGGTTTTAAAAAAATGAAACCCAGAAAAGTGGGTATTTTTATTATTACTGACAATAATATTTAGGTTTTAAAAATTACGCCGGTTAGATGACCGCCATTACAATTGATACATTCAGCCCTGCACATCAGCATTTAACATGTTTAAAGGGATATTTTGAATGCAGTGTCGGGTTCGATCGTTTAGGTCTGCAGTTGACTGTGGTCGACTAGCATACACCGTGTTCTTGAGATACACCCACAAAAAGAAGTCTGCGGCCGATAAATCCGGTGACCTTGCCGGCCAATGAATATCCCCAAATCTGGAAATAAGACGATTGGGAAATGCTTGTGGCAGCATGGCCATGGACTGGATGTGTAGACAGCTGCTCCATCTTGCTGAAACCATATTAGTCTCTTATTTCTATTGGCCAAGTCTGGAATGAAGTATTCAGTTAGCATCTGCACATAAAGATCACTATTAACAGTAACAGGATGCCAGGTGCCAAAGCCTTCCTAACAGATGATCGCCGAGGGCTACTCAGTAATGTGTTGTGGACTTCTTGAATTCGTTCAGGTGTCTGTTGAGTCCTTGGATAACCAGTAGGTCATTGTTATAAGGCAATTATCGGTTTCCTTAAATTTTTTGACCCACTTCAAACGTGTTCTCCGATCGGGAACATTATCACGGGAATGCAACTCAAAATGGCGACGAAACTTTCGTTGTACAGTAATAGACGATTCTCCACTTTTAAAATAAGTTTCAACGGTGAATGCGCGATGTTGTGTTTGCCAAGAAGCCATTGTTAAAAATGACCGTTTGTCTGCTTCATCTCTGACGTCATGTTTTTTTTTTCACACGTAATCAGTTTCTGCGCACTACGTCAGTTAAACCCAGCTATGCTTTATGCTGGACCCTGTAGAACGTAGCGTATGTCTGAGGAATAACTGAGGAAGACGTATTAAACTGGGAGGGGAAAAAATAACTTTTTTGGGGAAGGGGTTTCTACTCAAAATAAAAATAGGAGAGAAGAAGTAGAAGAAGAAGACAGACACTCCAACAACAGGTGATAGCTGCTGGAGGACGAGAGAATGAAAACAGGGGCAGACAACTGTGAAAAAACTGTGATAAATTTAGAAGCGATTACCTGGAGAATTTGTTTCTCTCCTCTCTCTCTCTCTCTGCTGGAGCGAGTGTGGGAATATCGTCACATGGGGAAATATATTGATAGCAGGGAGGGAGGGAGGGAGGGATATGATGAGGTGGAGGCGTGATTTGTCAGCGCCAGGTAAAAACGTAACTAGGTCAAGGAGTAGGAGGAGAGAGAGTGGGGTATGGGGGGGGGGGGGAGACTGTTGACGAGGGGGTGAGAATAAATGATATGAAAACAACAGAACGGCTGGCAGAATTCGTCCACTGCTTCCTCTAAAAATCTCTTCTATTTCCTCAGAACGGTGCCATCTCAAGAATCTTCCACCTCCTAATCGTCGCTTATCTCACCTCCTTATAGCAGTTCGCTTCCTCGTTAGAAGGATGATAATGAGAAAGCTGATGCTGATAGAAAAGGATGATGATGAGCGGACATGAACTATAACGATGTTATAGTGTCTGTTACTTTGTGCACCAAAATGTGCAATTATTCTTAGATGAACTATTGTAATACCTTTCTGGATTCTGAGAGAGTTGGCAAGGCACGGCCATGTAGAAGCTGAGGACTTGTGCTACACCTAATGACCGTGCGCGATGTTCTGTAGCGGGACAAGTCTTGCTGGGTGAGCTCTGCAGTCCGGAATGTCTGGCAAACATATACGACTTATCGATTTCAGATTTTGACTAAATATAATTGCTGAATCGATGAAGTTCTGCTGGAAAGTGAAATGCACGTGCCCTGTAGGTTTCCATTTAAAAGGTCACAGACATCCTGCTGATTCATCCAACTTAAATATGGGGATGGTCGTAAAAGTGGAGAAAGAGAGAGAGGGAGGGAGAGAGAATTACAGTGCTATACAGAACGAATATTGCTGTATGTATATGAACTTTTGACATAAAAAAAGTTGTTAAAGAAACTGCAAGCAAGAGAGATGTGCTTTTAAATAAATAAATCATCATCATCATCATCATCATCTCGTGCCGTCTTTCCATGGAAGGTTGGCTACAATGAATCTCTGCTCTGTTTCTTGTCTTCTTAGAACACTCGGCCAATCTTGTCCCTGTCCAGCTCTTGATGTTGTCCACCCATCTATGTCGCTGTCGTCCTCTTATTCTTTTGCCTTCGATCTTGCCTTCAAGAAGAGTCTTCAATATAGTAGTATACCTCTTGACACGTCCAAAGTATCTTATCTGTCCTGTTTTTATCATTTTCAATACAGTACTTCTCTTTTCACTTCTAGTTGGTCTAGCACGTCGCTGTTTCTTTTTTTTTTTTTTTCTGTCCATTTTAGATTTTAAAAACTGCAACAAATACCAGGGTCAGAGAGAAAAACAAACGAAAGGAGCTCAAAGAACTGTCATGACAAGGAAAACTAGTTAAAACGATAAGGAAAAAAAAAGACAAAGTTTCTTTAACATGTCATGAGAAGACAGAAAGACAGAAGTTAGACAACCTGAACATGTCATGACAAGACAGAAAGACAAAAGTTAGAGAACTTGAACATGTCATGAGAAGACAGAAAGACAAAAGTTAGAGAATTTGAACATGTCATGAGAAGACAGAAAGACACAAGTCAAAGAACTTGAACATGTCATGAGAAGACAGAAAGACACAAGTTAGAGAACTTGAACATGTCATGAGAAGACAGAAAGACAAAAGTAAGAGAACTTGAACATGTCATGAGAAGACAGAAAGACACAAGTTAGAGAACTTGAACATGTCATGAGAAGACAGAAAGACAAAAGTTAGAGAACTTGAACATGTCATGAGAAGACAGAAAGACAAAAGTTAGAGAACTTGACAACGGAAAAATCATGGAAAAAGATGAGAGGACGGTCAGGAGAAAAATACCTCTGGGGTCTGGTCAAATAGCATGGACAAAGAAACGCATCAGAACTAATCTGAACTAAAGGTAAACACTTAAGATCGCACAAGAATCGAGAACCTTGATCGACAACGCTATCTTGCACGGCATGTGATATATAAATGTCTGTATGTAAGATTTTCACAGGTTTCCCATTTTTTTTTCTTTTGACTGAAGTCATGACGCCAAACCTTGGACTCGATTCTTGTACGCTTCTACTCTTCGAATACGACTTTAATTATTTGATAAACTGTACACTTCTACTGACTCCGACTCCACACAAAATGATTCGATTACACGCCACAGAAACATCTTAACAATGACATCAACTTATCTATGACACTTCTCTGACTGTCTATCATTTCCTGGTCTTCCTCGATGAGACATACGCCACCACTCAATGGGAAGTACTCCACCATAAATCTAGACATTCAATGGGACGTACTCCATAAATCTAGACACTGAATGGGACTTACTCCACCACAAATCTAGACATACTGAAAAGAGAATACATACAGTCCTCGCCTTCTGGTGGGATTCTACCCCGATGGCCCCGTCAGAACCCAATTTCATGGGGCTGAGTACACAGTATTTTACTGTCAGTACACAGGCTTGTTCCGAGATTTAGAAACAAACTAGAGTCACTTTATCATTTGTACAGACGCTTTAAAATAATCAGTCTAGAGTCACTTTATCGTTTGTACAGACGCTTTAAAATAATTAGTCTAGTAGAGTCACTTTATCATTTGTACAGACGCTTTAACATAATTAGTCTAAAGTCATTTTATCATTTGTATAGACGCTTTAAAAGAAGTAACTTAAACTGAATATGTAGTGTATATGCTAAAATATATTTGCCAATTTGCAATAAGAAGTCACCGGGCCATGTCACCACTGGCTAGCATATCATGCTGCTTCGTTGCTTCAACTGCCTGGTTTGTTTGGTTTGGATACAAAACAGAGAAGATACAGATTACACAGAAAAGACTTGAAGGAAGAGAGCTAGTGTGGTGTTTGTGCTCCATGTGATAAGAGACGCTGGATATTATAAAAAAAACTAAGTTGCAGTAACTATTATCTCGTGAAGATTTATATGTGGAAAGGGGAAGGAAAGAGAGCCTCAGAGTACCGGTATGTACACTAGAAAGAAACACAATATGGCAACAGGGCAAGCTTATCTCCGAGCTCAACACTCACACTCAATCAATCTTATCACTGACATTAGGGGCGTGTGATGTGACAAAAAGAGAGATAACCCATGAAATTCCATTTTCTCAAACACAGATCATGCACAAATCTTTTCTGTCAACTGTTTTGTATGATAAAGTCGACAGTCAAAACGTTGCAATGAAGTATGCTATTCAAAAATAAACATAACGACTCTTCCACCATAAGCATAAGCCTGTGTACCTTTATTCCAATGACGTAAACATAAGACACCAACCATTCTTCTCCGTGGGTGGACGGGAGTGTACTGGCCAGCAAACAGACTAGATCAAAGAAATCTTAGTATCTTCTGGCTTCTATTTATTGCTTTATTTTTACTGATGTTCTCTGACAGGAGACAACGGACCAAGGGGGATAGGGTCCTACAGCTGTTCTCAGACAGGAGACAACGGACGGACGGTGGGGGGGGGGGGGGTCTACAGCTGTTCTCTGACAGGTGATGGGGGACGGGGTCTACAGCTGTTCTCAGACAGGAGACAACGGACGGGGGGGGGGGGGGCTACAGCTGTTCTCTGACAGGAGATTAGGGGGGGGGGGTCTACAGCTGTTCTCATACAGAAGATTGGGGGGGGGGTCTACAGCTGTTCTCAGACAGGAGATGGGGGGGGGGTGGGGGGTCTACAGCTGTTCCTGACAGGTGATGGGGGGGGGGTCTACAGCTGTTCTCTGACAGGTGATTGGGGGGGGGGGTCTACAGCTGTTCTCAGACAGGAGATGGGGGGGGGGTCTACAGCTGTTCTCAGACAGGAAATGGGGGGGGGGGGGTCTACAGCTGTTCTCTGACAAGAGATGGAGGGTCTACAGCTGTTCTCAGACAGGAGATTGGGGGGGGGGGGAGGTCTACAGCTGCTCTCTGACAGGAGATGGGGGGGGGGGGGGGTTTACAGCTGTTCTCAGACAGGAAACGGAGAGTCTACAGCTGTTCTCTGACAGGAGATGGGGGGGGGTCTACAGCTGTTCTTTGACAGGAGATGGGGGGAGGGGTCCTACAGCTGTTCTCAGACAGGAGATGGGGGGGCCTACAGCTGTTCTCAAACAGGAGATGGGGGGGGGGCTAACACTGTTCTCTGACAAGAGATGGAGGGTCTACAGCTGTTCTCAGACAGGAGATGGAGGGTCTACAGCTGTTCTCTGACAAGAGATGGAGGGTCTACAGCTGTTCTCAGACAGGAGACGGAGAGTCTACAGCTGTTCTGAGATCAGAAAGAATGTCCACAGCTAAAAAATATTCAGAAACACTGCTACACACATTCTCTCACAAAAACAGCAGACCTTAGATTTTCTATTTCTATGGCGCTGTTTTTCCGATAAAACGTATAGAACCGTGTTCTTTTCTGATACAAAAACAAATGGCGTCCGTTTGTGACACAGCTAACAAAATAGTGTTTTTTTAACTACCAAATGAATCGGAACAAGAGAATGTAGACAAAAGAAACAACAAGAACAAGAGCGAATGAAGGCAGAGAACAAGTCCCCCAGGAATGTCTGATGAAAATCTGATACAATTCTCCTCAAGTAACTCCACTTACCAAAATATTGGCTCTTCCCCTTCCCCTCGCCAGTACCTCCACTGAAGGATACTGTCAATCAAGAGAAATACTCTTTCTCTCTCTCTCTCTCTGAAGGGTTTCACCTAGTGTCAGGTGAGATTTCGTGAATTCCTGCCGTACAGAAAATGCTGATAAAATATCTTTTCTCCTCAATAAAATATCGAGTTGCTGCTATTTGAGTTTATATACCATTTTCCACCTCATCGTCGTCATCATCATCATGTCCTCCTCGTATCCACATAGATATATCTATCTGTCTCTCGTGGCATCTGCACGAGTAAGGGTGTGAAGTGATAGTGCCTTCACATTTCCAGGCCACCACAGCATCTGAGGTAGGGATGCCAGCACCTGTCCTGGCTGCCTTTGTTTTCCTAGGGAAACCGCCAGGTATCCATTTTTTGAAGGCTATGGAACAAAACTAACAAGGCAGATGAAATATGTATCAATGAGGAAAAACTGGAAGATGTTGAGAGTTATGAATATCTTGGATCACTACTAACTACTAATGGAGATACAATGAGGGAAATTAAAAGGAGGACATCTATCGCTCTTCAGAAAGTAAAACAACTAAAGATTCCGTGGAGAGGAACAAAACTTAAGATTTTTAAGGGCATGAATCTTTCCCATCGCAACATATGCCTATGAGACCTGGACACTTAACAAAACAGCTGAGAAACACGTACATGCCTTTGAATGTAAATGCTACAGAAGAGTTCTCCAAATATCGTGGACACAAAAAAGAACAAATATATCCATACTACAAGAACTTAATATTGAAGAAGGCTGGCTAGTAAAGAGGATTAAAGAGAGAAAACTTAAATATTTTGAACACATTAAACGTCATGACAATCTAGAGAAGACCGTCTTGGAAGGGTAGATAATGGGAAAAAGAAAGAGAGGAAGACCAAGGCGAAGATGGATGCAAGACATCGTTGATGATCTGTGAATGGATGCATCAGCAGCAGGGCATCTTGCTTACAACCGAGAGACCTACAGGAGAGCTGTTAGGGAGGCAAAGTTCCGCAAGGGACATGCACATGAATGAATGAATGAGGTTGCCCCCGATACCGGTCGTTGGGAAAAAGTTCTGCCAGAGTGCGATATAAATATATATCAGTGCAGAGAAAAGAACTTCACCTAAAACATCTTACATACGAGATAAACTGCTTCACTGCTCTCACTAACTCATCAACCACATGATGTTTACATTCAGCAAGGAATCAATTCTGCTCTACATTCAGCAAGGAATAAATTCAGCTCTACATTCAGTAAGGAATAAATTCTGCTCTACATTCAGTAAGGAATAAATTCAGCTCTACATTCAGTAAGGAATGAATTCAGCACTACATTCAGTAAGGAATAAATTCAGCTCTACAATCAGCATTACATACATTACACCATCTGCCATACATTCCACACACATGAAAATATATTACACCATACATATATTTATATTACTAAACCACAAATGAAGTCCCATATACGCATACACTAATTATAAGCAAATTAAGCCACACGTTATTCAGCCAGAAATCAAACCACACACATACACAAACTATTCAGCCACACATCAAACCACACACATACACAAACTATTCAGCCACCAAATCAAACCACACACATACACAAACTATTCAGCCACAAATCACACCACACACATACACAAACTATTCAGCCACACATCAAACCACACACATACACAAACTATTCAGCCACCAAATCAAACCACACACATACACAAACTATTCAGCCACACATCAAACCACACACATACACAAACTATTCAGCCACACATCAAACCACACACATACACAAACTATTCAGCCACACATCAAACCACACACATACACAAACTATTCAGCCACACATCAAACCACACACATACACAAACTATTCAGCCACACATCAAACCACACACATACACAAACTATTCAGCCACACATCAAACCACACACATACACAAACTATTCAGCCACACATCAAACAACACACAAACCCCTGACACGAATACAAGTAACTGCACACAGACAAGTAACACTTTGACAGCAAAAATAGCCACACAGTTGTCCATGTTATTTACACTTTGTGACGTCCATGCTTTCTGTTCTCCCGCCTTCTATTCTTGTCTATTTTAGCACTTCTTCTTTTCCCCCTTTCCCCTCTGTGTCTAGACCCGTTTATGTCAATTACAAGTCTATTTCCACTTGGCGGCAGCCCACGTTCTGATGGCCACGTGGAGCGTGGAGCGACTGACAACCCGGGACCGCGTTCACTTTGTGTTGGAGATTCATCTGGCGTCTCTCTACAATCAGCTTAGAGAGGGCATGAGAGAGCCCGGCGCTTAGCTAAAATCAATAACATCTATGGGACTTGTGCTCTTTTCTGCTTTCATTTCTTTCATTCTCTACTTTTGTCTCTATTCCACGCACAATATTCGCTCGTCCATGTACCCAAACTTCTATACAAAGCTTCCGAAAATGTGTATCTAAACAGTTCTTTTCTCTTGTCCTCCTTGTCTGTTCTTTCTCTCTTCTGATGACATGTACAAAGAATGTTGACTGATGCTTTTTAAATAGATTTCTGAACGATCTGTAACTTTCCAAGAAACGTTTTTTCGCTTGTTTTCCTGTGGCCGTCCATGTGTGTATCGTACTTGTCTTTAAAATCATTTCTTCTTCGTACGTTTCTACCACCAAGATCTCCCCCGTGATCCTACTGAATTTACTCCTGCGGTCCCCGAGAAAATCTCATTTAGGATGGAGGCTCAGAGCATCGCGGGCCTGGGTCTATATTCTCGGTGGGTCACTGAAGCGCATTGCGTGGTACTGTGGTTTTCGTAGCTCCAGTTCAGCCTCAAGTTTGACTTTACTCACCGGGAAACCTCGACGTAAGAAGAGGCTGTGTATCTAGGCTGCTCTGGTCCAGTGTCTCCGACTTCAGCTCAGACAGGAGCTACCCTTCCTGGCGGCGACCAGGACGAAGCCCTTGCCGAGGTGGACGAATCCTCGCAACTAGTGAGTCTCACCCCTGGGTTAAGCCGGTTTAGGCATATTATCCCAGTTCCAGCGCACACAGGACGTGGCCGGCCTCTAGAGCAGAGGTGCTTTGATATGAGTAGCCCTCACTACGAGACTACTGGCCATACCGACTTAACTTCACTTAAGCCTTTCCATCACCTTTTACACAACGGCGCCGCGCAGCAACCCTAATCGCATTTTTCTTCATTGGCCGGGAGGATTTTCAGCCCAAGTACAGCAGCCGAAGAATCTCGTCAACAGCGAGGTTTTGAATTAATAAAAGCGCTCTTTCCACGAGAGTCGGAACTTGGTGAGCATGTTTTAGCTCTAGAATTGCCACAGTTAACCAAGTAGGATCGTGTCATCTAAGGAACCTCGACTAATTTAATGAGCCATTCGTGGTTTCACGATGATATAGTGTGAACTCAGACATGCATGGCTTAACCTTTGAAACAAGCATACTACTGGCAGGATCAACCAGATAGCTTTCTTCATCGAACCTTAGTCGGATATCTGCCGACTGACCAACGCGGGGAAGGGAGACAGCGCTCTACTCAAAGCGGATCCCTTTTGACCCCGGCGGCGTTCATTTCTTATAACCACCGGAGGCGGCGGCCGGCTCTCTCTGCTCTAAAGAACGTGAAGAAAGCTCGGCTCCGACAACCTTGCACATTACATACTGCAGACCCGACACTCTTTGCGAGAGATGGGCCAATTTCGAGCCCATCGGTCGACAACACCGTAGTACACCACAGACACGTTAGCACGAACCTGGCTGGCTAGCCGTTTACAGGCTTCGCTCGACGGTCAAACCACTCGCTTCTGCATAGAAACACCTTAACTCTCGCCGTCCGGGAAGGGAGCGAAAGCCTGTCTCCCCACGCACGGAACTCGAGAGCGCTTTTTCGCCAAAAGAATTTAAAATCAATTCCTTCTATTGTTGCTTCTTTTCTCTCTCTCTCTCTCTCTCTCTCTCTCTCTCTGTCTGTGTGTGTGTGTGTTTCTTGTCCAAATCTCACAAGCAAAACACTAACACCAGCTATATACAGCATCACAGTGTTATTTCTGTTCACTTTAATGAAACTGTATCTTCTTTGTGCCATAAAGCACTTCTTTTAGCTTTCCTTGAGGTGATCTGTTGCTCCAAGATAACCAGATTTATATATTTGTGTGCAGTGACTTTTCCTGTATGATTTCAGCCCGACACTTGCCATCTGCTGCACCCAAATTACAACAGAACTTCAACATTTTAGAACTACGTGAGAGTAAACAGACATGTTGGCTAGCAATTTCTGTTTCCTGGAACTACGTGAGAATAGAAAGACATGTTGGATGCCAAGTTCTGTTTCTTAGAACTACGTGAGAGTAGAAATATATGTTGGCTAGCAATTTCTGTTTCCTAGAACTAAGTGAGAATAGAAAGACATGTTGGATAGCAAGTTCTGTTTGCTAGAACTACGTGAGAATAGAAAGACATGTTGGATAGCAAGTTCTGTTTCTTAGAACTATGTGAGAACAAATAAACATGTTGGCTATCAAGTTCTGTTTGCTAGGGCTACGTGAGAACAAATAAACATCTTGGCTAACAAGTTCTGTTTGCTAGGGCTACGTGAGAACAAATAAACATCTTGGCTAACAAGTTCTGTTTGCTAAGGCTACGTGAGAACAAATAAGCATGTTGGATAGCAAGTTCTGTTTCCTAGAACTATATGAGAACAAATAAACATGTTGGCTATCAAGTTCTGTTTGCTAGGGCTACGTGAGAACAAATAAACATGTTGGATAGCAAGTTCTGTTTGCTAGAACTATGTGAGAACAAATAAACATGTTGGCTAGCAAATTCTGTTTGCTAGAACTACGTGAGAACAAATAAACATGTTGTCTAGCAAGTTTCGTTTGCTAGAACTATGTATGAACAAATAAACATGTTGGATAGCAAGTTCTGTTTGCTAGAACTATGTGAGAACAAATAAACATGTTGGCTAGCAAATTCTGTTTGCTAGAACTACGTGAGAACAAATAAACATGTTGTCTAGCAAGTTCTGTCTGGCAGAACTATGTAAGAACAAATAAACATGTTGTCTAGCAAGTTCTGTTTGCTAGAACTACGTGAGAACAGAAAGACATGTTGGCTAGAAAGTCTTGGCCAGCTTTGGTTCTTCAACACTGAAGCTGGCGTCCCAAGCTATGGGTCGCTGGCTGCCAACTTAGACACCTACTCACCCACTTACTCACACACACACACAACTTATGATGCATTATCAAATTCTGAAATATAGTATTTCAAGATGTAAACGGTTGAGTGAGAAACATTTTAAAAAATCACTCCACCAAGCCTTAGAAACACTCCACCAAGCATTAGAATCACTCCACCAAGCATCAGAATCACTACACCAAGCATTAGAATCACTCCACCAAGCATTAGAAAACTCCACCAACCATTATAAACACTCCACCAAGCATTATAAACACTCCACCAAGCATTAGAATCACTCCACCAAGCATTAGAATCACTCCACCAAGCATCAGAAACACTCCACCAAGCATTAGAAACACTCCAACAAGCATTAGAATCACTCCAACATGCAACAGAAACACTCCACCAAGCATTAGAATTACTCCACCATGCAACAGAAACACTCCACCAAGCATTAGAATCACTCCACCATGCAAAAGAAACACTCCATTAATGATGATGATGATGATGGTGGTGATGATGATGATGGCGATGATGATGATGGTGGTGATGATGATGATGGTGGTGATGGCGATGATGATGATGATGATGGTGGTGATGGCGATGATGATGATGGTGGTGATGGCGATGATGATGATGGTGATGACGGTGGTGATGGCGATGATGATGATGATGATGGTGGTGGTGGTGATGATGATGGTGGTGATGATGATGATGATGATGGCGATGATGGTGGTGGTAATGATGGTGGTGGTGGTGATGATGATGATGATGGTGGTGATGATGGTGATGATGATGGTGGCGATGATGATGATGGTGATGATGATAATGATGATGATGACGACGACGTCGATGGTGGTGGTGGTGGTGGTGGTGGGAGCTAGTTTTATATGGACAAAGATTTTCATACAAAGACAAAAGGTGTTTCACTCTGTAATAAGAGGACATAACTAGTGAAAGTCTTACAGCACAAAACATCAAGTAAGAAGACACAATTGTTGATAACCAAGCAGAACAGTATATAGAACTAAATGGGGATTAACATTTTTTTTAAAGTACAGGAAAGCATGTTAAAGAGATTAATTAAGTGATTATAAAAGGATTAACATCTTCAATCCTATTCTAAATAGACTTAAAACATGAATGGATATTGATTACCATCGAAACCTTAAAAAAAAAGAAAGGATTACAGCGATGATTAGTTGTCGCTAAAATGAACATGAAAGAAATC
The DNA here is from genome assembly GCA_009760885.1 of Achatina immaculata. Taxonomy (NCBI): domain Eukaryota; kingdom Metazoa; phylum Mollusca; class Gastropoda; order Stylommatophora; family Achatinidae; genus Lissachatina; species Lissachatina immaculata. The sequence goes on along the minus strand of CM019696.1, from coordinate 48,067,051 downwards.
TGTGTTTGGGCTGCAAAAACATGTCAGAAACTTGAACAAATACCACATTGTTAGCATAAAAAAAAGAAATAGAAAAAGGAAACGCTGCCCAGAAAAATGTTGCCAATTCATAAATATGTATTTTTTGTAAAAAGCACATACACGCGCAAGAAACTTAATCCGCCTGTTTTGAATATGAAATTGATCAATAAAATTTGAGACCAAATGTAAACAAATCAACGAAACAAACATGTAGGGGAGCAGCAAAGACAACCCTCCGACTACAAAAAAGTAACGATTTGAGGGAATTCAAGAAGAAAATGACAGACTGTAAAGCGAAAAACGTCAAATAACTAATGCTGCCCTCCAAGCAAATAATATGGGTTTTTTATAACTAATGTCACAGAAAAGCCCAACGTTGTAGAGGTAGTCACATGAATATGCTGAGCAGAGATGGCGACCAAGACTATTCACACTTCCCAGGTATCAGTTACATTAGTAAGCTCAGACAAATCAAAGTAATGCCGAACCTAATACTATTACAAACCTGGACATTAACGGAGAAACATGTACCGAGAGCAACATAATGCTTATTTGGCATTCTGTACAAAAAAAGTAATGTTACACGTAAAAAAAAAAGTAAAGGTAACCCTGTCATGCCTTAGAGGCACATAGGGATATGGTGTTAGTGCCCATATTTTCCTTGACCTGTCAGCACACTAGAGGGTGATATGGTCAGTATCACGCCTGGCTGCCTTTTACTTCCCCAACTCCAGAAGAAGTCGGGTACCCATTTCTACAGCTGGGTGACTGGGGTGCCGCTGGCCGGATTCGAACCCCCGACCTTCGCCATGAGAGACCAGTGCACTAACCACTTCGCCTCTCAGACACCCAATGTTACAAGTAATACTACTACAAACCATTAACTAGGAAACAAACAATGAAATTGGCATAATATTCCAGTGACGCTCTGTGATAAAAAGTGATGCTAAAAGTAACACTACTACAAATGTGTACATTACAAGTGGAACATATACTAACAGTGACGTAACGCTCCAGTGTGATAAAAGGGCATGCTAAAAGTAATACTATTACAAACATGGACATTAACAAAGGAACAGACAGCACGAGAGATGTCAACACTCCAGAGATGCTAAACTGAAATCTTCCTAAGGTTTGTTTCTTATCAAAACATGATCGTTTACTTCAAGCTACAGTACACGTGTGCTGCACTGGTGTTGAAGAAGTGTCTGTACGTGATGCATATACCACGGATGTGAAGTACGGACCAAAATACGTCCTTGATAACATTCTAACAGCTCTGCCTCTTCTTCGGCTTAAACTGATATGAATTCTCAGTTCAACTCCCACCAAGAGGAACGTACAAGTTGATGAAAGATAGTTTTCTTCGCACACAACATTCATATGGGCCACTGACAGCTCGATAAGATTGTGTAACTATCATTCTGTTTGATCGCTTTGTAAGAATGTCTGTCCGCCATAACAGATCTTTTTTTTTAAAATTTGGTGAATAAACTAAATAAAATAGTGTTCACTGACGGCCAATAGTTAGCGAACAAGTTAGAAGAAGAAGAAGAAGAATGTTCTTTATTATGATGGAGACTGTCGAGAAATCTGCCCTCAGGGTTTGATCCTGAGAGCCAGAAAGCCGCTAGATTTAATCCATTATCAATTCTGATCCACTTATCACAAGATCTTCACTACCGCACCACTTGAACAGAACATTTTACTTCACACAAACCGCGAGACTTTACAACGATGCTGAGTAGACAGTAAAATGTCTTGACGTTTGGGAAATTCTCCTCAAATTTATATTCGGCCGAAAAGTTTTGAAATGATAAATTTGTCTTCAAAGGAAAAATATTTCTCATAGACTTCCGAATACCGTTATCAATGTAATATTTTAGTCACATGAGACATACCTGGATAGCGAAACAATGCGATACTATTAATGAAACAAAGTGATACTATTAATAAAAATGTGATACTACTAACGAAACAAAGTGATACTATAAACTACTATAACTGTAACATTATTTCTTACAGTCCTACACCGCTGTAGGAGTTTGTGGAGATACTACAGCATCAATGTCCCGCTAATACGGCCTGCAAAGCGCTCTGTTTCCGCTAATATACTACTCACACATCATCAACTATCTCTGACAATGGAAAACTTTGGTATCTCACTAAATACTAGAAACTCGGAAATCGGTGCATACCTATGGAAGACTCCTCAGTAAACAATTACGACATCAGAAGTTTAGATCCAGTGTCAGCGGTTCTAGGAGAGAATCCATGGGACTTGGCTCTCTGGGCACACGCCATCCGCATCCACAACCCATAGCTCCACACAGAAATAGAAATAATCTCAACCGAGAAGATAAAAAACAAGGGCACACATAATAACAGACATGAGATTCTCCAGACGTGGGTAGATATGGTTTGTATGAAAATAAAGCCAAGTGTTCTAGTTAGTACCATGTGCTATGTCCATTTTACATTGAAAAAACAAAAGACACAAGGTTCTGAGGATCGATTCTTAACAGCGATTTTTCTCTTCCTCTTTTTTTCCTTACTCTGCCTGAATGTGACTATCATCTGCATTCTCTCTCTACCATGGATGTCACATTCGGCCGCCAACAGAACCTCTAATTTCTCTCTCCATCATGGATGTCACATTCAGCTGCCAACATAACCTCTAACTTCTCTCTCTACCATGGATGTCACATTCGGCTGCCAACAGAACCTCTAACTTCTCTCTCCACCACGGATGTCACATTCGCCCGCCAACATAAAGCCTAATTTTCTCAATGATCAGAGAAGAAAAAAAGTAGGCGGCGGTTACAGGAATCTGATAATTGCTGGACATTTCCTGGAGTGTGACTGATGATTTTCTCCATGATTAGGGGATTACATCTTTCAAATACGTAAAATAGTTTGAGAGGGGGAGGGGGGAGAGAGGGATGGGAGAGGAACGGAAAACAAACAAACACTCGTGCACGGCTGCTACGATGTCGAGTATTTTATGTTTTGTAGACAGAAAGTCTGACATCAGAATGATAATGTCTGACATAAAACAGAGAAAGCAGACATAAGACAGACAAAACGTTGTGCTTGTCTGGGCTGACAGTGAAGATGAGGATGTCAACTTCTCAGATGCTGGTGATCCTCCTCTTGCTAGCGGTATAAGAACGAGCCATTCACCTTTCGGTCGAGAAATGATAACGGTGAGAACTGTAAATAGCTTATCATGCTTTTCATCATTTCAAGAGGCAGAGATGAGAAGATAGGATGATGGCTTCCCTGCGAGACTGCAGTGTCATACTTGTCAGTAAAATCAACCAACAGGCTGCAGGTCTGAAACGTTGCTTCACAGCCTGTTCCTTGACAGAACTTCAGCCAGTAATACAGAGAGATCCAGATCTGTTATGATTCTGTTTCTTGAGAGAACATCAGCCAGTAATACAGAGAGATCCAGATCTGTTATGATTCTGTTTCTTGACAGAACTTCAGCCAGTAATACAGAGAGATCCAGATCTGTTATGATTCTGTTCCTTGACAGAACTTCAGCCAGTAATACAGAGAGATCCAGATCTGTTATGATTCTGTTTCTTGAGAGAACATCAGCCAGTAATACAGAGAGATCCAGATCTGTTATGATTCTGTTCCTTGACAGAACTTCAGCCAGTAATACAGAGAGATCCAGATATGTTATGATTCTGTTTCTTGAGAGAACATCAGCCAGTAATACAGAGAGATCCAGATCTGTTATGATTCTGTTCCTTGACAGAACTTCAGCCAGTAATACAGAGAGATCCAGATCTGTTATGATTCTGTTTCTTGAGAGAACATCAGCCAGTAATACAGAGAGATCCAGATCTGTTATGATTCTGTTCCTTGACAGAACTTCAGCCAGTAACACAGAGAGATCCAGATATGTTATGATTCTGTTTCTTGAGAGAACATCAGCCAGTAATACAGAGAGATCCAGATCTGTTATGATTCTGTTCCTTGACAGAACTTCAGCCAGTAATAAAGAGAGATCCAGATCTGTTATGATTCTGTTTCTTGACAGAACTTCAGCCAGTAATACAGAGAGATCCAGATCTGTTATGATTCTGTTTCTTGAGAGAACATCAGCCAGTAATACAGAGAGATCCAGATCTGTTATGATTCTGTTCCTTGACAGAACTTCAGCCAGTAACACAGAGAGATCCAGATCTGTTATGATTCTGTTTCTTGAGAGAACATCAGCCAGTAATTCAGAGAGATCCAGATCTGTTATGATTCTGTTTCTTGAGAGAACATCAGCCAGTAATACAGAGAGATCCAGATCTGTTATGATTCTGTTTCTTGAGAGAACATCAGCCAGTAATACAGAGAGATCCAGATCTGTTATGATTCTGTTCCTTGACAGAACTTCAGCCAGTAACACAGAGAGATCCAGATATGTTATGATTCTGTTTCTTGAGAGAACATCAGCCAGTAATACAGAGAGATCCAGATCTGTTATGATTCTGTTCCTTGACAGAACTTCAGCCAGTAATAAAGAGAGATCCAGATCTGTTATGATTCTGTTTCTTGACAGAACTTCAGCCAGTAATACAGAGAGATCCAGATCTGTTATGATTCTGTTTCTTGAGAGAACATCAGCCAGTAATACAGAGAGATCCAGATCTGTTATGATTCTGTTCCTTGACAGAACTTCAGCCAGTAACACAGAGAGATCCAGATCTGTTATGATTCTGTTTCTTGAGAGAACATCAGCCAGTAATTCAGAGAGATCCAGATCTGTTATGATTCTGTTTCTTGAGAGAACATCAGCCAGTAATACAGAGAGATCCAGATCTGTTATGATTCTGTTTCTTGAGAGAACATCAGCCAGTAACACAGAGAGATCCAGATCTGTTATGATTCTGTTTCTTGTCAGTCATCAGCGAGGCACGTCTAGCAGACAACCCTGCAACCAGAACATGTACTAGACAACCCTGCAGCCAGAACATAGCACCTCTACTCGACAACCCTGCAGCCAGAACATGGCACCTCTACTCGACAACCCTGACTCCAGAACATGCCATCTCTATTTGACAACCCTGCAGCCAGAACATGGCACCTGACAACCCTGGCGATATTTTAAAACTTCCGATGTAGCTAACTCCAGAATTGCTAAAACCCGCCACAAACTTCTCTCTGTACCCAGACTATCAGGTTGTATTCTACCAGTTACCGCCCCCCCCTCCATCTGTACCTCAAAGACTTTGTCCCTGACCGTTGTCCACATAAAGCACAGATACATTCCGTCTATTTTTGCCAAACTTGGGGGAACAAACATGCCCTGACATTCTGTAACAGCTGAAGAAATAGATTTTTTTTTCTTTCATACTTTTGAAATCTCTATCAAAGGAATGAGAAGGTGAAGGACACATGTATCTGTATCCTGGGACACAGCATCCTGGACTAGAAAGCCAGCTTGATGTGACAATCAGATGCTGAGTACCTCCTTCATGCTCGTTCAAACTCTCTCTCTCTCTCTCACTCTCGTGTTACAGGCAGGAAAGCACACAAGCTAAGATACTGAAATGAGTTTCAGCAAATATTGGCATCAATTCCAGGCATTATAACGTTAGCAACATGAAAGCATAAACTGGCAGAGAATCGTGGTATGGGACGGACGGACGGACGGACAGACAGACAGACACACACACACACACAGAGTTTCAAGCAGTGGTCCTCAAAATTGTTCGCGCTGCCACCCTCTGTCAGACCACATCCCTAGACCCCCCCCCCCAAAAAAAGAAAAAAAATCTTTCTTTTTTCCTCAGTTGGTTCTGATATCTCCTGCTGCCTCCCCCCCCCCCCCCACACCCCCGCCCTCTGTGGCAACCACCTATTTAACGGTACTGCACTATCAACTACAATGATTTTGTCTGTGGCTAAATGTTTTTTTTTTTTCCTGTACTGCCTTCCACACCAGTGTTTCTCAACGTTTTTCTGTCAGAGCACTTTATGTATTAAAATGTAATGTGTATATTCCTCACTTTCCCTCCCCTCCCTTTTTCTACTAGCGAGAAACGTTATGAGTTTAGCTTCCACTCTCATCCCCCCCGCCCACCCCCCCCCCCAAAAAAAAAGAAATATGCGTGGTCTCCTGGGACCCTATACGCTGAGAAACAGTTGTAAAACCACTTCTCTTCACACGTTGAGAAACAATCGTAAAACCACATCTCTTCACACGGTGAGAAACAGCTGTAAAACCACTTCTATTCACACGTTGAGAAACAGTTGTAAAACCACATCTCTTCACACGTTGAGAAACAGCTGTAAAACCACTTCTCTTCACACATTGAGAAACAGTTGTAAAACCACTTCTCTTCACACGTTGAGAAACAGCTGTAAAACCACTTCTCTTCACACGTTGAGAAACAGCTGTAAAACCACTTCTCTTCACACGCTGAAAACAGTTGTAAAACCACATCTCTTCACACGTTGAGAAACAGTTGTAAAACCACTTCTCTTCACACGTTGAGAAACAGTTGTAAAACCACTCCTCTTCACACGTTCAGAAACAGTTGTAAAACCACTTCTCTTCACACGTTGAGAAACAGCTGTAAAACCACTTCTCTTCACACGTTGAGAAACAGTTGTAAAACCACTTCTCTTCACACGTTGAGAAACAGCTGTAAAACCACTTCTCTTCACACGTTGAGAAACAGCTGTAAAACCACTTCTCTTCACTCAGCAATACACAATGTATTGTGCCGCACATCTTCCACATTTTTCCTAATACATATCCCAGGAGAATCATTTCATGCGGGAACATTGATATAGCCCGCGTCTTATCACCATAGTTACGGGATATTCCCGGAACCATTTCATGTCCGGCCGAGATTTTATCACCCTGACACCAGCATTTCACGACCTTCCAAGTTTATTGTTTGCAGAAGCCCATCTGTACTGTCCGGAGATACTGGCACAACCAATGCTCTTCCATGTCTCTCATTTCTCGACAGAATATCACTCTTAGTTCCGAGTGACTCTACCAGACCACGTGACATGCGCTCTTCAGGCAATGCTTGGCAAATCCTGCATGAAAGTCACAAGGGCCACCACAAGGACCACAGTCATGTATCCGAAGCCGTTGTTGACAGTGCTAAGGAAGACAGATTTGTCTCGATACGGATATAGTCCACTGCACTATACTCTCCTGGAAAGGTTGTGAGTTAGCCCCCCCCCCCCCCCCCCCCGTGCACCTAGAGACCTGACTGACTCTCTAGTTCAGGAAAATTAAGGCTCTTCCTGCATGGTGGGGCACACTGTTTTAACTTACAAACGACCAAGAGTGCATATGGGGAAGCGCTATTTATTACACAAATCATGGAATATCAACGTGTAAAGAACACGCTATTTATTACTGAAATGAACGAATATCTGTGGGTAGATTGTATGCTAATTATTACTGAGAAAGATGAAAGTCAGTATGTGGAGCACATGCTATTTATGATCAATGAACATCAATGTGTAGATCATACGCTATTTATTATACAGTGATCAATGAACATCAATGTGTAGATCATACGCTATTTATTATACAGTGATCAATGAACATCAATGTGTAGATCATACGCTATTTATTACACAGTGATCAATGAACATCAATGTGTAGATCATACGCTATTTATTACACAGTGATCAATGAACATCAATGTGTAGATCATACGCTATTTATTACACAGTGATCAATGAACATCAATGTGTAGATCATACGCTATTTATTACACAGTGATCAATGAACATCAATGTGTAGATCATACGCTATTTATTACACAGTGATCAATGAACATCAATGTGTAGATCATACGCTATTTATTACACAGTGATCAATGAACATCAATGTGTAGAGTCTACGCTATTTATTATACAGATCAATGAACATCAATGTGTAGATCATACGCTATTTATTACACAGATCAATGAACATCAATGTGTAGAGTCTACGCTATTTATTACACAGATCAATGAACATCAATGTGTAGAGTCTACGCTATTTATTACACAGATCAATGAACATCAATGTGTAGAGTCTACGCTATTTATTACACAGATCAATGAACATCAATGTGTAGAGTCTACGCTATTTATTACACAGATCAATGAACATCAATGTGTAGATCATACGCTATTTATTATACAGTGATCAATGAACATCAATGTGTAGATCATACGCTATTTATTATACAGTGATCAATGTGTAGATCCTACGCTATTTACTGCTTTACACACAAAATACTTTTTTTTAAAAGGGAGAAGAGGGAGAGAATAAGAGAGAGAGAGAGAATATAAAAGAAAAGGAGAAAACCTGACCCCGGAAGCGCAACGATACACAAAATCTCACAACAAACATTCCACATGATAATCGATTCGGTCAAATATGCGGCCAATTCATCAGCCCAAGTATCGCAAGCACGACGTGCAGAGGTGTTGCTTCCAGGCTGGTATCGATGACAGCTTTTTCACAAGTCTACTGTGACTGGCAAGTATCGAGGTCACTTTTTCTCGCCCCGTAATGGTGGTAGGTACAGAAATCAAAGCAACAAATTTCTTTATCATTTTTCTCTGGGCTGACGCGTATATTCACGCCAAGATTTACAAGAAGAAAAATAGCCAACGAGAAAGAGAAAAACAATAACTAGAAATCAAGAAACAATACCAACAACAATAATAATAATAATAATAATGACGAAGAAGAAGAAGAATTACAGTGCACTATCTGACCTCAATATTAAAAAAGATTCAGCAGACAGAAGAAAAAAGATCAGAATCATCACAACATAAATCTGACATTTCAACGTTCACTCTTCGTCATCGACACACAAGAAATTAAAATGATTAAACGCTTCGCCCGAATATGTCCCGGCCCAGACAAGATCGAAGTCGACGAGAGCAAGAACAAAGACAACAACTTAACATACTTCAACATCGTACTCCAAACAATTCTTCTCAATCTTCCCACAGGTACGCCATGCCTGCCTCCTACAGCAACTTCTCTCCTAAAATACAAGATCATGCATTTATCTGTATTCTAGAGCAAACTCATGGACTTAGTGTCAAGCTCCCAGTTCACGTAAATGACAAGCTCCTAGTTCACGTAAATGGCAAGCTCCTAGTTCATGTAAATGACAAGCTCCTACCTCACGTAAATGACAAGCTCCTAGCTCACGTAAATGACAAGCTCCTAGCTCACGTAACTGACAAGCTCCTAGTTCACGTAAATGACAAGCTCCTACCTCACGTAAATGACACGCTCCTAGTTCACGTAAATGACAAGCTCCTAGTTCATGTAAATGACAAGCTCCTAGTTCATGTAAATGACAAGCTCCTACCTCACGTAACTGACAAGCTCCTAGTTCACGTAAATGACAAGCTCCTAGTTCACGTAAGTGACAAGCTCCTAGTTCACGTAAATGACAAGCTCCTAGTTCACGTAAATGACAAGCTCCTAGTTCACGTAAATTCAACAGAGATGCACTGTGGAAAATCCTAAGATGGCATGGCCTCCCCCATAAAATAGTTAATGTAATCAAAGCCCTATACGAGGGTTTTCAGTGCAAAGTTATCTGTGGAGAACATACCTCCAGCAGCTTTAGGGTACAAACAGGAGTGAAACAGGGATGTGTACTATCACCAACATTATTTATCTTGGCAGTAGACTGGTTAATGAAGGAGGCAACATCAGACAAACGCAGAGGATTACAATGGACCCTTGACACAGTGCTGGAGGACCTTGACTTTGCGGACGACATTTGTCTATTATCAAGCAGTCACAAAGATATGCAAGATAAAATAAACAAGTTAACCCAGAATGCAAACAACATAAGACTAAAGATCAATGTAGGAAAGACAAAGTTAATGAAGCAAAATGTGAACAACAGAAATGTACTCAGAGTAGATAACAAGTTAGTGGAGGAGGTCAACGAATTTGTATACCTTGGCAGCAGAGTAGTAGAAAATGGAGACAGCACAGAGGACATCAACAGCAGACTTAGTAGAGCAAACCAGGCTTTTGCAATGCTACAGAATATATGGAAATCAAATAAACTAAGCATAAATATGAAAATCAGGATATTTAAGAGTAATGTTCTAAGTGTACTACTCTATGGAAGTGAATGCTGGAAAATCACCAAAACCATAGAAAACAAGTTGAATTCTTTCCAGACTAAATGTTTACGTAGAATTAAAAAAATATTTTGGCCAAACACCATAAGAAATAACATTTTATTGGCAGAAATGCAGATGAAACCACTGACAACAATTATTGAGGAAAGACGCTGGCGATGGTTGGGACATGTGCTCCGAATGACTGACAACTCACTACCAAAAATAGCACTAAGATGGACACCACAGGGGAGCAGAAGTAAGGGTAGACCAAAAGAGACATGGAGAAGAACAACAGAAAGGATGTTGAGCAATAGAGGGCTCACCTGGGCAAGAGCAGAAAAAAAGGCGAAAGACAGGCATTTGTGGAAAACCCTTGCGGAAGCCCCATGTGCCCTGGGCACTTAAGGTTCAGAGAGAGAGAGAGAGTTCACGTAAATGACAAGCTCCTAGCTCATGTAACTGACAAGCTCCTAGCTCACGTAAATGACAAGCTCCTAGCTCACGTAAATGACAAGCTCCTAGCTCACGTAAATGACAAGCTCCTAGCTCACATAAATGACAAGCTACTAGTTAACATAACGGACAAGCTCCTAGCTCACGAAAATGACAAGCTCCTAGCTCATGTAAATGACAAGCTCCTAGTTCATGTAAATGACAAGCTCCTAGTTCATGTAAATGACAAGCTCCTAGTTCAGGTAAATGGCAAGTTCATGTAAAACAGCTTCAAGTAGTTCAGAGCTTTCTGATCAACATAAGCCCAAGAGAAATATTTACACGCAAAAACTGACCGCTACGGTTACACAGACAGCAAAAACTGACCGCTACGGTTACACAGACAGCAAAAACTGACCGCTACGGTTACACAGACAGCAAAAACTGACCGCTACGGTTACACAGACAGCAAAAACTGACCGCTACGGTTACACAGACAGCAAAAACTGACCGCTACGGTTACACAGACAGCAAAAACTGACCGCTACGGTTACACAGTCAGCAAAAACTGACCGGTACGGTTACACAGACAGCAAAAACTGACCGGTACGGTTACACAGACAGCAAAAACTGACCGCTACGGTTACACAGACAGCAAAAACTGACCGCTACGGTTACACAGACAGCAATAAATTTTCTAGTGAGCGACGCCTCTGATAAGGAACTGTACAAAGGCCGGGGTTGACAGAGGTCATGGAACAACGAGCGTCACTGTCACTGCCACTCCCGGGCTTCTCACGACACTCCACTACCTAATACTTACTGAACCTATCACATCTGAGTTTTTAAGACGTGTTGATGCACTCACGGAGGATCGCAGAACGACGATGAGGAAGATGAAACAACTGATGGCTGATACTGTAGAGATTCATCTGAAAAGATCTCACCAATAATATTTGGACAGGCCACGGCAGTCGGGATTCACGGTCGCAGTTGACTTCTGCTGGCTTGTGGTTATGTGAATGCTGACAAAGGATGATATGTGGCTCATATCACAAGTCTAAACACACAGCTCTGTGGAACCTGGCAAAGGGTGATATGTGGCTCATATCACAAGTCTAAACATACAGCTCTGTGGAATCTGGCAAAGGGTGATATGTGGCTCATATCACAAGTCTAAACACGTGGATCTGTAGATGCCGACAAAGGGTATATATGGCTCATATCACAAGTCTAAACACGTGGATCTGTAGATGCCGACAAAGGGTATATGTGGCTCATATCACAAGTCTAAACACGTGGATCTGTAGATGCCGACAAAGGGTATATGTGGCTCATATCACAAGTCTAAACATGTGGTTCTGTGGATGCCGACAAATGGTCGTGTGTGGCTCATATCACAATTCTGAACATATAGCTCTGTGGAAGCTGACAAATGGTCGTATGTAGCTCATATCAAAAGTCTAAACATATGGCTCCTTGGATGCTGACAAAGGGTCGCACGTGGCTCATATGACAGGGCTAAACGTATGGCTCTCTGGATGCTGACAAAGGAACATATGTGGCTCATAAGTCTAAACCAGTGGTTTCCCAATTTTCTCAGGATATAGCCCCCTTCTTCCCAGACCATACCTACAGCACCCCTGAATTTTGTTTCTTTCTCTGCTCTGTTGGAACTGACGATCGTTTGCTCCTCTTTTTCTCTCTTCAAACCCCGACCCCCCCCCCCCAGTTTTAAATGCAGTCAGGGAGCGGAGACGCCTACTTTGTGAGGGAGCAGTGACGCCTACTTTGTGAGGACGCAGTGACGCCTACTTTGTGAGGGAGCAGTGACGCCTACTTTGTGAGGGAGCGGAGACGCCTACTTTGTGAGGGAGCAGTGACGCCTACTTTGTGAGGGAGCAGTGAAGCCTACTATGTGAGGGAGCAGTGACGCCTACTTTGTGAGGGAGCAGTGACGCCTACTTTGTGAGGGAGCAGTGACGCCTACTTTGTGAGGGAGCAGTGACGCCTACTTTGTGACAAACTGGTCAAGTATGATGGTCATCATCACTGTGGGTCTTCCGACACGGTAATATCTACAGATGTCTCGTTGACTGGGAACAGCAGAAGTGGTTGGGGTTTTGTTGTCTACCGAAATGGAAGAGTAGCGGCACAGGGTTCGGGGGCCTTTGAAGTCAGCTCATCAAGCGTGAACTGAGGCTTTGTCGGCGGCAACGGAATGGTTAGTTGCCCATGATGTTAGCTGACTCATGATGTGGTTAGTTGTTCATGATGTTAGCTGACTCATGATGTGGTTAGTTGCTCATGATGTGGTTAGTTGCTCATGATGTTAGCTGACTCATGATGTGGTTAGTTGATCATGATGTTAGCTGACTCATGATGTGGTTAGTTGCTCATGATGTTAGCTGACTCATGATGTGGTTAGTTGCTCATGATGTGGTTAATGGTGTCACTGTGACGGATTCACAGATTAAGTTCCGTGAGACTGAGAAGAAGTTGCTTTGAAAAGAATGAGTTTATCTGTTAAGCCAGTCAAGTGTGACAAGTCCACCATGACTTTACTATCCATGACATGCGAGAATACATGGCAGTGATATGGCAGACAGGCTAAAATAAATGGCAGACTGACAATGGATAAAGGGGACATAGCTAAGGCTGTATTGGACAGACTGCGAAAGAATGAAGAGCGGGAATGGAAGAACAATGTAGCTGTGAAAAGACTGCTGGAGCTAGGATAAACTAAAGGTGATGGCAGGAAATCCGAACTGTGTAGCAGAAAACGCATCGTAAACAACCAACATTTCACAGGAACTGTTATCACACATACTCTTGGCTGGATGCTGCGGCATGCGGTGGGGTATATATGGGGCTGTCCCGAATGCAGTGAATCCAGAGTCTGAATTTTGAACTTTGGTTGAGAATTATACAGAAGACTTTTGTGCCAGTGGTTGTAACTTTATAGCAAGTGACGGGAGAGTGTTAATACAGCAAACTATCACAAGCCTCAAGGGATCCATCAGCTGGAAAATCTGGGAACCCCTGATTATATATTTCTATAGTACCAATTGTTCCAAAGTGATTTTGCAGTATTTGTTCTTATATACTTTTTAGGTTACTCCACGGAGACATCGCGGGAACACCAACTCGGAAGTACACCCCCATGAGTGTTACCAGCATGAGCAGTCGTGTTCTAGTGCTAGAGACTAAGTCATCAGCAAAATATACAGAACCGTCAGTAGAAACAGAAGGAAACTGTTAACTCTTTACTTGTTACCAACATGCACATCTAATCATACTTTGTATTTTGACTGACCGCTGCTGCTGGTGCTGATGATGACGACGACGACTTAAGAAAGTCTTATGTAACATGAGAGTTGAGACTAAATGAGACAATGCACGATACAACGAAGACAAGACTAAATGAGACAATGCACGATACAACGAAGACAAGACTAGATGAGACAATGCACGATACAACGAAGACAAGACTAAATGAGACAATGCACGATACACCGAAGACAAGACTAAATGAGACAATGCACGATACAACGAAGACAAGACTAGATGAGACAATGCAAGATACAACGAAGACAAGACTAGATGAGACAATGCACGAAAGAACGAAGACAAGACTAGATGAGACAATGCACGATACATCGAAGACAAGACTAGATGAGACAATGCACGATACAAAGAAGACAAGACTAGATGAGACAATGCACGATACAACGAAGACAAGACTAGATGAGACAATGCACCATACAACAAGACAAAACTAGATGAGACAATGCACGATACAACGAAGACAAGACTAGATGAGACAATGCACCATACATCGAAGACAAGACTAGATGAGACAATGCACGATACAACGAAGACAAGACTAGATGAGACAATGCACCATACAACGAAGACAAGACTAAATGAGAAAATGCACGATACAACGAAGACAAGACTAGATGAGACAATGCAAGATACAACGAAGACAAGACTAGATGAGACAATGCACGAAAGAACGAAGACAAGACTAGATGAGACAATGCACGATACATCGAAGACAAGACTAGATGAGACAATGCACGATACAAAGAAGACAAGACTAGATGAGACAATGCACGATACAACGAAGACAAGACTAGATGAGACAATGCACCATACAACAAGACAAAACTAGATGAGACAATGCACGATACAACGAAGACAAGACTAGATGAGACAATGCACCATACATCGAAGACAAGACTAGATGAGACAATGCACGATACAACGAAGACAAGACTAGATGAGACAATGCACCATACAACAAGACAAAACTAGATGAGACAATGCACGATACAACGAAGACAAGACTAGATGACACAATGCACCATACAACAAGACAAGACTAGATGAGACAATGCACCATACAACAAGACAAGACTAGATGAGACAATGCACCATACAACAAGACAAAACTAGATGAGACAATGCACGATACAACGAAGACAAGACTAGATGAGACAATGCACCATACAACAAGACAAGACTAGATGAGACAATGCACCATACAACAAGACAAGACTAGATGAGACAATGCACCATACAACAAGACAAAACTAGATGAGACAATGCACGATACAACGAAGACAAGACTAGATGAGACAATGCACCATACAACAAGACAAGACTAGATGAGACAATGCACGATACAACAAGACAAGACTAGATGAGACAATGCACCATACAACAAGACAAAACTAGATGAGACAATGCACCATACAACAAGACAAGACTAGATGAGACAATGCACCATACAACAAGACAAGACTAGATGAGACACTGCACGATACAACAAGACAAGACCAGATGAGACAATGTACGATACAACAAGACAAAACTAGATGAGACAATGCACCATACAACAAGACAAGACTAGATGACACAATGCACCACAGAACAAGACAAGACTAGATGAGACAATGCACCATACAACAAGACAAGACTAGACGAGACAATGCACGATACAACAAGACAAGACTAGATGAGACAATGCACGATACAACAAGACAAGACTAGATGAGACAATGCACGATACAGCGAAGACAAGACTAGATGAGACAATGCACGATACAACGAAGACAAGACTAGATGAGACAATGCACGATACAGCGAAGACAAGACTAGATGAGACAATGCACGATACAACGAAGACAAGACTAGATGAGACACTGCACGATACAGCGAAGACAAGACTAGATGAGACAATGCACGATACAGCGAAGACAAGACTAGATGAGACAATGCACGATACAGCGAAGACAAGACTAGATGAGACAATGCACGATACATCGAAGACAAGACTAGATGAGACAATGCACGATACACCGAAGACAAGACTAGATGAGACAATGCACGATACAGCGAAGACAAGACTAGATGAGACAATGCACGATACAGCGAAGACAAGACTAGATGAGACAATGCACGATACATCGAAGACAAGACTAGATGAGACAATGCACGATACACCGAAGACAAGACTAGATGAGACAATGCACGATACACCGAAGACAAGACTAAATGAGAATGCACGATACAACAAGACAAGACTAGATGAGACAATGCACGATACACCGAAGACAAGACTAAATGAGAATGCACGATACAACAAGACAAGACTAGATGAGACAATGCACGATACACCGAAGACAAGACTAAATGAGAATGCACCATACAACAAGACAAGACTAGATGAGACAATGCACGATACAACAAGACAAGACTAGATGAGACAATGCACGATACAACAAGACAAGACTAGATGAGACAATGCACGATACAACGAAGACAAGACTAGATGAGACAATGCACGATACAACGAAGACAAGACTAAATGAGACAATGCACGATACAGCGAAGACAAGACTAGATGAGACAATGCACGATACAGCGAAGACAAGACTAGATGAGACAATGCACGATACAACGAAGACAAGACTAGATGAGACACTGTACGATACAGCGAAGACAAGACTAGATGAGACAATGCACGATACAGCGAAGACAAGACTAGATGAGACAATGCACGATACAGCGAAGACAAGACTAGATGAGACAATGCACGATACAGCGAAGACAAGACTAGATGAGACAATGCACGATACACCGAAGACAAGACCAGATGAGACAATGCACGATACAACGAAGACAAGACTAGATGAGACAATGCACGATACAGCGAAGACAAGACTAGATGAGACAATGCACGATACACCGAAGACAAGACTAAATGAGAATGCACGATACACCGAAGACAAGACTAAATGAGAATGCACGATACAACGAAGGCAAGACTAGATGAGACAATGCACGATACAACGAAGACAAGACTAGATGAGACAATGCACGATACAGCGAAGACAAGACTAAATGAGAATGCACGATACACCGAAGACAAGACTAAATGAGAATGCACGATACAACGAAGACAAGACTAGGTGAGACAATGCACGATACACCGAAGACAAGACTAGATGAGACAATGCACGATACAACGAAGACAAGACTAGATGAAACAATGCACGATACACCGAAGACAAGCTGTAATGAAAATCCTCGCATAATAAGTCAAAATGTTATTACTACAATCAGATTTCCCCCCCCCCCCTTTTCGTTACAGACTAGCAGAGAAATGCTTTAGATTGTGCCGGAAAGTACAAGCAGTTTTTTTTAAACTTCCTCACATTTCCACAGACATGACGTCAGCTATGTATGAGTGTGAGCGCGAGTATCTGTGCGTGAGTACGCGCGTTTGTGCGTGCGGGTGAATTCTATTTGCTGGTACTTTGTCTCAAGGTACAGTTTCCCACGATGCAGACGTAGCAGCTATTGAGAGCAGTCTACTAAAAGGTGTACCAGAGATGCTTAAGCTGAGCAAGGAAAAACTAGTGTCAGGACTGTAATCTACTTTACAACAGACGATATGCTGTAAGTTCAGAACAGAGAGAGAGTGTGTGTGAGAGAGAGAGAGAGAGAGAGAGAGAGAGAGAGAGAGAGAGAGAGAAGATACCATTAAAAGTTCAGTGGGACAGAGACAACAGACTTCAGACAGAGCTTCACAGAGCAAACAGAAAGGCACAAGTCGAACAACAAAAGAAGACTTGCTGCAGAGAGCTCTACGTTATCTAAAACATTACAGAGTTTCAAACAAAACTAGCAACAGCTTTATTAATTAACAAGCACGCAGCTGTAACGTTTTAGGTTACACCTTTCATTCTTACAAAAACATACAGGACAAAGAAATACAAAAAGAAGAGGAAATCTAACTTCACACTTTCCCTATTTCTTTGTCCTGTATGTTTTTGTAAGAATTACGGAGTAAATAAATCAAAACGTTACAATTGCGTGCTTGCTAATTATTACAGCTGTTCTTAGTTTTGTTTTAAATTGTAACATTTTCTTATCACAGTTTTACTGCTGTTGTGGGAGAAAAGGGTACAAAGATCTGAACAAATGTTGGGAGAGAGAGAATGATACAAAGATATGAACAAATGCTGAGAGAGAGAATGGTACAAAGATATGAACAAATGCTGAGAGAGAGAACGATACAAAACGAAAGATTTAACTTAAAGGCTGCATTTTCTCCGGTCAGATTAAACTTGAGGAGCCTAATACAGAGAGAATACACACAGTATTAGGTACACTGCACTCAATGTAACAATACAACTAACAGAGAAGACAGAATACACACAGTATTAGGTACACTGCACTCAATGTAACAATACAACTAACACAGAAGACAGAATACACACAGTATTAGGTACACTGCACTCAATGTAACAATACAACTAACACAGAAGACAGAATACACACAGTACTAGGTACACTGCACTCAATTAACAATACAACTAACAGAGAAGACAGAATACACACAGTATTAGGTACACTGCACTCAATGTAACAATACAACTAACAGAGAAGACAGAATACACACAGTATTAGGTACACTGCACTCAATGTAACAATACAACTAACAGAGAAGACAGAATACACACAGTATTAGGTACACTGCACTCAATGTAACAATACAACTAACAGAGAAGACAGAATACACACAGTATTAGGTACACTGCACTCAACGTAACAATACAACTAACAGAGAAGACAGAATACACACAGTATTAGGTACACTACACTCAGTGTAACAATACAAGTAACAGAGAAGACAGAATACACACAGTACTGCACTCAGTGTACCAATACAAGTAACAGAGAAGAGAGAATACACACAGTTCTGGGTACACTAGACTCAGTGTACCAATACAAGTAACAGAGAAGAAAGGTAGGGCTAGCTCTTAAACCTCATTAACTGAAGTGTAAGCAAAGTCTCACATTTTGGCAAAAAGCCAGAAAAGTGTCACGGGAGCAGGATACGGACGATCCACGCGAGGACACAAATGCTAGCAGTAACTGGAGAAACTAAACATGCTAGCAGTAACTGGAGAAATTAAACACGCTAGCAGTAACTGGAGAAATTAAACATGCTAACAGTAACTGGAGAAATTAGCAGTAACTGGAGATATTAAACATGTTAGCAGTAACTGGGGATATTAAACACGCTAGCAGTAACTGGAGAAATTAAACACGCTATCAGTAACTGGAGATATTAAACACGCTAGAAGTAACTGAAGATATTAAACACGTTAGCAGTAACTGGGGAAATTAAACACGCTAGCAGTAATTGGATATATTAATCTAAGACCTACAACTGATCGAACAAGTCACTTGTCCCTGATCAGATACAACAGTTCTTTCCCCTTGTCAAGTTCATACAACTACTACTTAAGTTAGCTTCTGAGACAGGTCGCGCCCACAGGTTGGGGAAGAGAAAGGATAGGAAGAAGAGAGAGAAAGAGAGGAGGGAGAGACAGTGTGAGAGCTATTCTGTCTCAAATGGTTTCAGCAGAGCTAGTAAGTTAACTGTTATATCATTGTTTCTTTCACCCTAGCTTCAGTTCCAACACTCCAACAGTGGTAGAGAGAGGAGGAATCAGGACTTAACATAGTGGTGGAGAGAGGGAGAGTCAGGACTTAACATAGTAGTGGGGAGAGGGAGAGTCAGGACGTAACATAGTGGTGGAGAGAGGAGGAATCAGGACTTAACATAGTGGTGGAGAGAGGGAGAGTCAGGACGTAACATAGTGGTGGAGAGAGGGAGAGTCAGGACGTAACATAGTGGTGGAGAGATGGAGAGTTAGGACTTAACACAGTGGCAGATAGAGAGGGAGTCAAGATTTAACACAGTGATGGAGAGAGGTAGAGTCAGGACTAAATACAGCGGTGGAGAGAGGTAGAGTCAGGACTTAACACAGTGGTGGAGAGAGGTAGAGTCAGGACTAAACACAGCGGTGGAGAGAGGGGGAGTCAGGACTTAACACAGTGGTGGAGAGAGACGGAGTCAGAACTTAACACAGTGGTGGAGAGAGAAGGAGTCAGAACTTAACACAGTGGTGGAAAGAGGGGGAGTCAGAACTTAACACACTGGTGGAAAGAGGGGGAGTCAGGACTTAACAGGGAGAAAATTATTTAACATGAAGGAAAATAAAGTCTAAATGTTACAACTTAACATGGAATGGAGGAAAGTCTAAATGTTGCAACCTAACATGGAATGGAGGAAAGTCTAAATGTTGCAAACTAACATGGAATGAAGACAAGTCTAAATGTTGCAACTCAACATGGAATGAAGAAAAGTATAAATGTTACAACTTTACATGGAGTGAAGGAATGTATAAGTGTTACAACTTTACATGGAGTGAAAGAATGTATAATTGTTACAACTTTACATGGAATGAAGAAAAGTCTAAATGTTACAATTTAACGGGGATATAACATGCTGTAAATAACTATTATAGTTATGTCATACACCTGTGTTTATTCTGAACATGCTCGACTCACTGCTTTGATAACTGAGCTGTTTAAACTGATAGTACAGAAGATTAGTTCGCAATATTTCTCAGACTGTGGCCCTTTAAGACAATACAGTGGTAAGACAATACAGTAGCAAGACAATACTGTAGTAAGACAATACAGTGGTATGACAAAACAGTAGTAAGACAATACAGTAGTACGACAATATAGTGGTAAGACAATACAGTAGTAAGACAATACAGTGGTAAGACAATACAGTGGTAAGACAATACAGTGGTAAGACAATACAGTGGTAAGCCAATACAGTGGTAAGACAATACAGTAGTAAGACAATACAGTGGTCAGACAATACAGTGGTAAGACAATACAGTGGTCAGACAATACAGTGGTAAGGCGTTTTTCACTCCCTTTCTATAATCCCAGCCACTTAGTACTTTTTTAAATCAGATGTTTTGGTATTCCACACAATTTATACATGCTGTGCGGACCTCCACATAATCCTTGGCGGTTCCTCACATGCCCTGGCGTAGCTCTCAGCTTGGGAACCGCATTTATAGAAGATTTTTTTCCCTTCCAGTTCACGACATCTCAGTGTACTCGCTCTGTCCCTGGCAATTTCCACCCTGTGTCCTTCTGTAAGACAATCATTGGCATTCACAGCTTTACTGTCCTATATAAAGCTTCGTCGATCTTCCTTCAATATAATTCTAGACCAGATCTATTTGTTCTTGTACATCCAAGCGTTTTTTTGCCAGCTTGTCTAGCTCAAAAATTCCCGGCCACGACCAATCTTCGTGCGCTAAATCTGGCTCTAAAATGCTGGCCATCAATCGGGGTAACACCAATATTCACCATAATGCACTCTGCCGGTACAAAAACCTGGCCTATTGGTACGACACTACAGGGAAATGGATCTCCGATGACTGGTCTGTCACAGTCAATCATTACTGCCACAGTAACTCTGTTACAGCTTTCACACACCAGTAAGTGATAGACGAGCTGAATGTAATGGAAAGTTCTGAATACATTAGTAGACCGTGGTTTTCTGGGCGGCCACATGAACGATCACATCAAAGATTTACACGTCTGCCACCTACAGCGATGTTTAATGCTAAGTTTGACTGAAAGAGGTTCTCAAAATAAGGTGCAGATTTTATTTTTGCTTTCATTTTTCATGACACTCCTCCGTGTCCATATGTTACTAAAAATAGCCCAAAACGAAAGGGATGTAATCCCTGTAATATTTTAGACTTTTCTGCTTTCTCTTCCCTTTCCCCTGTTTAATTTTTTTTTTCTAAATAATGATTAAACATTTCTTTGACATTATTTCCTTTTCCAAGCTTTAAGTTGTAAGTTTTACTAAATCTCGAGCCCTATGCCCTTTGCAAATTTCACATACGATTTCAAGTGTGAAACCAATATCAATCGAGAGGCAATCAGGAGAGGTGTTTTGGGGACATGTTAATGAATGAATGAATATCTGGCGTTACTGGCCATCAACTCTCAATGTTTTAAACAAGTCGAAAGACTCATTAATCAAACCATCATGTGCTTATATTTCTCTCTCAATAATTCTCTAATCAAGCCACCAAATCTTCTCTCTCAATAATTCTCTAATAAAGCCACCAAATTTTCTCTCTCAATAATTCTCTAATCAAGCCACCATATCTTCTCTCTCAATAATTCTCTAATCAAGCTACCATATCTTCTCTCTCAATAATTATCTAATCGCCCCACCAAATCTTCTCTCTCAATAATTCTCTAATCAAGCCACCAAATCTTCTCTCTCAATAATTCTCTAATAAAGCCACCAAATCTTCTCTCTCAATAATTCTCTAATAAAGCCACCAAATCTTCTCTCTCAATAATTCTCTAATCAAGCCACCAAATCTTCTCTCTCAATAATTCTCTAATCAAGCCACCAAATCTTCTCTCTCAATAATTCTCTAATCAAGCCACCAAATCCTCTCTCAATAATTCTCTAATCAAGCCACCAAATCTTCTCTCTCAATAATTCTCTAATCAAGCCACCAAATCTTCTCTCTCAATAATTCTCTAATCTAGCCACCAAATCTTCTCTCTCAATAATTCTCTAATCAAGCCACCAAATCTTCTCTCTCAATAATTCTCTAATCAAGCCACCATATCTCTCTCTCTCTCTCAATAATTCTCTAATCAAGCCACCATATCTCTCTCTTCTCGCCTACAGCCATTTCTTCTCATTGCCTGAGCTCGCACGTCCCTCAAGACAAATGGACTTCCCCAGATTCCCGGTATATCTGTGGCCGTGGATGACGAACTGAGGAACCCATGTTCTCTTTCATGGAGACGCAAATGGTTTCATTAGTATCGCCTTGCTCTGGGCGTGGCGCCGAATTTAGACACACCCGCGGGGGTTTGGCTTTAGTATGCGGGACTAAGCCAATTTAGTGAGCTATTCTTGTTAGTCTGGAATTTGTCACAAGATCAACTTCCGTCTACACAAACTTCAACAACATCGATAAAGCCGGGGGGGGGGGGGGGGGAGGGAGAGAGAGAAGAGCCACAAATGATAACATGGCTAAAAAACTGTACGTAACCTTTGAGAGAGAGAGCCACAAACTGTATGTAACCCTTAAGAGAGAGTGAGAGAGAAGAGCCACAAACTGTATGTAACCCTTAAGAGAGAGTGAGAGTGAAGAGCCACAAACTGTATGTAACCCTTAAGAGAGAGTGAGAGTGAAGAGCCACAAACTGTATGTAACCCTTAAGAGAGAGAGAGGAGCCACAAACTGTATGTAACCCTTAAGAGAGAGAGAGAGAGAGAGGAGCCACAAACTGTATGTAACCCTTAAGAGAGAGAGAGAAGAGCCACAAACTGTATGTAACCCTTAAGAGAGAGTGAGAGAGAAGAGCCATAAACTGTATGTAACCCTTAAGAGAGAGTGAGAATGAAGAGCCACAAACTGTATGTAACTCTTAAGAGAGAGAGAGAGAAGAGCCACAAACTGTATGTAACCCTTAAGAGAGAGAGAGAAGAGCCACAAACTGTATGTAACCCTTAAGAAAGAGAGAGAGAGAAGAGCCACAAACTGTATGTAACTCTTAAGAGAGAATGAGAGAGAAGAGCCACAAACTGTATGTAACCCTTAAGAGAGAGAGAGAGAGAGAGAGAGAAGAGCCACAAACTGTATGTAACCCTTAAGAGAGAGAGAGAGAGAGAGAGAGAGAGAGAGAGAAGAGCTACAAACTGTATGTAACCCTTAAGAGAGAGGAGAGAGAGAGAGAAGACCCACAAACTGTATGTAACCCTTAAGAGAGAGAGAGAGAGAGAGAAGAGCCACAAACTGTATGTAACCCTTAAGAGAGAGAGAGAGAGAGAAGAGCCACAAACTGTATGTAACCCTTAAGAGAGAGAGAGAGAGAGAGAAGACCCACAAACTGTATGTAACCCTTAAGAGAGAGAGAGAGAGAGAGAGAGAGAGAGAAGACTCACAAACTGTATGTAACCCTTAAGAGAGAGAGAGAGAGAGAGAGAGAGAGAGAGAAGACTCACAAACTGTATGTAACCCTTAAGAGAGAGAGAGAGAGAGAGAGAGAGAGAGAGAGAGAAGACTCACAAACTGTATGTAACCCTTAAGAAAATGACGGAAGAAAAAAAAAAGCTGAAAATGTCACTGTTTAACTTTACCCCAATTCAAGAAAACATCTCATTTCTAAAATGCTCCGAGTTCTGGAGACAAGCATGACCCTTACTTCAATGTTACTCCCCTAAGAGTTAACACAAAGACAACCACGTAACTCTGTAATAACTAATAATGTACAAACAATACGCTCTTTTAAACCCACACACACACACACACAATACATCCACACCCAAACTCGGATGCGCAATCAAAACAACAACAGTCCCCCCCCCCCCCCCCCCGTTCTTGTTTAGAACTGAACATTCCTTGTGACTACTATTCACACACTTTACCACTGCACCACGTGTTTAACATAGCTCTCAGTTCTTCTTCTTCTTCTTCGTTGCTGCTGTCGCTGTCGTTTTTCCGACGCTGATTCTGGCCTGACATATAAACTCTGATGATGTTTCCACAGACATGATGTTTTCCTGCAACTTTTCTATAAGGCTCACATACGAAAGTGGGAACAGATTTTTAAGAAGAAAATAAATCTCTTCCGTCAATGGGCAGAAACTAAAATATCAACTTTAGAATCTCACGCAAACTGAATTAACTGTAAATCTTAAAACTTTCGAAAGTTTTGGTAATTTATGTGAAACTTCTGAAAAAAATACATATGAATGCTATTCTTTTGGAATATCGCAATAGGTTAAAAAAAAAAGTACCAGTTACGCGCATACGTGTAACTAAAAACACCATAATACAGATAGGAAATGTCCCGTTTTCAAGTGACGCACCTGTCAAATATACAACGGCTAAATGTGTAGTTTTAAAATGGCGACTAGCACAGAAAACACCAAACAGAAAGTCTTGGATTTCTGTTTCAAGAAGAGTGTGGGGAGCAATGCGACGACGCCATGAATCACGTAACCTTAATTGTTAGTACTTCACTGGTCCACCGGAGTTACACTCAACACTACGGTAACTCTAAAGAAATTAAGACACATAATTTTATATCCATTTATACGCAATTATATTTTTGTAAGCATGATTCTCTATCAACATTTATTGTTTTAATGTGTAGACGAGCCGTGTATCATCATCATCATCATCACTAAGAGCAACATAAATAACGACTTTAAAATGCAAAGAAGCAACATGCTCATTCTGCAAAAATGTTAATTTGTTGTAGGTCCGTGTACGCCCAAACCAGTGTGACCAAGATATATACAGGTTGAGAACCGCTGCAGAATGACAGGCACACGAAGTACATGCGAGAGAACTGAAAGACGGCCGTAGAAAGGGCTCAACAAACAAAGCCAATACAAGACCTGAATATTACCCAGGCAATTACTTCCTCCCTGCCTCCATATTGTCCGTATTTGGTCCGAGTTAGAGTCAGTCAGTATCACTACCTGCGGGCCAGACGCAAACAAGGATCACCTAATTACAAACAAACAGCACTAGGAGAGAAGGGGCGTGTGCTGAGGCCACGTGGCAGAATGCGAGGAGAAGATATGTATGGTCACATGACTACTCATATAATACACGTCATCGTCGTCTTCTTGATCGTCGTTATCATCGTATTCGTTGTCATCATCACTATCCATCACCATTGTCATTATCGCAGCGGTTCTTATCACCATCATCATCATCATCACTTACCACTGTTATCATCGTAGTCTTTGCATGATCATCATCATTATTCATTCATTCATTAACACGGTCATGATCGTAGATGTTGTCACCATCATCATATCATCCACATCATCGGAACAGCGAAGAGTGACTCCTTCCTTGTTGGTCCACAGCCTCATGTTTGCCCCCTAATAAAAGATTTCACCTCTTCCATATAACTTTTTTTTTAATGCTTTCTGCGAACTGTTGAGTTTTCTGAAAGTGTACAAGAAATTTTGAGAGAGGGTGATAGGACGGGAGAGGGCGGAGTTCAAACCTGGCTATTACTGTACTACACTTTATGCTCTTTGTATATTACGGATATACCGATGTGTAAACATACTTTAGCCCAAATATACTTCCAGGCTGTCACTGATTTCATAATACATTAAAAATATTACAGCAACAGAAAGGTCTCAGTCAGTCAGTCATTTGCATGTCCCTTGCGGAACTTAACCTCCCTAACAGCTCTCCTGTAGGCTTCTCGCTTGTAAGCAAGATGCCCTGCTGCTGATGCATTTATCTGCAGATTATCAACGATGTCTTGCATCCATCTTCGCCTTGGTCTTCCTCTCTTTCTTTTTTCCCATTATGTACCATTCCAAGAATGCCTTCTCTAAATTATCATGACGTTTAATGTGTCCAAAGTATTTAAGTTTTCTCTGTTTAATCATCTTTACTAGCCAGCCTTCAAAGTTCTTGTAGTATGGATATACTTGTTCTTTTCTGTGTCCATGATATTTGAAGAACTCTTCTGTAGCATTTAAAGGGATTTATGTGTTTCTCAGCTGTTTTGTTGAGTGTCCAGGTATCACAGGCATATGTTGCGATGGGAAAGATGCATTCCCTTAAAAATCTTATTTTTGTAGTTCTGTCTGTTCCTCTCCACAGATTCTTTAGTTGTTTTACTTTCTGAAGAGCGATACGTGTCCTTTTTAATCTCCCTCACTGTATCTCCATTATTAGTTAGTAGTGATCCAAGATATTCAAAATTCTCCAACTCTTCCACATTTTCCTCATTGATACATATTTCAGCTCTCTTATTTATTTTGTCAGTTGTCATCAATTTAGTTTTGCATTAAGATAGAGGTTTTGCTCTTCGCTGTTCTTACGAACTGACATAATTAGTTTTTCCATTCCTTTTTTTTTTTTGTGTTGTGGACAGTAACACTGTGTCATCAGCATATCTAATCTCTGGTATTTCATAACCTCCAATTTTTATGGCATCGTAATATCCTTTGCCTACATCTTCTCTAACATTCCTTATTATATTTTCAGTATACAAGTTAAATAAGTAATGCGACAGTATGCACCCCTGACGGACCCCTTGTTTTATGCCAAACCAAGTTGTTGTTTCACCATTTATTCTTACTGCTGCCTGTTGGTCTAGTTACAGCAGTGATATTAATTGTATTACATGTGTTGGAAAATCCCATTTTTTCCATTATTTCCCAAAGTTTCTGGTGTTGTACACAATCAAATACCTTTGAATAGTCTATAAAAAATAAATATAGATTCACATTAAATTCTCTGGTCTATTTACTAAAATATAAAAACCTATGTCTCAACTTTCTTTACCTAGCGAGGAACACTGTGACAAAAAAAAACTATCGTTTCTGACATTCTTGGAGTACCATACTTATAACAGATCTATAGCTTTAACTATTCCGGACACTCTTGGTGTACTAAACGTACAGCAAGTCTTACAGCTTTAACCATTTCTAACACTACTGGTGCACTATACTTTATATCACGCCGTAAAGCTTTGTTTCTGATACTAATGATGCACCATACGAAATGTTCCGGTAATTAAAATGTATGTTCACGTAAACCAAGGCGGCGAGAAATCATAATTAAATAATGAATCACGTGATAACAGCGCTTCAAGAAACTTACATCATTTTTCTCCATGCCAATAACGCTGATTTTTTTTTAGAGTTGTTTTTTTCTTTTCTTTTCAAAACAGCCATCAGCCTGCCCGTTGTGTAGAACTTGTGATGTGGATGATGTTCCAGGCTGAGCAGATGATTTACCTTCCGGGTTCAGCCGATGATGAGCGTGACGTAAGGACGGGCAGGATAATAGACCGGGTGATGTGGTGGTTAGCAAGTAAACGTCCAAGCTCCGAACATGATGGTAGTTTTTACTGACCAGATCTGACCTGTTTTCTTCTTGTTAACAACTTGTTTCAAACGTCATCAAACATCGGTCTTCTTCAAATTATGTTTTCTTTTCTTATAGCAATTCTTCTTCTTCTTACTCCAGGAACTGTTAGAAGCAGGGGGCGGGTTGTGAAGGTTGTTGAAGTAGAGCATCGTGTCAGCTTTGGGGGGGGGGGGGGGGAGATGTGAAGGTGTTGAAGCAGAGCATCGTGTCAGCTTTGGGGGGGGAGGAGATGTGAAGGTGTTGAAGCAGAGCATCGTGTCAGCTTTGGGGGGGGGGGGGGGGGAGATGTGAAGGTGTTGAAGCAGAGCATCGTGTCAGCTTTGGGGGGGGGGGGATGTGAAGGGTTGAAGCAGAGCATCGTGTCAGCTTTGGGGGGGGGGGGAATGTGAAGGTGTTGAAGCAGAGCACCGTGTCAGCTTTGAGGGGGGGGGGATGTGAAGGTATTGAAGCAGAGCATCGTGTCAGCTTTGGGGGGGGGGGATGTGAAGGTGTTGAAGCAGAGCATCGTGTCAGCTTTGGGGGGGGGGGGGAATGTGAAGGTGTGAAGTAGAACATCGTGTCAGCTTTGGGGGGGGGGGGATGTGAAGGTGTTGAAGTAGAACATCGTGTCAGCTTTGGGGGGGGGGGAATGTGAAGGTGTTGAAGTAGAGCATCGTGTCAGCTTGGGGGGGGGGAATGTGAAGGTGTTGAAGTAGAACATCGTGTCAGCTTGGGGGGGGGGGGGGAATGTGAAGGTGTTGAAGTAGAACATCGTGTCAGCTTGGGGGGGGGGAATGTGAAGGTGTTGAAGTAGAGCATCGTGTCAGCTTGGGGGGGGGGGAATGTGAAGGTGTTGAAGTAGAGCATCGTGTCAGCTTGGGGGGGGAATGTGAAGGTGTTGAAGTAGAGCATCGTGTCAGCTTTGGGGGGGGGGAATGTGAAGGTGTTGAAGCAGAGCATCGTGTCAGCTTTGGGGGAGGGGGGATGTGAAGGTGTTGAAGCAGAGCATCGTGTCAGCTTTGGGGGAGGGGGGATGTGAAGGTGTTGAAGCAGAGCATCGTGTCAGCTTTGGGGGAGGGGGATGTGAAGGTGTTGAAGCAGAGCATCGTGTCAGCTTTGGGGGAGGGGGGATGTGAAGGTGTTGAAGCAGAGCATCGTGTCAGCTTTGGGGGAGGGGGGATGTGAAGGTGTTGAAGCAGAGCATCGTGTCACCTTGGGGGGAGGGGGATGTGAAGGTGTTGAAGCAGAGCGTCGTGTCAGATTTGGGGGAGGGGGGATGTGAAGGTGTTGAAGCAGAGCATCGTGTCAGATTTGGGGGAGGGGGATGTGAAGGTGTTGAAGCAGAGCATCGTGTCAGCTTTGGGGGAGAGCTGTGAAGGTGTTGAAGTAGAGCATCGTGTCAGCTTTGGGGGGAGCTGTGAAGGGTTGAAGTAGAGCATCGTGTCAGCTTTGGGGGAGAGCTGTGAAGGTGTTGAAGCAGAGCATCGTGTCAGCTTTGGGGGAGAGCTGTGAAGGTGTTGAAGCAGAGCATCGTGTCAGCTTGGGGGGGGGGGGATGTGAAGGTCTTGAAGCAGAACATCGTGTCAGCTTGGGGGGGGGGATGTGAAGGTGTTGAAGCAGAACATCGTGTCAGCTTTGGGGGGGGGGATGTGAAGGTGTTGAAGCAGAACATCGTGTCAGCTTGGGGGGGGGGGGATGTGAAGGTGTTGAAGCAGAACATCGTGTCAGCTTGGGGGGGGGGGGGATGTGAAGGTGTTGAAGCAGAACATCGTGTCAGCTTTGGGGGGGGGGGGATGTGAAGGTGTTGAAGCAGAGCATCGTGTCAGCTTGGGGGGGGGGGGATGTGAAGGTGTTGAAGCAGAGCATCGTGTCAGCTTGGGGGGGGGGATGTGAAGGTGTTGAAGCAGAACATCGTGTCAGCTTGGGGGGGGGGGGGATGTGAAGGTGTTGAAGCAGAACATCGTGTCAGCTTGGGGGGGGGGATGTGAAGGTGTGAAGCAGAGCATCGTGTCAGCTTGGGGGGGGGGGATGTGAAGGTCTTGAAGCAGAACATCGTGTCAGCTTTGGGGGAGGGGGGATGTGAAGGTGTTGAAGCAGAGCATCGTGTCAGATGGGGGGGGGATGTGAAGGTGTTGAAGCAGAGCATCGTGTCAGCTTTGGGGGGGGGGGGATGTGAAGGTCTTGAAGCAGAACATCGTGTCAGCTTTGGGGGAGGGGGGATGTGAAGGTGTTGAAGCAGAGCATCGTGTCAGATTTGGGGGAGGGGGGATGTGAAGGTGTTGAAGCAGAGCATCGTGTCAGCTTGTGGGCGGGATGTGGCGGCTTTTTTTTCAGACCCAGAGTGAAACTACAACCAGGGGGCATGCAGTACTTCTTTACCAGACTCCATAACCCCGGGGACTATGGTGATCCCTACTGCGTTAGTCAGGCCAGGCCTATTACACGGAGAGATGGGACAGGGTCTTGTTCAGCTTTGGTTCGCCAACCACGACGCTAAACATGTCAGCTATGGACCGCTAATGGCCACAAACGGCCCACTGGTAAAAAATATTCTTCACAATTTATTACTGGAAGCATCCTTTACATATAAAACGCCGGCAAGCGAACAGCGCTTACACAAACAGCCGGCAGCGAAATGAAAGCTGTCGGGCTATAGTAGCGGATATATGTATAACGACATCAGAGCTTTTCCGAGCAGGACCCAGCGACTCAACAAGCGCTCTGTTTTGTCTGCTTTCCGCATGTTTATACAAACACAGCACACAACAGAAGGGGCTCGGCTCTGGCCACGACGAGATCGTTATGTCCCTACGTGTGTTCTCAAGTCTTTCTTGTATCTGTTGCCTTCCACTCCATTCAAGCCCGGGTCAAGTCTTGTATTCCTGGCACCAAGTAAGCATCCTATATCGTCTTATCATCTTTTACCGACAGCTGTGTACGCTCGTGTGCGCGTATGTAGTGCAATCCGACGTGCCTCTTTATCTTCAGAAACTGCTTCCTCCTCGACACCAGCATATCGAGTATCCATTTGTAGGACTGGGTCGATCACATAATGCTGATGGTGGGATCTGAACCACAGACGTATGGATGAGATGGCAGGTCATTATTTACTAAACAAATCGCAACCCCAGTTTACTGTTTACACCGCAGATATTCACAGAGTGCTCTAAAACGCACAGTTAAACCATCGCCAGTCTCTAAGGACGCATGATTAATGTCTGAAATATTCTCACTATCCTTTGTTTCCCCCAGATTTCAGGAAAAACAGGACACGCCCCTGAATTTGTCACAAATCTTTCGTGTTTAGTCACCAAATCACGACACCAACAGCCCGTTAAAGTCGGCTCATCGAGCTACGCAAACTTTAAACTGTGGTGATAGCAACCAGACGCTAAGCCCTGCCCCCCCCCCCCCCCCCCCCCCCCCCCACAAAGCGCTCAGGGATACCAGTGAAACGCACGAAAGGCGAACAGGTGAAATGGATGAGCTCTCAAGTCGTGGGAGCATTTACGCCACAAAAAATCTGCTCCCCTGCCCTGTTAGTCAATATAAGGGAGATCAAACCAATGATGAGGAGCAAGGCAATACAAACTTATATGTCCACGTCTCTGATGACCGGACAGATATATTACACAAACACGTGTAAGAGAAGGATCGCTAGATGTGATATACTGTGATTTACAACGCTTACAAAACAACCATCTCGCCATATAAACGTCAGAGATGTGCTGGTTGTTTTTGCTTTCATTTCTTTTCCCTTCATCTTCACGGTCACGTCAGGCATTCTGTGATGCGACATTTTAAAAGATTCTGAGTAGTTTGGAGTCAAACTGTACACTTCATATCATCATCATCGTCGTCGCCATCATCATCATCATCACCGTCGTCGCCATCATCATCATCACCGTCGCCAAGTCCTGTGCCCGGGAGACGTAAACAAGAATGCCTATGAAAAGATCCTGACCCCCTGTGCTTCCTATCAGCTCAGGGAACTTCCTATCAGCTCAGGGAACTTCCTATCAGCTCAGAGAACTTACTATCAGCTCAGGGAACTTCCTATCAGCTCAGAGAACTTACTATCAGCTCAGGGAACTTCCTATCAGCTCAGGGAACTTCCTATCAGCTCAGGGAACTTCCTATCAGCTCAGAGAACTTACTATCAGCTCAGGGAACTTCCTATCAGCTCAGGGAACTTCCTATCAGCTCAGGGAACTTCCTATCAGCTCAGGAAACTTCCTATCAGCTCAGGGAACTTCCTATCAGCTCAGGGAACTTCCTATCAGCTCAGGGAACTTCCTATCAGCTCAGGGAACTTCCTATCAGCTCAGGGAACTTCCTATCAGCTCAGAGAACTTACTATCAGCTCAGGGAACTTCCTATCAGCTCAGGGAACTTCCTATCAGCTCAGGGAACTTCCTATCAGCTCAGGGAACTTCCTATCAGCTCAGAGAACTTCCTATCAGCTCAGGGAACTTCCTATCAGCTCAGGGAACTTCCTATCAGCTCAGGGAACTTACTATCAGCTCAGGGAACTTACTATCAGCTCAGAGAACTTACTATCAGCTCAGAGAACTTCCTATCAGCTCAGGGAACTTCCTATCAGCTCAGGGAACTTCCTATCAGCTCAGGGAACTTCCTATCAGCTCAGGGAACTTCCTATCAGCTCAGGGAACTTCCTATCAGCTCAGGGAACGTCCTATCAGCTCAGAGAACTTCCTATCAGCTCGGGGAACGTCCCATCAGCTCAGGGAACTTCCTATCAGCTCAGGGAACGTCCCATCAGCTCAGGGAACTTCCTATCAGCTCAGAGAACTTACTATCAGCTCAGAGAACTTACTATCAGCTCAGATAACTTCCTATCAGCTCAGGAAACTTCCTATCAGTTCAGGGAACTTCCTATCAGCTCAGAGAACTTCCTATCAGCTCAGGGAACTTCCTATCAGCTCAGGGAACTTCCTATCAGCTCATAGAACTTCCTATCAGCTCAGGGAACTTCCTATCAGCTCAGGGAACTTCCTATCAGCTCAGGAAACTTCCTATCAGCTCAGGGAACTTCCTATCAGCTCAGGGAACTTCCTATCAGCTCAGGGAACTTCCTATCAGCTCAGGGAACTTCCTATCAGCTCAGGGAACTTCCTATCAGCTCAGAGAACTTACTATCAGCTCAGGGAACTTCCTATCAGCTCAGGGAACTTCCTATCAGCTCAGGGAACTTCCTATCAGCTCAGGGAACTTCCTATCAGCTCAGGGAACTTCCTATCAGCTCAGAGAACTTCCTATCAGCTCAGGGAACTTCCTATCAGCTCAGGGAACTTCCTATCAGCTCAGGGAACTTACTATCAGCTCAGGGAACTTACTATCAGCTCAGAGAACTTACTATCAGCTCAGAGAACTTCCTATCAGCTCAGGGAACTTCCTATCAGCTCAGGGAACTTCCTATCAGCTTAAGGAACTTCCTATCAGCTCACACTATCGTGCTAGACTGCCCATTTATCTTCTTTAATTGCCTTCCACTATCTATCTATCTCTCTCAATTGTGGTTGTTAAGATACTGCTTTTAAAATCCTCTTCTCATCATATCCCAATTAAAGTATTTCATTTCAATTAATTAAATAAAACAAAACTACATCTTGGCTAAGGAACATAACCAGGTTTCTGGCTATCAAGACAAGCATGATCTATTGCCGGCTATCAAGACAGCCATGATCTATTTCTGGCTATCAAGACAGTCATGATCTATTGCTGGCTATCAAGACAGCCATGATATATGCTGAAGGAGAGCTCATATAAACGCATATGAAGAAAGTGTGATTCAATAATATAAAAGTTAAAATTTGGACACATTAAAAACATCAAGAAGAATCTGCCACTGAATGCAGGAACAGAAAAAGATTACAGTTCAGAACTAGAGGGGAAAACCACATTCTGTTTAACATTCACATAAATGAATATACCAAACAAACAAAAAAATAAAAGTGTTAAAATATTCGCTCACGGATGAGTCATGAATGATACAGAGATCAATATAAAGATTACTGCAGGCAAAGAGATACGGCTCTTTGCTAAAACATATGAACAATCCCATGAGCCCTTTAGATGTGTCATGAGCAATGTCTGATGGCAGTCAACTGCGAAACAAATTTAAATTATGTTACAAGGATAACATCTCCTCTACAGAACAACTGCACATAATGTTCATCTCCCACAAACTTCATTTTAGCTGTTATTAATCTCTGCACTCAATAGAATTTATAGATTTACTACCCTCTGACTCCCTTTTTTTTTTTCAAAACTTTTTATGCATAACTGTTGAATGGCTCTTACACACAAAAGTCGCTTTCTCTATGTCTTCCATGTGTCATAGCCAACACTAAAGTAGCGAGTTATGATTCAGATTTCTACCTCTATCTGCTGAGTCCAAGGTATCTCATGCTGCTCTACATGCAGAGGCTGTTCTTTTTACTCTAAAGTTGGTGATTTTCATTTCCACTCTAACATGGCCCTAAACGTATCTCAATTCATCCTCTTCCTTGATTAGCTCTCCAGATATATGAATCACTGGTTTGTTTCCTTAATTAGCTCTCCATGAATCACTGGTTTGTTTCCTTAATTAGCTCTCCATGAATCACTGGTTTGTTTCCTTAATTAGCTCTCCATGAATCACTGGTTTGTTTCCTTAATTAGCTCTCCATGAATCACTGGTTTGTTTCCTTAATTAGCTCTCCATGAATCACTGGTTTGTTTCCTTAATTAGCTCTCCATGAATCACTGGTTTGTTTCCTTAATTAGCTCTCCATGAATCACTGGTTTGTTTCCTTAATTAGCTCTCCATGAATCACTGGTTTGTTTCCTTAATTAGCTCTCCATGAATCACTGGTTTGTTTCCTTAATTAGCTCTCCATGAATCACTGGTTTGTTTCCTTAATTAGCTCTCCATGAATCACTGGTTTGTTTCCTTAAATAGCTCTCCATGAATCACTGGTTTGTTTCCTTAATTAGCTCTCCATGAATCACTGGTTTGTTTCCTTAATTAGCTCTCCAGATATACGAATTCATCTTTTCCTTATTTACTTCTCCAAGTATACAAATTCATATATTTTCTTAATTAGCTCTCTAGATACATGAATTCATACTCTTTCCTTAAAATTTGTTAACGTTAAAAGAGTTAAAATTATTTTCATTACTGAAAAAAAAAAATTATGAAATAGAAGTAATTTCACTAGATAACTCATTTCACTTCTTTAACAAAATGCATAATAGCCATTAATACTTCACATACAACAGACAATATCTTAAACTTATACTTGCATCTTTTATTCCCAACCTGTTCAGAATAATGCAACTTTATCTTCAGAACAAATCATGAAGCACATAAGAAAAAAAACATTTCCTGCCAGAAAACTGCCACAACTTCCCAGATGTAATCTTATAGCCATAATAACAAGAAAGTCTTGCAGCAAGCATCTGCCACTCATCACAAGCAGTACTGAAAGATGCTCTCTGTCACGTTTCTCCACACTCTACTTGTTCTTGGCATTTATAAATCACTTCAGTTTCCCTTCTCTTCCTTGGATACTTGATCATCTCAATCACATATTTTTTCCCCCACCCAGCAAACTATCAAGATTCCTGACTTCTATCTTCTCAAGACATGTCCAAATAATTCTGTTTCAACTCAGTCTCTGATATTCTACAAATTTAGTTATTTATAAATTTCCAACAATAAACAAAATATAAATATGTGAAAGGCTTAATAACTGGATTACTACATCTAGTAAACTGAATTACACAGCCTGTAACAGAATTACTAAATAACATAACTGAATTATAGTGCCCTATACTTTTTTCGCAAAGGGTACCAAAATAACAAAGTGTTTAATTGTTCTTCAAGTTTTTATTTGTTGTGCTGTTTTTTTATTTTCTCATATCTGATCTTTAACATAGGCATTTGCCTAATTACTGGATTTTTTTATGTTTTTTCATTTGTACATGCTCATCTTGTTTCCTGCCACTCTCACTCCTGGCCATTTCTCTCTCTCTATCTTTTTTGGAAAACTGAACCATACATCTGTGTATACTTTTATAACTGAATCACACAACCTAGAAATTACCAAATACCACAACTGAACTACACAACCTGCAACTGGATTACCAAATACCATAACCGAACTACACAACCTGCAACTGGATTACCAAATACCATAAATGAACTATACAACCTTATAACTTGATTACCAAATACCATAATTGAACTATACAACCTTATAACTTGATTACAAAATACCATAATTGAACTATACAACCTTATAACTTGATTACCAAATACCATAAATGAACTATACAACCTTATAACTTGATTACCAAATACCATAATTGAACTATACAACCTTATAACTTGATTACAAAATACCATAATTGAACTATACAACCTTATAACTTGATTACCAAATACCATAATTGAACTATACAACCTTATAACTTGATTACAAAATACCATAATTGAACTATACAACCTTATAACTTGATTACCAAATACCATAATTGAACTATACAACCTTATAACTTGATTACCAAATACCATAACTGAACTGTACAATCTTATAACTGGACTATCAAATATCATGACAAAACTACACAACTTATAACTGAATTACCAAATACCATAACTGAGCTAACTAACCTACAAAATGGATTACACAATATGAAACTGGATAATCCAGAACTTTAACTGAATGGCATAAAACTGTAATTGGATTATCAAAAACTGTAACTGAATTACCCAAAATGTAACTGGATTACAAAATCTGTAACTGGGTCAATGCATCCTTTTCTTTGTAACAGATCATCATCATCATCATCATGCTTGGCAGTGGGGGCGATCATACTCCTCCACAAATCTCAGTCCTTGACATTACATTTCTGAGTAACTTTGTTGCTGATTCCTTTGCATGTCACAATATCAGGCCTTTTAACATCTGTTCCCTCAGTCTTCTTCTGCCTCTCCTACCTTCCGTTTTGCCAACTGTTATGATGTTCTCCAGTTTCTCCTTCTTCATCATATGCCCCAAGAATGATGATTGCCTTTTTTTCTTATCTTTGTTATTATACTGTGTTATTTGTTAGCCTGTCTCAAACACTGCTCATTAGTTCTCTTGGCTATCCAAGCGATGCTTAACATTCTTCTCAGGAACCACATCTCTGTTGCCTCCAACGATTTACTCATTTAACGGAGAGTAGCAGAAAACTGACAAAATAAAACGGCTAAAAAGTTACCAGGTGATGACAACAAGCAAGAAAAGCACTCAGTTTACCACAACCATTTTCCTTTCCCTAACTCTGGGTCTTTTTCTTTTGCCTCTTCTCTCTCTCTTCCTCCTTTCTGCTTGCAATGTTTTGTGTAACAAGGAAATCAAAATGTCACAACAGTGCATTTCACCAATAAGTAAAATTGCTCCTTTACTTTTTTTTTTTTTTTAATGTGGCCTTCATGTATTTGATCTTCAAACTAATTCTTATGAAGTATTCAAAGGAAATCTAGAAATTCCATATTTACTCTTAAGTGTTTCAAAATTGTGTATACAGCCTTCAAAAGTTAATATACCATTAACAATCACATTTCAGAAATAGAATACTGACATTTTTTTCCTCCATATAACATAAAGTTTCCTTAAAATGTTAAAAATGCCCACTATCAAAATGAACACATGAGAAAAAGATATTTGTCTGCCTTATGACTTTCAGTTAGTCTGCTTGTGTGTTCAAGCTGAATATGAAAACTTTGAACATTTGAATTATGATACTATGAAAGATATCCATCTTTTAGCCTTGGAATGTGATCAAGAAAATTAGAACAACAACAAATGTTATTTGTTCAAATGTTTTGTCTATAATTCTGTAACACCCTTGGTCCCATATACGGACGTAAAGAAGTGATTACAAAATAAGAAGACAAGGGCATCGTTTTTAAAAGAGTTCCATAATCATTATTATTACATCATTAAATCACAGGCTTTTAAACCCGGTACAGCAGACTCACCTCAGCGGGACGTACGTGTTCCATATGCTCCTTATCAATGCTGACGACATCTTGACTGGAAGCTGTCGAGGCAGGCAAGTTTTTCAAATCCTTTTTCGGCCTGTAGCAAGCTCCATCTGGTAGCTCATCCGGCTTGAAATCCGTTTCTGATGAATCAACAACTGAAGTAACATGTGCGCTGGGCGAGGATTCTGTAGAAGCTGGAGTTGGTTTAGGAAGTTTGCCATCTTCTATCTGGTGCAGCTTGCCCTGTGGTATAGCTTGCAGGACCAGACGAGCAGAGTCCGAGCGCTGGTAGCGATCACGTCGGCTTTTCTCCGGCGTTTTACTGACATCTTGTTCTTCAAAATGTTTCCTTGCTTTCACGAAATACATTTTTATTCAACAAGACTGATCACTGCACTCCCGCATGTGCTAACGGCATCCTAGAACTTGCAACACAACTTCTTTTTGTTTTGCCCCCCTCGCCATCTTTCCTTCCCTTCCCCCCTCTGCGACTAAGAATAGAATCATTTCCGGGTTATGGATTGACCCCAAAATGAGACGGGAAGAATTAGGGGGGCGTGGCCTCGCGACGAGTGGAGGTGCTGAGTTGTTAGGGCATGATACAGGACTTGAACCCAAAACATATACAGTAGGCAACTGCTCATTCATTTGAAATAATTGTAAAATGAGGTGAAAATTACTTTTATATTCATCTTTTTCTTATCAGCAAAAAAAAAAGAAAAGAGAGTAATGGTGACTGAGGTAAAACACACAGAATCACGTGGGCGCGTATAGTGAAAGTTTGCACAGTAGAGGTGGTTAGAAAAGAAAGAAGAGCTCAATCAGCTGATAACGAAAAAAATAATTTTTTTAAGAACGCATAAAAACTAGATGAATGAAATAGGTAAGTACGAGTAAGTTAATTAATTGGTTGGTTTGTTGTTTTCTTGGTTGGTGGGGGGGGGGGGGGGGGACCGGCTACTGTAGTGGTTAGAGCACTCGTCTAGCAACCGAAGGTTCGAATCCCCAGCTGAGCGGGATTTTTTTTCCGACCAGTGTGGCCTCGAGGTCCATCCAGCCTCGTAAAATGGGTACCAGAGAAAATCTAGGAAGGAAAGGCAGCGAAGAAAGGAACTGGCCGCCCTACCTCATAATGAGGTCTCTAACGCTTCATCCCCTACGGCATTTTGCTATGGGACTACCTACCTTAGTTTGTTGGTTGGTTAACTGGTTAGTTTGTTGGTGATCAGTTGGTTGCTTAGTTAGTTGGCGGACTGGTTGGTTAGTTGGTTGGTTGGCTAGCTGGCTGGTTGGTTGGCCGGCTGGTTGATTAGCTGATTACTCGGTTGGTTGGTTGGTTGATTAATTGGTTGTTGATTGGTTGGCTGGTTGGTTGGCTAGTTGGTTAGCTGATTACTTGGTTGATTGGTTGGCTGGTTGGTTAGCTGATTACTTGGTTGATTGGTTGGTTGGCTGATTGATTAATTGGTTGATTGATTTATTGGTTGGTTGTTTGGTTGGCTGGTTGGTTGACTGCTTGGCTGGCTGGTTGGTTGATTGGTTGGTTGGTTGGTTGGTTGGCTGTTGGTTGATTAATTGGTTAGTTGACTGGCTGGCTGGCTGGTCGGTTGGTTGATTGGTTGGCTGACTGGTTGGTTGATTGGTTGGTTATTTGTTTGGTTGGTTGGCTGGTTGGTTGATTGGTTGGTTACTTAATTGGTTGGTTGATTTGTTGGTTATTTGGGTGGTTGGCTGGCTGGTTGGTTAATTAATTGATTGGTTGGTTGCTGGTTGGCTGGCTGGCTGGTTTGTTGGTTGGTTGGCTCGTTGGTTCGTTGAATGGTTGGTTAGTTGATTGGTTGGTTGTTTTGTTGGCTGGTTAGTTGGTTGATTAATTAGTTGATTGGTTGGCTGTTTGGCTGGTTGTTTGATTAATTGCTTGATTGTTTGGCTGCTTGGTTGATTAATTGGTTGTTTGGCTGGTTGGCTGGTTGTTTGATTAATTTGTTGACTTGTTGGCTGTATGGCTGATTGACTGGCTGTTTGGCTGGTTGGTTGATTAATTGATTGGTAGGTTTGTTGATTGGTTGGTTGATGAACTGGTTGAATATTTGGTTGGCTGGTTGGTTGATTGATTAATTGATTGATTTGGTTGGCTGTTTGGCTGATTGGTTGATTAATTGATTGTTTGACTGGTTGGCTGGTTGTTTGATTAATTTGTTTATCTGTTGGCTGGTTGACTAGATGTTTGGCTGGTTGATTATTTGATAGATTCATTGATTGGTTGGTTGTTTGGTTGGTTGATTGATTAGTTAGTTGATTGGTTGGTTGATTAGTTGGTTGGTTGATTAATTAATTGGGTGATTGGTTGATTGACTAATTGGTTGGCTGCTGGTTGGCTAGTTGGTTGATTAATTGGTTGGTTGGTTGGTTGATTGGTTGTTTGTTTGATTGATTAATTAATTAGTTGGTTGATTGATTGATTAATTCGTTGGTTTGTTGGTTGATTGGTTGGTTGTTTGATTAACTGGTTGGTTGGTTGATTGATTAATTGGTTTGTTTTTTGGTTGATTAATTAGATGGTTGGTTGGTTGGTTGGCTGGCTGGTTGTTCGGTTGGTTGGTTGCTTGGTTGACTGGCTGGTTGATTAATTGGTTGGTTGAATTGGT
The DNA here is from genome assembly GCA_009760885.1 of Achatina immaculata. Taxonomy (NCBI): domain Eukaryota; kingdom Metazoa; phylum Mollusca; class Gastropoda; order Stylommatophora; family Achatinidae; genus Lissachatina; species Lissachatina immaculata. Next base: position 48,026,438 of record CM019696.1, on the reverse strand, counting down.
TGACTGGCTGGATTGTTGGTTGATTAACTGGTTGATTAATTAATTGGTTGGTTAATTGGTTGGCTGGCTGGATGGTTGGTTGATTAATTGGTTGGTTGTTTGATTGTTTCGTTGGTTGTTTGGTTGATTGGCTGGCTGGTTAATTACTTGGTTAGTTGGTTGGTTGATTTGTTGGTTGGTTGGTTGGCTGGGTGTTTGGTTGGCTGGTTCATTAATTGGTTGGTTGATTGGTTGTTTTGAATGTTTGGTTGACTGGCTGGTTGGTTGAGTAATTGGTTGATTAATTGGTTGGTTGATAGGTTGGTTGGTTGGCTGGCTGGTTGATTGATTATTTGGTTGGTGGGTTGGCTGACTGGTTGATTGATTAATTGACTGTTGGTTGGTTGATTAATTGATTGTTTGATTGATTGATTGGTTGACTGGTTAGTTGGCTGGCTGGTTGGTTGGTTGGTTGATTGATCGGTTGGTTGGCCGGTTTGTTGACATGCTGACTGGCTGGTTGGTTGGTTGGTTGGTTGGTTAATTGTTTTGTTGGTCGGTTGGTTAGTTATTCGGCTGGTTGGTTAGTTGGTTGCCTCGGTGGTTGGTTACTTGGTTGGTAGATTAATTGGTTGATTGGTTGGTTGGCTGCCTGGTTGGTTGGTTGATTAATTATTTTGTTAGTTGGTTGGTTGTTTGATTGACTGGCTGGCTGGTTGTTTGACTGGTTAATTAACTGCTTGGTTGGTTGGTTGTTGATTAATTGTTTGGTTGATTGACTGGTTGGTTGGTTGGTTGGTTGGTTGACTTATCCCTCTGTTCTATTCTTTATTGATTGACCATCTGTCTGAAGCTCTTGATGCAGCAAAAACACCCCAGGCGTATCCCGCTGTTTTGTTCTTTGAGCTGACGGTGAGGCCCCAGGCAAGCTCTTACTAAATTATTTTGAACACGTCAAGATTGACGTGCTATGATATGGTGTTACGCATTGACGTGTTATGATATGGTGTTACGCATTGACGTGCTATGATATGGTGTTACGCATTGACGTGCTATGATATGGTGTTACGCATTGACGTGCTATGATATGGTGTTACGCATTGACGTGCTATGATATGGTGTTACGCATTGACGTGCTATATTATGGTGTTACGCACATTATAATGAAGACCATACATAGGGAAAAAAGTTGAAAGGGGGTAAAAGCAAGGGAAAACAGTGAAATAAACTGATGGGGTGAATCAAGTATTGGAGGGACATTTCAAGCAAGGGAAAAACAGTGAAATAAACTGGTGGGGTGAATCAAGTATTGGAGGGACATTTCAAGCAAGGGAAAACAGTGAAATAAACTGGTGGGGTGAATCAAGTATTGGAGGGACATTTCAAGCAAGGGAAAAACAGTGAAATAGACTGGTGGGGTGAATCAAGTGTTGGAGGGACATTTCAGTTTGGCTGGTGGAGCAGTGGACAAAGTCAGCAGGAGATCCATTACAAGAAACCGTCCTTGTGGATATGACACAAGATGATGCTGGTTGTAGCCATTCATCATATTTCTTATTTACAGTATACGTTTGTTAGTAAAAAAAAAAAACCCAGCTATTTAAGGCCGTGTGTGCAGTGTGTTGTGTGAAGATAAATAAGATTTGGACCGAGCGATAACTAATTTGCTGAGTAATTTGTCTAGTGTCCTCTCGTTTCCTTTCCTTGCTAAATCGAAGTTCCTTCAGCCGAGTATGAGATTCTACTTTTTCTTCGCTAGTTTTGATGTGGAGTGTATGATTTCCCACTCCCCCCCCCCCCTCCTCTCTCATATCTGCCTTGGATTTTTACTTTAGATAAATTCTACTCACTCATTTATATCTCAGTTTTTAAAAAAGAATCTCTTCTCTGTCATCTACATCCGGGTTGTGTGTGTGTGTTTTTGTGTTTGTGTTTGTGTCTCTCTCTCTCTCTCTCTCTCTCTCTCTCTCTCTCTCTCTCTCATGCTTCTATTTAAAAGAGAAGTTCTTTGTCACATTTTTTTTTCGTGCTTTTATTTAAAAGAGAAGTTCTTTACTATTTTTTTTTGTTTTGTGCTTTTATTTAAAAGAGATGTTCTTTATCATTTTTTCTTTGTTTTGTTTTGTGCTTTTATTTAAAAGAGATGTTCTTTATCATTTTTTCTTTGTTTTGTTTTGTGCTTTTATTTAAAAGAGATGTTCTTTATCATTTTTTCTTTGTTTTGTTTTGTGCTTTTATTTAAAAGAGATGTTCTTTATCATTTTTTCTTTGTTTTGTTTTGTGCTTTTATTTAAAAGAGATGTTCTTTATCATTTTTTCTTTGTTTTGTTTTGTGCTTTTATTTAAAAGAGATGTTCTTTATCATTTTTTTCTTTGTTTTGTTTTGTGCTTTTATTTAAAAGAGAAGTTCTTTATCATTTTTTTCTTTGTTTTGTTTTGTGCTTTTATTTAAAAGAGATGTTCTTTATCATTTTTTTTTGTTTTGTTTTGTGCTTTTATTTAAAAGAGATGTTCTTTATCATTTTTTCTTTGTTTTGTTTTGTGCTTTTATTTAAAAGAGATGCTCTTTATCATTTTTTCTTTGTTTTGTTTTGTGCTTTTATTTAAAAGAGATGTTCTTTATCATTTTTTCTTTGTTTTGTTTTGTGCTTTTATTTAAAAGAGAAGTTCTTTATCATTTTTTCTTTGTTTTGTTTTGTGCTTTTATTTAAAAGAGAAGTTCTTTACTATCTCCCTTCAGCTTTTTTCCCTTCTGTGTTGCTTATCCAAGAGAGTGGAAGTAAGCGTCGCTTATGTTTCTCTTCTGAACCTGATACTCCTAGAAATGTGCTTTGTTGTCTGTTATAATATCCTTCACTTGAACTACCTGTGTAATGTCCTCAGCATTTCGTTTAAAGAAAGAGTATTCAGTACAGAAACGACATCACCTGTGAATATTTCAAGCTCATCCGCTCTCTTCAGCCAGTGCTGACTTGAGCAGGTCTCCCGCACGGGAAGTGTTGGCATCTTCGCGAACAGCTACCACATGTCATGAAGTACTCACAAAACTGCCATTCAAGATGCAAAGGAATTGAAGGAATTATAACTCCTGGAAGAACCGTGCCAACAGCTATCCCAGGTGCACAATGCTGCTCTTAACAGGCTTTCTAAGTAACCGAGTAGGGCCTTGCACTGGCAGCCATGTTCACCTATAAATTTTATATTATTTTGTATTAATTACTATATTCATACAATTATATTATCACATATAAGAGTGTTTTAGCTTTTTTAGGTCTGGCCTGAGTGAGTTTATCTGGGCCTGGAGTAACAACATATCTATTAGCCTTTCGTTGCAGCGCACATATCTCTCGAAAACTATCTGGAAGATTTGCGCAAGCACGATTGTCTCCTTGTAGATTACTCTTAGTTACACAGAGAGAACAATATTTGTAAGTTTGATAGTCTTTCGGCAAAAGGTAACGGAAAATGATTTATCTATGGACCATCACTTAAAATATCATAAGCGAACATTGAATTTCCTTTAAAATACATTTCCCCTAAAATAGTGATAAAAAATATTCTGGATGTTGTTGAACATACGGAAATCAAAGATGAGAATACGGGACAACATGGGACACTTGGGTATCCCTATCCAAGAAATGCGATTCCCTGAACACTTCCTTTAAAATACGGAACTGTCCTGTATAATACCAGACGGCTGGTCCCTTTAGTTAGGTCCAACCCTTGGCCCTCTTCTGGCAGGTCTACTATCACAAACATGGAAGATGCCAGGGAGAAAACCGCTCTGGGCTAGTGAAAATTTGATTGACAGCTCATCTGAAGAAATGGATAAATTCAAAGCAGTGGCTGCTTCTACAAGTATTTTACAAAAGTGAAGTATATGGGAAATATAACTGTTAAATAAAAACAGCTGACGTGTCAGAACCTGAGATACACAGTAAAAAGCATACCCCGTATTTCATCAATAGTAGGTCCCTGGGTGTATCTAAGATATCAAAACCAAGAAAGTCTTCCTATCCGCTTGGAAGGTCTGGGGGTAAGGGCACACCCTGGTGTACATGGCATGGAAGGTCTTCTTCTTCTTCTTCTTCTTCTTCTTCTTCTTCTTCTTCTTCTTCTTCTTCTTCTTCAGTCTCCCTGGAACTACCAGCTGATTTCACTAGACAACAAATTTTCACAAAAGTCATGTCCTTCTTATTCTTATAAAATGAATAATTTCTTCCAGATTTTAGGTTGCTTAGCACGAAAAATGAAACTTCTCATTAATCAAGAAGGAAAAATATACGTAGAAGGAACAGCTGTTGATGAAGTAAACCAATTTGATTACCTTGGCAGCTACATAGACCAGGACGGTGACACCAGGAAGGAAGTTAGAATTAGAACTGCAGAAGCAGCATTGATCTTCAAGAATCTTGAGAACAAATGGAATTCATAAGGTATAAGCACAAAAACCAAGTTAAGACTGTTCAATTCAAATGTGATATCCACCCTCATTTATGCATGTAAAAACTGGAAATCAACTAAAGAAATAGACAAGAAATTAGACTCGTTTGAAAACAAATGGCTAAGGAAAATACTTGGTATAAAGTGGAGTGAATTCAAGAACAACGCAGAGATAAAACAGATGAGCAAACAACCTGTTTCATGGATGATCAGAAAAAGAAGATGGACATATGTAGGCCATGTGATGAGAAGAAACAATCAGAGAATACCAAAACAAGCTAACAAGTGGAGCACAACAGGCCAAAGAAAAAGAGGTCGCATACGTGAAACTCTAAATAGGACATTGTTAAGAGAAGCCAGTTTAGTGGGCATAACATCCCTTGATGAAGTTGAAAGACTCTCCGAGAACAGGAAAATTTGGCAAACTATGCTGCCCCCATGTGACGTTTAACTGCACGGGAAGGATGTAAGATGTAAGAACACGAATCATCATCATCATCATCATCATCATTTCCTGCCGTCTACCCATGGAAGGTTTACTACAATGAATCTCCACTCTGCTCTGTTTCTATCTTACAACGTTTCTAGCAAAACTACGTCGAGCAATCATATAATGGAATGTCCATCCCTAGTACACAAAGTCTGGGACGGCTAGTGAGGCGGAGGAATCGCAAAGATCAACAGCCACATGGTGAAACAGCAAAGTGTGTGGCACACATGAGGCATCTTGGGACACATAAAGAGCAATATAGTTGGCCAATGTGGAAAAGATGGAGACCCTACCACGTATTACGCAAAGACAGCAATGGATTTACCAGAAAATTTACCTTAACACGAATGTGGCAATTCTAATGCAAAGATAGCTACTGTTTGTAAGAAGTGTACACTGGTCACTTACTGCTCGTAAACAGAGTATTACATTAGAACCTAAAGCGTGCTGTTGAATGTCCACTTCTACGCTCGACGTTTCTTTACCTGGTGCTTGTACAACTGCTCAGGGTCGTCTCTAGTTAATGTCCAGCAATAATCAGCCAACGTGGGAGTGGACCACTTGCCTTGATACTGTTTCTCCAATGTTGTGATGCCCTGACGGAAGAGTTCCCCATGTCCATCACTAACCATGCCTAAGTTGTCGGGGAAGAAGTCCAAGTGGAAATGGAGAAAGTGCAACTTTAATGACATATTGCAGCCAAATTTGTATTACAGAGACAACATATTCCCAGCCAAGTTTGTGATACAAAGACAACATATTCTCAGCCAAGTTTGTGATACCAAGACAACATATTCTCAATCAGCTCCGTGTAGTTTTCTGTCCTGATATTTCCAAGGAATTTAGCCGACACCAGACAGAACACATCCCAAGCTTTTCTCTCATTACTTCGCACCAGGCTGTCAAACTTCTCATCTTCGAGGAACTGTCAGATCTGACGCCTACAAAACTCTCTCTTTGATTTTTGCTTCACCCAATCGAATGAATTTGTCTACCAGGCACCTGAACTCTGGCTTAGCATGGTCCAAAACTTGCACGAGATTCTTCATCAAATCACGTTTTATGTTCATGGGTGGTAGTATGATTTTGCGTGCCTCTACCAGAGGTGATAGTATGATTTTGTGTGTCTCTACCTGAGGTGGTAGTATGATTTTGTGTATCTCTACCAGAGGTGATAGTATGATTTTGTGTATCTCTGCCTGAGGTGGTAGTATGATTTTGTGTATCTCTACCAGAGGTGATAGTATGATTTTGTGTATCTCTACCTGAGGTGGTAGTATGATTTTGCGTGCCTCTACCAGAGGTGATAGTATGATTTTGTGTGTGTCTACCTGAGGTGGTAGTATGATTTTGTGTATCTCTACCAGAGGTGATAGTATGATTTTGTGTATCTCTGCCTGAGGTGGTAGTATGATTTTGTGTATCTCTACCTGAGGTGGTAGTATGATTTTGTGTATCTCTACCAGAGGTGATAGTATGATTTTGTGCATCTCTACCTCAGGTGATAGTATGATTTTGTGTATCTCTACCAGAGGTGATAGTATGATTTTGTGTATCTCTACCTCAGGTGATAGTATGATTTTGTGTATCTCTACCAGAGGTGATAGTATGATTTTGTGTATCTCTACCTGAAGTGGTAGTATGATTTTGTGTATCTCTACCTGAGGTGATAGTATGATTTTGTGTATCTCTACCAGAGGTGATAGTATGGTTTTGTGTATCTCTACCTGAGGTGGTAGTATGATTTTGTGTATCTCTACCAGAGGTGATAGTATGATTTTGTGTGTCTCTACCAGAGGTAGTAGTATGATTTTGTGTATCTCTACCAGAGGTGATAGTATGATTTTGTGTGCCTCTACCTGAGGTGGTAGTATGATTTTGTGTATCTCTACCAGAGGTAGTAGTATGATTTTGTGTGTCTCTACCAGAGGTGATAGTATGATTTTGTGTGTCTCTACCAGAGGTGATAGTATGATTTTGTGTGCCTCTACCAGAGGTGATAGTATGATTTTGTGTGCCTCTACCAGAGGTGGTAGTATGATTTTGTGTATCTCTACCAGAGGTGGTAGTATGATTTTGTGTGCCTCTACCTGAGGTGGTAATATGATTTTGAGTGCCTCTACCTGAGGTGGTAGTATGATTTTGTGTGCCTCTACCTGAGGTGGTAGTATGATTTTGTGTGCCTCTACCTGAGGTGGTAGTATGATTTTGTGTGCCTCTACCAGAGGTGGTAGTATGATTTTGTGTATCTCTACCTGAGCTGGTAGTATGATTTTGTGTATCTCTACCTGAGGTGGTAGTATGATTTTGTGTGTCTCTACCAGAGGTGGTAGTATGATTTTGTGTGCCTCTACCTGAGGTGTAGTATGATTTTGTGTGCCTCTACCAGAGGTGGTAGTATGATTTTGTATATCTCTACCAGAGGTGGTAGTATGATTTTTTGTGCCTCTACCAGATGTGGTAGTATGATTTTGTGTGCCTCTACCTGAGGTGGTAGTATGATTTTGTGTGCCTCTACCTGAGGTGGTAGTATGATTTTGTATGTCTCTACCAGATGTGGTAGTATGATTTTGTGTGTCTCTACCAGAGGTGGTAGTATGATTTTGTGTGTCTCTACCAGAGGTGGTAGTATGATTTTGTGTGTCTCTACCAGAGGTGGTAGTATGATTTTGTATGTCTCTACCAGATGTGGTAGTATGATTTTGTGTGCCTCTACCTGAGGTGGTAGTATGATTTTGTGTGTCTCTACCAGAGGTGGTAGTATGATTTTGTGTGTCTCTACCAGAGGTGGTAGTATGATTTTGTGTGCCTCTACCTGAGGTGGTAGTATGATTTTGTGTGCCTCTACCAGATGTGGTAGTATGATTTTGTGTGCCTCTACCAGAGGTGGTAGTATGATTTTGTGTGCCTCTACCAGAGGTGGTAGTATGATTTTGTGTATCTCTGCCAGAGGTGGTAGTATGATTTTGTGTGTCTCTGCCAGAGGTGGTAGTATGATTTTGTATGTCTCTGCCAGAGGTGGTAGTATGATTTTGTGTGTCTCTGCCAGAGGTGGTAGTATGATTTTGTGTGTCTCTACCTGAGGTGGTAGTATGATTTTGTGTGTCTCTACCTGAGGTGGTAGTATGATTTTGTGTGTCTCTACCAGAGGTGGTAGTATGATTTTGTATGTCTCTACCAGAGGTGGTAGTATGATTTTGTGTGTCTCTACCAGAGGTGGTAGTATGATTTTGTATATCTCTGCCAATGCTGGGTGTTGCACATTCTTTTCTACAACTTTCGAATAGTTCCGTCCTGGCCAGTCTTTATTCACATAGTGCAGTGCCTTTGATCGGCTGTTTCATTCACACAAAATAGTAAATGTGCAGAACTGGTCTGAGAGCGGATGATATGTTTGGATACGTTATTGTCAGCTTCTGTTTCTTCGTGATATCTCTAGAAACAGGTGGCACCATGGAGAAATAACAGCCATGATTACTTGCTCCCCCCCCCCCCCCAACCTCCAGACCATAGGAACAGCAAACGGTACAGACACTTTACCACCTTGCAGCCACTTTTGGAAGACTTCTCTTGCACGTACTGCAGCATATGTGTGGGGCCCAGACTTGACCTGACCATCTAGGACGTGTACTGCAGCATATGTGAGGGGCCCAAGCTTTGACATGACTATCTAGGACGTGTACTGCAGCATATGTGTGGGGCCCAAGCCTTGACATGACTATCTAGGACGTGTACTGAAGCATATGTGTGGGGCCCAAGCCTTGACATGACCATCTAGGACATGTACTGAAGCATATGTGTGGGACCCAGGCTTGACATGACCACCTAGCACACGTACTGAAGCATATGTGTGGGGCCCAAGGTTGACCTGACCACCCAGGTCACGTACTGCAGCATATGTGTGGGGCCTAGGTCTTGACCTGGTCACCAATCATGCACCCACAATAAAATTGATATGCCTTCTTCCCCAATGAAGTGATAGTTATGTTCTGGCTTCTGAGGGTCACTCCTTCAAATATAGAACGGAAGTTGTCTGGACTATTAATTCAGTTACGAGGCAATGTTACTACTTGTATTATATAATACAATATGAGTTTCTGAGAGTGACAGGATTGGTTGTTGTAATACAACTTTGGCTGATGCAGGTAAAGATACTTGCCATAAGGAACGGCCTACTGATGCTTACGTAAACAACGCAGACTGAGTATCTCCTAAGCTGGAGCTAATCGGAAAATTTCATTGTCATTTTTTGTGCTCGGCACATCAAAATTAATAAAGACTGGCTAGCTTTCTTTGTATGATGAGGATGTTGAGGCACAGCTTTGTGTCGGATTGGGAGCGGGTCGTGGCAACAATGGGAGCTTTTTTTCCCCCACAGTCCCCGAGCGCGGCTTAAAATGCAGGGCGTGGTGGCGATGTGTGCACTACTTTTTTTAGCATACTCCACCGCCATGGGACTATGGCAGTCCTTTTCCCAGTAACCAGAGTGGGTATTTTACCAAGAATACCACTGAAAAGAGGGACAGGGTCTTGACCAGCTATGATTCGCCAACCTTGACGCTAGCTTGTCAGATATGGTTCGCCAAACTTGACGCTAGCGTGTCAGCTATGATTCGCCAAACTTGACGCTAGCTTGTCAGATATGGTTCGCCAAACTTGACGCTAGCGTGTCAGCTATGATTCGCCAACCTTGACGCTAGCATGTCAGCGATAATTCGCCAAACTTTCTAGCATGTCAGCTATGATTCGCCAACCTTGACACCGGCATGTCAGCTATGGATCGCCAACCTTGACGCTAGCATGTCAGCTATGATTCGCCAAACTTGACGCTAGCATTTCAGCTTTGGATTGCTGACCATCAAAACGGACAGGGTCTTGCAATAAACGATCTTGTGTCCATACACTCCACACTCTGATCTATGTAACTGCACGAATTAAACGTAAGTAACATTCTCGCATCCATTCTAAACAAGCAAATTTATAGAAGAGCAGTGTACGAAATACAACAATCAAGCCATACTTTAAACTACTTTGGACTTTGACAGTATATATATATATATACTTTTCATATACGCAAGTACGCACTCGAGTACTAGTCGGTCGATTAGGCTGCACTTCTCTGCACTTTGGTAGATTTATTCTCACTAATTTCACAAGGCGGATAGATCTAGTCATATCGCTTATTTCAAACAACTATTATTGTTCCCTTTCATAAGCAGCTACTATTTTGCTGAGGATAAAATTTGAATTATGCGGGTTGAAAAACGCATCGCTGTAGTTCATAAGCGTCAACCCGCCTCTTTCAGATCCGCCATGGCGGCCAGACAAGTAACGAAACTTCACAAGCGCTCTCTGGAAACTCAGCAGCTACATGGAACATCACTTCCAGTTTTACAAAAGCCTCTGTGCTCAGGTGAGGGAGAGAGAGAGAGAGAGAGTGGGGGGAACAGCAGGCAGATATGGGACATGGTAATGGCATAGAACAAACAAGTCTGCTGCCCTGCTAATATAGTGGACATCGAAGTCCAATCACTAGGTAGACAGAGTCCACGCTTTCATCCCCATCCCACGCCCCCATCTCAGTTCACCCAGTTTGCTCGTTCCTGTTTTTAATGGTACTGTAATGGTTTGTTTCGTAATATTCTATCTTTCCTCCCTTGTACTGCAGCATATGTGTGGGGCCTAGGTCTTGACCTGGTCACCAATCATGCACCCACAATAAAATTGATATGCCTTCTTCCCCAATGAAGTGATAGTTATGTTCTGGCTTCTGAGGGTCACTCCTTCAAATATAGAACGGAAGTTGTCTGGACTATTAATTCAGTTACGAGGCAATGTTACTACTTGTATTATATAATACAATATGAGTTTCTGAGAGTGACAGGATTGGTTGTTGTAATACAACTTTGGCTGATGCAGGTAAAGATACTTGCCATAAGGAACGGCCTACTGATGCTTACGTAAACAACGCAGACTGAGTATCTCCTAAGCTGGAGCTAATCGGAAAATTTCATTGTCATTTTTTGTGCTCGGCACATCAAAATTAATAAAGACTGGCTAGCTTTCTTTGTATGATGAGGATGTTGAGGCACAGCTTTGTGTCGGATTGGGAGCGGGTCGTGGCAACAATGGGAGCTTTTTTTCCCCCACAGTCCCCGAGCGCGGCTTAAAATGCAGGGCGTGGTGGCGATGTGTGCACTACTTTTTTTAGCATACTCCACCGCCATGGGACTATGGCAGTCCTTTTCCCAGTAACCAGAGTGGGTATTTTACCAAGAATACCACTGAAAAGAGGGACAGGGTCTTGACCAGCTATGATTCGCCAACCTTGACGCTAGCTTGTCAGATATGGTTCGCCAAACTTGACGCTAGCGTGTCAGCTATGATTCGCCAAACTTGACGCTAGCTTGTCAGATATGGTTCGCCAAACTTGACGCTAGCGTGTCAGCTATGATTCGCCAACCTTGACGCTAGCATGTCAGCGATAATTCGCCAAACTTTCTAGCATGTCAGCTATGATTCGCCAACCTTGACACCGGCATGTCAGCTATGGATCGCCAACCTTGACGCTAGCATGTCAGCTATGATTCGCCAAACTTGACGCTAGCATTTCAGCTTTGGATTGCTGACCATCAAAACGGACAGGGTCTTGCAATAAACGATCTTGTGTCCATACACTCCACACTCTGATCTATGTAACTGCACGAATTAAACGTAAGTAACATTCTCGCATCCATTCTAAACAAGCAAATTTATAGAAGAGCAGTGTACGAAATACAACAATCAAGCCATACTTTAAACTACTTTGGACTTTGACAGTATATATATATATATACTTTTCATATACGCAAGTACGCACTCGAGTACTAGTCGGTCGATTAGGCTGCACTTCTCTGCACTTTGGTAGATTTATTCTCACTAATTTCACAAGGCGGATAGATCTAGTCATATCGCTTATTTCAAACAACTATTATTGTTCCCTTTCATAAGCAGCTACTATTTTGCTGAGGATAAAATTTGAATTATGCGGGTTGAAAAACGCATCGCTGTAGTTCATAAGCGTCAACCCGCCTCTTTCAGATCCGCCATGGCGGCCAGACAAGTAACGAAACTTCACAAGCGCTCTCTGGAAACTCAGCAGCTACATGGAACATCACTTCCAGTTTTACAAAAGCCTCTGTGCTCAGGTGAGGGAGAGAGAGAGAGAGAGAGTGGGGGGAACAGCAGGCAGATATGGGACATGGTAATGGCATAGAACAAACAAGTCTGCTGCCCTGCTAATATAGTGGACATCGAAGTCCAATCACTAGGTAGACAGAGTCCACGCTTTCATCCCCATCCCACGCCCCCATCTCAGTTCACCCAGTTTGCTCGTTCCTGTTTTTAATGGTACTGTAATGGTTTGTTTCGTAATATTCTATCTTTCCTCCCTTTTACACAGGCGGTGGGTGTGTATCCAGCCTAAAAAGACTTTTGCAGGTTTTCGCATGAAGGCTCTTTCTCTGGTGGTGGTGAGGAGTGATTTCTTCATTCGCGAACACTGCACCAGGTGAAGGACTAACTGCGCAGCCTAGGATCAGCCAGTGCCCTAGAGAATGTACATTTGTTGTCTTGAACGCGTACTGAGCTTAGTGAAGCGTGTTCTCTCTCCAGAACTTCTTCTGTTTCCGGTCTTAAAAATGCTGTAGGTTGTGTTGTGTCAGGGTTTTCAGCTAGAGATAACTGCATCTTTCCATCCTACGCATCTGACTTCGGCATTTGGTATTTTTAGGACTGGGTTTGTCTTCCCCATTTAAATCCACATTCACTTGGTCAGACTACAGTCTGTTACTAGAAACACAACGTGGAGGTAGAATAGGGTCTTGGTCAGCTGTGGTTCTCTAAATCTGACACATATAACCAGCTGTAGATCCTTGATGACTACATCATACAATATGAGACTTACCTGGGGCTTGAACCACGGACTCTGGAAGGGCGAGCAGTGGTCTAGCCACGAGAAACTGCACATTGTCCCTCACAGAAATTCAGGTTCTCACATGTCATCATCAATCTGTGCCACAGACACAGGCTAGTGTGCCGTTTTCTCGTGGCTAGATTCAAGTCACAGGTAAATCTCTTTGTCATTTTTCTTTCTATCACATCCACTTTGTCTACTACTTTTCTTTCTCTCACGTCCACTTTGTCTACTATTTTTCTTTCTCTTGCGTCTATTTGTCTACTATTTTTCTTTCTCTCACGTCCACTTTGTCTACTACTTTTCTTTCTCTTGCATCTACTTTGTCTGCTATTTTTCTTTCTCTCACATCTACTTTGTCTACTATTTTTCTTTCTCTTGCGTCTATTTGTCTACTATTTTTCTTTCTCTCACGTCCACTTTGTCTACTACTTTTCTTTCTCTCGCATCTACTTTGTCTACTATTTTTCTTTCTCTCACATCTACTTTGTCTACTATTTTTCAAAGTCTAAAGAAAGAACTCTTCGCCCGAGGTTCTTGTTCTGTCATTTGTTTCTAGGTCCTGAATCACTGAACTATTTTTTTTCCTCGTTTCTGTCAATCTTGCTGCACTGATGATCTTTCTACAAACTTCTCCAAAAACACCAGGGAGTAAGAAAGGAAGAAAACAAAATTGCAAGAAAGAAAAAAAAAAACTAAAAAATCTCAGTACAGACACATACACACAGTGTAATTTACAAGACTAATCTTTTTTACACACTATATTAGCATCGATCTTCAAGAATCTTGAGAACATATGGCATTCAAAAGTTATAAGCACAAAAACCAAGTTAAGACTATTCAATTCAAATGTGATATCCACCCTCATTTATGCATGTGAAAGCTGGAAAACAACTAAAGAAACAGACAAGAAATTAGACTCTTTTGGAAACAAACGCCTAAGGAAAATACTTGGCATCAAGTGGAACGAATTCAAGAACAATGCAGAGATAAGACAGATGACTGAACAACAACCAGTCTCATGGGTGATCAGGAAAAGGAGATTGACATATGTTGGTCACTTGATGAGAAGAAATGATCAGAGAATCCCAAAACAAGCTATCAAGTGGAACACAACAGGCCAAAGAAAAAGAGGCAGACCGCTTGAAACTCTGAAGAGGTCATTGTTAAGAGGGGCCAAATTAACAGGCATAAAATACTTTGATGAGGTTGAAAGACTCGCTGAAGACAGGAAAAAATTGGCGAACTACTTTGCGAGCCCTATGTGACATTTAATGGCACGGAAAGGATATAAGATAAGATATAAAAGTAATGAACAAAAGAACATAATGTCCACACATATGATATTCACAGAACAAGACAAACATATTGAACCTGTGCCTGTAAGTAACCCACATCCCAGGCTATGCTGCCAGTGTGGAGGGGGGAGGGGATCTGGTTTATGTAATAGCAAACAATCACAAAGACATCCTTGTTATAAACTGTTCTTTATTTCCACATATAAACTATTAAGCTTTAGTTTATGTATCCAGCACTGAAAGCTGGTACAAAAAACATGGACACTAAACTCTGCTGAAATCATTCATTTTGTCCATACTCCTCCAAACATTTGAATGTTTGTATGATTGTGTCTGTAATACACACAAGTGGTGGAATACTGAGAGAAATGTCATAGTGGAATAATGGTAGAAATGTCATATGAGAATAGTGCGAGATATGTCATACTAGAATAATGATAGAAATATATGGGACAGTGGGAGAAATGTCATACTGGAATAATGGTAGAAATGTCATAATGAAACAATGATGCAAATGTCATATGAGATTAGCAAAAGAAATGTCAGTATCGAAACTGTGGTAGAAATGTCATATGATAATACTGAGAAAAATGTCAGTATTGAAATAATGATAGAAATGTCATATGAAAATAGTGAGAGAAATGTCATACTGGAATAATGGTAGAAATATGAGAATGAAAGACTGAGAGAAATGTCATATTGGAATAATGGTAGAAATATCATACTGGAATAATGGTAGAAATGTCAATGAGAGGAACTGCAAATGGGAATAAACAGCAAAATTCATACAGGCAATTATAAATTTCATATGAGCAAACTGAAAGAAATTTCATATGAGAATAATAAATGACAGAAATCTCTCCTCTCTCTTTACAAGACCTGGTAACATAATTTAAAATCATTTCATAATTTCCCAGACACCATGTGAAACAGAAGTTCTGTCAGTCAGAATGTGTTTTTCTGTCTGCTTTATATGGTTCTGAAATTTTCAGTTCAATGATGGAACTTCTCTGTCATGAGCATACTGGGCTCAAGCAACTTCTGAATATATTTGATCATCTCATACATGCACAAGGAGGACAGCATCACTGTCCACCTCATACATGCATAAGGAGGACAGCATCACTGTCCACCTCATACATGCACAAGGATGACAGTGTCATTGTCCACCTCATACATGCACAAGGAGGACAGCATCATTGTCCACCTCATACATGCACAAGGAGGACAGTGTCAATGTCCACCTCATACATGCACAAGGACAGTGTCATTGTCTACATCATACATGCATGAAGAGGACAGCATCATTGTTCACCTCATACATGCACAAGGAGGACAGCATCATTGTCTACACCATACACGCACGAAGAGGACAGCGTCATTGTCCACCTCATACATGCACAAGGAGGACAGCATCATTGTCCACCTCATACATGCACAAGGAGGACAGGATCATTGTCTACCTCATACATGCACAAGGAGGACAGGATTATTGTCTACCTCATACTTGCACAAGGAGGACAGCATCATTGTCCACCTCATACACACACAAGGAGGACAGTGTCATTGTCCACCAGACAGTGGTTCCTACCAATATCTGTGTGTGCACCTTACTGCTTTGCCATGCTTGGCTGAGCAAGCAAAATGCAGGTAAAAGCTCACGTAACAAAGACAAATAATTTCATGTGCACAAGCAATTTTTTTTTTTTTCATCATAAAGTCTGCAGCATCTGTTAGATTCAGCAAAAAATCTTTAACAGCTTAAGACAAATGTCTCCTTAATTCAAGTGGTGAGTCCATTACTTTAAGAATCACTGGAAAATCTTTTTAACAACTTAAGGACAAACATCTCATTCACTGAAGTGGTGAGTCCATTATTGGACTTTGATATCATGATAACCAGCCTGAAGATATGTTGTTGATAGACCAGGATGTCTGCCTCCTAGTGTTGTTGCTAGACCAGGATGTCTGCCTCCTAGTGTTGTTGCTAGACCAGGATGTCTGCCTCCTAGTGTTGTTGCTAGACCAGGATGTCTGCCTCCTAGTGTTGTTTCTAGACCAGGATGTCTGCCTCCTAGTGTTGTTTCTAGACCAGGATGTCTGCTTCCTAGTGTTGTTGCTAGACCAGGATGTCTGCCTCCTAGTGTTGTTGATAGACCAGGATGTCTGCCTCCTAGTGTTGTTGATAGACCAGGATATCTGCCTCCTAGTGTTGTTGCTATATCTGCTTCCTAGTGTTGTTGCTATATCTGCTTCCTAGTGTTGTTGCTATATCTGCTTCCTAGTGTTGCTGCTATATCTGCTTCCTAGTGTTGTTGCTATATCTGCTTCCTAGTGTTGTTGCTAGACCAGGATGTCTGCTTCCTAGTGTTGCTGCTATATCTGCTTCCTAGTGTTGTTGCTAGACCAGGATGTCTGCTTCCTAGTGTTGCTGCTATATCTGCTTCCTAGTGTTGTTGCTATATCTGCTTCCTAGTGTTGTTGCTATATCTGCTTCCTAGTGTTGTTGCTAGACCAGGATGTCTGCTTCCTAGTGTTGCTGCTAGACCAGGATGTCTGCTTCCTAGTGTTGTTGCTAGACCAGGATGTCTGCTTCCTAGTGTTGTTGCTAGACCAGGATGTCTGCTTCCTAGTGTTGTTGCTATATCTGCTTCCTAGTGTTGTTGCTATATCTGCTTCCTAGTGTTGTTGCTAGACCAGGATGTCTGCTTCCTAGTGTTGCTGCTATATCTGCTTCCTAGTGTTGTTGCTAGACCAGGATGTCTGCTTCCTAGTGTTGCTGCTATATCTGCTTCCTAGTGTTGTTGCTATATCTGCTTCCTAGTGTTGTTGCTATATCTGCTTCCTAGTGTTGTTGCTAGACCAGGATGTCTGCTTCCTAGTGTTGCTGCTATATCTGCTTCCTAGTGTTGTTGCTAGACCAGGATGTCTGCTTCCTAGTGTTGTTGCTATATCTGCTTCCTAGTGTTGTTGCTATATCTGCTTCCTAGTGTTGTTGCTATATCTGCTTCCTAGTGTTGTTGCTATATCTGCTTCCTAGTGTTGTTGCTATATCTGCTTCCTAGTGTTGTTGCTAGACCAGGATGTCTGCTTCCTAGTGTTGTGGTTAGAGTGACAGTGATGTCCTGGGCTCATCACCTCCTGGGTGACCCTGATGTTTAATAAAATGTCAATGATAACAGCTCTAAAAGCTGTGTCAATGCTGGTACGCAAGCTTAAATATACGCGTTATGAAACAAAGCATACATACATTCTGTGCAGACAGTAGCATTACCTTGTTCTGTTTACTGAGTGTGAGTGTTCATGTGGACAGACAACAAACACAGAATGTCACATCTGCTAAACTGGTTTCTACATGCTGGATGTGGTAGAGAATTGTGTGTTCTTCTCATTTTGATGACTAGTCTAAGTTCTGCTTTATTTCAAATTATGTGCACACCTATAGCAATTAAGATGAACATATGATACAATGGAGGCAACACGCTGATGATGTTTATGACATCTGTTGAAGCTCTCCCATGAGTGGTCACTTGCTGACCATGGACTTCAGCTTGCGGAAGTGAGCGTTGATTTGTTGTAACTGACCGGGAAACTGGATATTGCGAGACGTGTATAAAGATTCAATCTTTCCCATCACCATTTCCAGCAGAAACTGGGAGTTCTTAATAACCAAGGATTCCTGAAACATGCAAAATCAGGAAGTCTTGTACAGTTACACACAACCGTGAGTATCAGTTTGTGTATACACAAGTACTTTTCCTACAAATGTATCCCAAAGTCAAATACAAATAGGAGGGGAAATCACTAAGTAACTCGCAAATACCTGTTACAAAAAAACTAAATGTGACAGTAATTTGAAAACTTTTAATTTTTGAACCTACATTATTCCCATATTTCTTAACGTAATTGCCACCAACATTGATGCATTTGTCCCATCATGTAATCAGTGATGCAATACCCATGGTTTCCACCTCTTCGTTACTCGAGAATCTTCTCCCGCCAAGGTGGTTTTTCAATGGACCAAACAGGGGAAAATCACTTGGAGCTAAGTCAGGACTATAGGGTGGATGTTCAAGAACTTCCCAACCCAAATGGTTAATTTCTCTTGGGTTAACCGAGCCGTATGTGTTCTGGCATTGTCATGAAGGAGAAGCACACCTCTAGTCAGCAGACAAGGACGTTTTCTTTGAATTGCATCCCGTAGCATCGACAGAACTTCACACTGTCACCATACTTCTGGAACTTCTATCAGCTCTGATAATCTCATTCACATGTTGCACAGTCGCTTCTGTTGCAATCTGAACAGGACGGCCAAGTCGGACTTTGTCAACAATTTTAGTACGTCTCTGAGAAAATTCTTTTACCCAGTTACAGACCGCTTTACGTGATAAACACTTTTCAGCACAAACTGTAATCATTTCCTTATGAATGTCCTCAACTGAATGTCTTTTAGCCCACAAAAATCGCACTACACTTCTCTGTTCTTCTTTGGTACACACTAACAGTTGGGTAGCCATTTTGTTATTGCTTTGCACATGCGCACATAACTTCCAGCGCCCCCTACATACAACTATTATAAAGTTGGATGATGGTACCATCTAAGGATATATTTAAATACTACTTGATAACTGCCACTGATAAAATATTTCAATTTGTGAGTTACTTAGTGATTTCCACTCGTATTAAACTCTAAAGATGACATAGACTATATTTAAAATGTAGCAGAGAGATCTTCAGTCAAGCTTTCAGAAATATTAATCTGATTAATCTATTTCTGCTATAAAAACACTTAATCTAATATACTTCTTTTATGAAAAATATTACCTAATCTACCTTGAATATAAAAACATCTTACCTAATCTAACTTGATTATAAAAACATCTTACCTACTCCACCTTGACTATAAAAACATCTTACCTAATCTACCTTGATTATAAAAACATCTTACCTAATCTACCTTGATTATAAAAACATCTTACCTAATCTACCTTGACTATAAAAACTTCTTACCTAATCTACCTTGACTATAAAAACATCTTACCTAATCTACTTTTACTACAAATACATTTACCTGATCTACTTTTACTACAAAAATGCTTACCTGATCTACCTTTACTACAAATACATTCACCTAATCTACCTCTACTACAAAAACATCTTACCTAATTTACCTTTACTACAAAAATCATTCATCTAATGTACCTCTGCTACAAAAACATCTTACCTGATCTACCTTTACTACAAAAACACTTACCTGATCTACCTCTACTACAAAAACATTGTACCTAATTTACCTTTTACTACAAAAAGCATTCACCTAATCTACATCTACTACAAAAACATCTTACCTGATCTACCTTTACTACAAAAACACTTACCTGATCTACCTCTACTACAAAAACATTGTACCTAATTTACTTTACTACAAAAAGCATTCACCTAATCTACCTCTACTACAAAAACATTGTACCTAATTTACCTTTTACTACAAAAAGCATTCACCTAATCTACATCTACTACAAAAACATCTTACCTGATCTACCTTTACTACAAAAAGCATTCACCTAATCTACCTCTACTACAAAAACATCTTACCTAATTTACTTTACTACAAAAAGCATTCACCTAATCTACCTCTACTACAAAAACATCTTACCTAATTTACTTTACTACAAAAAGCATTCACCTAATCTACCTCTACTACAAAAACATCTTACCTAATTTACTTTACTACAAAAAGCATTCACCTAATCTACCTCTACTACAAAAACATCTTACCTAATTTACTTTACTACAAAAAGCATTCACCTAATCTACCTCTACTACAAAAACATCTTACCTAATTTACTTTACTACAAAAAGCATTCACCTAATCTACCTCTACTACAAAAACATCTTACCTAATTTACTTTACTACAAAAAGCATTCACCTAATCTACCTCTACTACAAAAACATCTTACCTAATTTACTTTACTACAAAAAGCATTCACCTAATCTACCTCTACTACAAAAACATCTTACCTAATTTACTTTACTACAAAAAGCATTCACCTAATCTACCTCTACTACAAAAACATCTTACCTAATTTACTTTACTACAAAAAGCATTCACCTAATCTACCTCTACTACAAAAACATCTTACCTAATTTACTTTACTACAAAAAGCATTCACCTAATCTACCTCTACTACAAAAACATCTTACCTAATTTACTTTACTACAAAAAGCATTCACCTAATCTACCTCTACTACAAAAACATCTTACCTAATTTACTTTACTACAAAAAGCATTCACCTGATCTACC
Organism: Achatina immaculata; assembly: GCA_009760885.1. NCBI lineage: Eukaryota > Metazoa > Mollusca > Gastropoda > Stylommatophora > Achatinidae > Lissachatina > Lissachatina immaculata. Next base: position 48,005,968 of record CM019696.1, on the reverse strand, counting down.
TCTACTACAAAAACATCTTACCTAATTTACTTTACTACAAAAAGCATTCACCTAATCTACCTCTACTACAAAAACATCTTACCTAATTTACTTTACTACAAAAAGCATTCACCTAATCTACCTCTACTACAAAAACATCTTACCTAATTTACTTTACTACAAAAAGCATTCACCTAATCTACCTCTACTACAAAAACATCTTACCTAATTTACTTTACTACAAAAAGCATTCACCTAATCTACCTCTACTACAAAAACATCTTACCTAATTTACTTTACTACAAAAAGCATTCACCTGATCTACCTCTACTACAAAAACATCTTACCTAATTTACTTTACTACAAAAAGCATTCACCTAATCTACCTCTACTACAAAAACATCTTACCTAATTTACTTTACTACAAAAAGCATTCACCTAATCTACCTCTACTACAAAAACATCTTACCTAATTTACTTTACTACAAAAAGCATTCACCTAATCTACCTCTACTACAAAAACATCTTACCTAATTTACTTTACTACAAAAAGCATTCACCTAATCTACCTCTACTACAAAAACATCTTACCTAATTTACTTTACTACAAAAAGCATTCACCTAATCTACCTCTACTACAAAAACACATTACCTAATTTACTTTACTACAAAAAGCATTCACCTAATCTACCTCTACTACAAAAACACATTACCTAATTTACTTTACTACAAAAAGCATTCACCTAATCTACCTCTACTACAAAAACACATTACCTAATTTACTTTACTACAAAAAGCATTCACCTAATCTACCTCTACTACAGAAACATCTTACCTAATTTACTTTACTACAAAAAGCATTCACCTAATCTACCTCTACTACAAAAACATCTTACCTAATTTACTTTACTACAAAAAGCATTCACCTAATCTACCTCTACTACAAAAACACATTACCTAATTTACTTTACTACAAAAAGCATTCACCTAATCTACCTCTACTACAAAAACACATTACCTAATTTACTTTACTACAAAAAGCATTCACCTAATCTACCTCTACTACAAAAACACATTACCTAATTTACTTTACTACAAAAAGCATTCACCTAATCTACCTCTACTACAGAAACATCTTATGAAGTGACTGTCTTTTTCTCTGTATGCATGTTCAGTGTTTCAGAGCATATCTGAGCACGTTTTTGTAATTGTCTTCCACTAAATAAAAATAAGATCTGAATATCGGATATTTGAGATACACATGCCACAGCTGGTCCCAGAAAAGACCTGAGAAGTGAATGTGGGATATGACCAGACATAAACACATTCTATATCTAAAAAAAAACTGATAAGAGGCAAACCAGTCAGATGATGTAGAGTGTGTCTGCTGTGACACAGTTACTGGGGGGAGGGGGAAATGATTTGTGGTAAGAACATGCAGCGATGGATGAGTGTCATGTGACAGTCCAGACTATGCTAAAGCAAACTTTATAAATGCATTCTGATGTGATGTTTATACCATTCTGATGTAATGTTTATACCATTCTGGTGTGATGTTTATACCTCCTTCTTGAACTTTCCGCACTTGAGTGACTCTTCAATGTGTGAAATCTGTGATTTGTACACTGCTGTGATGGCATCTGCTATAAACTGCTCTAGTTCAGTCGTGAACAATTTCAGAAGGTCATCAGCAAAGTTCACAGAGATCTTTGCAAATTGCATGGAGTTCATGGTGATGGAGATAAAGCATTTATCTGTTGATAAACAAGGTAATAAAAACATCATCAATCATCCACTTTCATAATCTAGACTTCAGTGATGACAAACATAAACACATCACCAGTCATCCACTTTCATAATCTAGACTTCAGCGATGACAAACATAAAATAAACACATCACCAATCATCCACTTTCATAATCTAGACTTCAGTGATGACAGACATAACATAAACACATCACCAGTCGTCCACTTTCATAATCTAGACTTCGGTGATGACAAACATAAACACATCACCAATCATCCACTTTCATAACCTCAGATTTCAGAGTCTGGAATTATGGCTTCAGGCAGAATATGAAAGTCTTATTTTTACTTTTCTTCCCAGCTAGTGCTATCTCATTCTCTTAACTTTTTCATCGATTTGATTAACGTCTGGTCTCAGGAAACTATTTTTATCCATTTTCTATCTTTGCTCCTATCAGAGGCGGAGGACTTTCACTCTTAATATCACACAAGTGAAACATTTCCAAAATATGAGAGATAAAAATGAAAGAAAATGTTAAAAAAAATAATTTTACGACAGATTTTGTGACCCAGATACACACATGAGTTTGTGCTCACACAGTTCCAACTTAAAGAAAAAAATAACTGAATCATAGACATCATTCATGATTGTACGCTGAAGTCACACATATCTCACCATAAACGTAAGACTTTATATCAAAACCCGAAGCTGCAGTTTCAGCAACGTACTTCTCACAGTCTGCTTGAGTGAGATGGTTCATTGGTCGCCACAGGTCATCCTGGAAACAAACCAGCAACAGAGAACAGAGAGCACTAGCAAAAACTTGCTTATAAACTGAAGCTAGAAGTTTACAGTCAAGAAATGGCTTATTTAGAAACTCAGGTCTCTGAAATCTAATAGCTTAATATTTTATTACAGCCTCTTTTGTCAGTGAAAAAAAAAATAATACTAGCATTGTAAAGCTGTGGAAAATTAACTTGGTTCATATCTATTCACATGAGCTCTGATTTGACCTCTAGTCTACTCACATGAGCTATGATCTGACCTCTTAATCTACTCACATGAGCTCTGATCTGACCTCTTAATCTACTCACATGAGCTATGATCTGACCTCTTAATCTACTCACATGAGCTATGATCTGACCTCTTAATCTACTCACATGAGCTCTGATCTGACCTCTTAATCTACTCACATGAGCTATGATCTGACCTCTTAATCTACTCACATGAGCTCTGATCTGACCTCTTAATCTACTCACATGAGCTATGATCTGACCTCTTAATCTACTCACATGAGCTATGATCTGACTTCTTAATCTACTCACATGAGCTATGATCTGACCTCTTAATCTACTCACATGAGCTATGATCTGACCACTTAATCTACTCACATGAGCTATAATCTGACTTCTTAATCTACTCACATGAGCTATGATCTGACCTCTTAATCTACTCACATGAGCTATGATCTGACCTCTTAATCTACTCACATGAGCTATGATCTGACCTCTTAATCTACTCACATGAGCTCTGATCTGATCCTAGTCTACTCACATGAGCTCTATACTTGATCCCATCAATGATCTGACATCTAGTCTACTCACATGAGCTCTATACTTAATCCCATCAATGATCTGATCCTAGTCTACTCACATGAGCTCTATACTTAATCCCATCAATGATCTGATCCTAGTCTACTCACATGAGCTCTATACTTAATCCCATCAATGATCTGACCTCTAGTCTACTCACATGAGCTCTATACTTAATCCCATCAATGATCTGATCCTAGTCTACTCACATGAGCTCTGATCTGATCCTAGTCTACTCACATGAGCTCTATACTTAATCCCATCAATGATCTGATCCTAGTCTACTCACATGAGCTCTGATCTGATCCTAGTCTACTCACATGAGCTCTATACTTAATCCCATCAATGATCTGATCCTAGTCTACTCACATGAGCTCTATACTTGATCCCATCAATGATCTGATCCCGTTTCTCCTCTATGACTTGCTGTATTGAAATGTCCAGCAGAAGAGCAAGACAAAACTCAATATCCAGACCAATAGCACTCAGCTGAGAACAATATAAGATGAGCAAATAACACAAAAAAATATTTCGATCAGCATCTGATTAAAATGAGTGAGTAAATGGAAAGCCATAAGTAACATGTTTCTTTCAACTCTTTTATTACATTTAATGACCAGATGACAGACCAACTCGCTCAGTGTGACCGTCACATCTGCAGGTCTTGCAGAAAGTTATTTTGTGTCATGAGTTCTTAAATGCTAACAAAGAGTTGTAGCGTGACCAAGAGGATAGGGTATAGACCCCCTGCGGCTGGACGGACGCTCAGCCCACTGAAACCTGGGCCTCTGTTCTTTGTTGTTCTTTTACTACTTTAATTTCTACACCATCTAAACTGCTTTATGTAGAGATTATAGTGGCTAGACTATTAAAGTGCTTTATGTAGAGATTATAGTGGCTAGACTATTAAACTGCTTTATGTAGAGATTACAGTGGCTAGACTATTAAACTGCTTTATGTAGAGATTATAGTGGCTAGACTATTAAAGTGCTTTATGTAGAGATTATAGTGGCTAGACTATTAAAATGCTTTATGTAGAGATTATAGTGGCTAGACTATTAAAGTGCTTTATGTAGAGATTATAGTGGCTAGACTACTAAAATGCTTTATGTAAAGATTATAGTGGCTAATCCTGTCTATTTTGTCCTCACACTTCAATAACAAGGTAAGTTATGTTTGTAGTAAAAAAAATAGGTTGATAAATGTTTATTTATGTCTGCACAGGCATGAATGTACACATGCGTACATTATGTATTTATTAAATATGAAGATGTTACGTTTTTTTTAACTGCCATAAATCTTAAAAAAAAAAATAGGTGAACAACCATTTCAAATTGAGCACACATATTTATATATACATATAAACAGCTCTGTGTGTCTATAAGTATAATAATAATCTCTATCTTATGGATCTATGAGTATGTTGAGAACTGATGACATAAGATTCAGCCTGTTTCCTGCTATGTTTCCAACCATATGACTTTTGCAATGTAAGTGTGTGGCTATTCAAGTTATAATTAAACACATACACATACATAGACTCCTACCTCCTCACAGTGGCTATTCAGGTTATAATTAAACACGTACACATACACAGACTCCTACCTCCTCGTAGTGACTATTCAGGTTATAATTAAACACGTACACATACACAGACTCCTACCTCCTCACAGTGGCTATTCAGGTTATAATTAAACACGTACACATACACAGACTCCTACCTCCTCACAGTGGCTATTCAGGTTATAATTAAACACGTACACATACACAGACTCCTACCTCCTCGCAGTGACTCTTGGCCAGCACCACACAATCAGCAATTGTTGTCTGGGAAAGCTTTGATAAACTCTTTGGCTGTGTCTGACAGGGAGGAGAAGAAAACTCCGCACAAACAGCGAATGTACAGAGTTGTTGCCCCTTCAAACTTCAGTTGTCTGATGTTGTATTTGATTATTGCACTTCGGTTCTGGAGGAATAACTCGCAGGCCTGTTTAAGAACAAGGAAAAAAATTTAATAAAAGCTATTACCTCTTGCTTTGTTAAGACTATTCAAAAGCAAAATAGAAACAGCTTTATTAATTAACGAGTGCACAGTTGTAATGTTTCAGTTTACACCTTAATCATACAAAAATTTAATAATATGAACTGCATTTCTATCAATAAAAGATTTTTGTTTTGTATCAAGCCATAAGTCTGTGTATTAAGTCATCAGTTTGTGTATCAAGCCGTAAGTCTGTGTATCAAGTCATCAGTCTGTATATCAAGTCAACAGTCTGTGTATCAAGCCATCAGTTTGTGTATCAAGCCCTCAGTTTCTGTATCAAGCCATCGGTCTATATCAAGCCATCAGTTTGTGTATCAAGCATTGATCACGTTAACCAGCAATTACAGGTAAATTACCAGTTAAAAACAAGAAAAACCAAAATCTTTTGGAAGAAGTCGGTTACTGTAACTAGTTTACATTACTAAAAACCTAGTAGAAAGCAACCAGCAAAACCAGTTGTAGGATAACCAGGCCATCAGACTTTGTGTGAAAGAGAATCTGCCAGTTCTGACTTTGGCTCAGCACATGAGCATTTTGTCAAGGTTAAATCTGGCCACTAACAATATGTAAGAAAAAAAGCTCACATGAACATTTAGTTTCCACTGATATTTCTAAAGCATGTTTAATTTTAGATTTAGAGAAAAAAGTATAAAGTACCGAATGTTGCATTGTGAAAACCAGTATTTTGGAAAATACTTCACGCATGGTGGAAGACAAGTATAAATGTACTGGTTTGAAAAAAATCATAACGCGATCACTGGTATCAAGTAATAAGTCTGTATATCAAGTCATAAGTCTGTGTATCAAGTCATAAATGAATGCATCAAGCCATAAGTCTGTGCATCAAGCCATAAGTCTGTGTATCAACCCATAAGTCTGTGTATCAAGCCATAAGTCTGTGTATCAAGCCATAAGTCTGTGTATCAACCCATAAGTCTGTGTATCAAGTCATAAGTCTGTGTATCAACCCATAAGTCTGTGTATCAACCCATAAGTCTGTGTATCAAGTCATAAGTCTGTGTATCAAGCCATAAGTCTGTGTATCAACCCATAAGTCTGTGTATCAACCCATAAGTCTGTGTATCAAGTCATAAGTCTGTGTATCAACCCATAAGTCTGTGTATCAACCCATAAGTCTGTGTATCAAGTCATAAGTCTGCATCAAGTCAAAAGTCTGTATATCAACCCATAAGTCTGTGTATCAACCCATAAGTCTGTGTATCAAGTCATACGTCTGTGTATCAAGTCATACATCTGTGTATCAAGCCATAAGTCTGTGTATCAAGTCATACATCTGTGTATCAAGTCATACATCTGTGTATCAAGTCATCAGTCAGAAGCACTGCCACTAGCAAACACAACATTCATTAAAGCAGTCATACAACGGCTACCCACCCACATTAACATCCAAGGAGATGAAGAGGCAGCCACACTGGCAAAAGAGGAAGAAAGAATGCAACAGATTGATAGAAGCACAAAATATGAACAAAATGATATAAGCACAGGATACAAACAAAATGATATGAGCACAAAATACAAACAAAATGATATGAGCACAAAATACGAACAAAATGATATGAGCAAAAAATACAAACAAAATGATATGAGCACAAAATATGAACAAATGATATGAGCACAAAATATGAACAAAATGATATGAGCACAAAATATGAACAAAATGATATGAGCACAAAATACAAACAAAATGATATGAGCACAAAATATGAACAAATGATATGAGCACAAAATATGAACAAAATGATATGAGCACAAAATATGAACAAAATGATACGAGCACAAAATATGAACAAACAAAAACCAGACTAAAAGCCATATATAAGGACACATAGATAAAACAGCAAAAACAGATGACAAACACCATAAACTCTCAAGAAATGACCAAATGAGAAGAGGACATTCTCCGCTGAGACACCCTGGAGACACCACATCACATCCTCCAGACCTGCCAGCTATACAACTCACTCAGACAAAATAACCTGGCCAGACACACGCTCCTCTACGAGAGAAGCTTTACACTGATACCAATAAACCTGAGATGAACCACTGTGTTTGTAAGAGAGATTTGTGATATGTCTAAGTGAACAACAAAGAAGATGAATGTGTATCAAGTCATCAGTCTGCATGGCACCCGCTGCATAGAACTCACATCAGGCACTACACAGAGATAACTATAACATCAGCAACCAAATACAAAATTTTCACTCATGACAGAAAGCTGTAATAGCAAACAAAAAAATCTATTAATAAAATTCTCAGTGAAACAAAATTCTGACAACTTTTGAAAGAAACATTCTGGGAGCTGTAATGACAGAAAAAGTTGATCACTGCAAAATTTAGGAATGCTTTAAAAAAAAAAAAGCCAAAATCTGCGAAAAATAAAGTTTGACAACCTGAGCTGATCTGCCCAGCCGAATGAGCTGCGTAACTGCCCTCCTAGCTGCTCGGGGACCTCCTCGGAGTGATCGTTCTGGTGACACCTGGAGCTCGTTCATCAATCCGTCTGTCAACTGTTTCACTCTGTGATCAATTCTGGCTCTGTATTAAATGATGAACAGATAAATGTAATAATAACAATAATAATGTGGATTTTGTCTGAATTGTCTCATCACCAGTTTTATTTTTCACACTTTCACTGATCACATTCAAATTTTCTGGCACAATTTTCACAAACTAGATTAACACATATCACACTATCTTCATCAACAGATTTACACAAATCACACTATCTTCATCCAAAAGATTTACACATATCACATTATCTTCATCAATCAATTTACACATATCACACTATCTTCATCAAAAGATTTACACATATCACACTATCTTCATCAACAGATTTACACATATCACACTATCTTCATCAACAGATTTACACATATCACACTATCTTCATCAACAGATTTACACATATCACACTATCTTCATCAACAGATTTACACATATCACACTATCTTCATCATTTACACATATCACACTTATTTTCATCAACAGATTTACACATATCACACTTAACTTCACCAACAGATTTACACACATCACACTATCTTCATCCAAAAGATTTACACACATCACACTATCTTCATCAACAGATTTACACACATCACATTATCTTCATCCAAAAGATTTACACACATCACACTATCTTCATCAATAGATTTACATATATCACACTATCTTCATCAGTAGATTCACACACATCACAGTACAGCAAAACCACAAAGGAAATGCTCAAAGAAGAAAAAAAAAATTCATGGAAACAACAAAAGTAAGTATTATTATTTTTGTCTGTGCTTCACAAAACAATCTGACAGTTTTACCTAAATTCCTTCAGCGTTGGGCCACTCGGACATTCTGTCAAATATTCATTCACTGGAAAGAAGAAAATATCAAGAATCTGAGATATCAGCAATGTCAAAACTGGTCACTTTAAATCTATAAACCAGGACTTGTCCTGATGAAAATGTGGTCTGGAATAACTATTTTTATTTGAATTTTAGATTTCCTCGTAACTTTATGCAACATCGAACTAATGTAAGTTTACTCTCTGATGTGCTGTGTGTTTAGCTGTTAGTACTCTCAATCCTTTATGAAACTCTCCTTTCTGTGTGAAAAATTTTGCATTTCAATCTTTCCCAATGATGCTATTATAATTCTATAATATTTGTAGAGTAAGGCATGTTAAGTAAAATTAAGCTCAGAAACTTTCACAAATATTTAACTTCAACCGGCTTCACAAACTTTTTCTACAACATTAACATCCATTATTATCTATTATCCTGTTATTATTCCAAACCAACTGACCAGACAATTGGAACATAAAAAAATGTATCTTGCTAAAAATCCGTTAAAAAAAACATATTTGGAGATGTGGTTTTTGAGAATTGGAGATGTGATTTTTTTTTTAGAAAACTGTAAGAAGTAAACTTAAAAATGACAGCCATTTCCTGCAGCAGATATGAAATTATTCAAAACTGTGACATATCATCCAACCTTTTTCAACCAGATCCACAGCCCCTTCGAAGTTACGTTGTGCAATGTACATATCCAGATCCTCTGGCAGCTCCTGTAACCAATCAGCTGCCAGGAAATCTCGGTCAATCGCCACATGTCCTTCACTCCACTCTTCGCTGAAACCTCAAGAAATAAAAAAAAAAAAAACACACATGTGAAGATGTAAAAGTCTCCTTACTCTGATGAACGCAAGGATAAGTTAGAACAAAACTCTGAGCATACTACAGAAAATACTACAGAGCCAGGCTAACCGTATTTGAAATAACCATATTTATTTTATCACATTCAAGACTTTCAGCTACTTTAGTCCAAATGCTTCCAAATATCCACAGCTGTATTATAAATGTGGATATTTTATTCACTAATAAATTTACAAACATAGGAGACGCGGCTATCTGTGTACTGATGGTAAAAATAAGTTTAGTGTATAAACAGCAATCCGAGGTACATGAAACTTTGCCCAAGTTCACAGTGGGTGAACATAATAAGAGTAATAATACATAATTTAAACTTCCTTCAAAAACATCATAATTTCAGTTTACAGCACTCACTGATATACCATATGTCAAGTTAATCATACTCTTTGATATGACATAACTCGCTAATCATACTTCTGGATACATCACAACACTAACCAATCAAACTTCTGGATACATCACAACACTAACCAATCAAACTTCTGGATACATCACAGCATTAACCAATCAAACTTCTGGATACATCACTGCACTAACCAATCAAACTTCTGGATGCATCACAACACTAACCAATCAAACTTCTGGATGCATCACAACACTAACCAATCAAACTTCTGGATACATCACAACACTGGTTTCATACTTTTGGAAACATCAGCTTCACCCGGGGATGCTAGTGCAATCTGCAGCTGTTGCTCAGCTACCCTTGCTGCAGCCTCTTTCTTCTGTTTATCTCTCACAGCTTTCTTCTTCTTTGTGTCCTCCAGCGCATCCAACCATTGGCGCTGTAATAAGAGTTATCTTTCATAAATTGTGCAAAAAAAAAAAAAAGCATGCAAATGCTCAGAGATAAAACATATTTATCCAAAAAAAATTATTGGAGCATCTATCATCATCATCATGATCATCATCATCATCATCATTTCTCAGCTGGCACAGTTAAAACTCAAGAAACCTCTTCAAGCTCTTTTCTCTCAATTCTTTCTAGTTTTTCTTTCTATCTTTCTCATTCTCTTCAATACCGTTTCTATTTTTCATTTCCATGATAAGCTCCACCACTGCTTTTTATGAACGAGCTACACCGAGCACTTGTACAGAGATAAACAGTAAGGATGAGTCTTGGTACTCTAACCATTTGCTCTAAGATAAACAGTAAGGATGAGTCTTGGTACTCTAACCACTTGCTCTAAGATAAACAGTAAGGATGAGTCTCAGTACTCTAACCACTTGCTCTAAGATAAACAGTAAGGATGAGTCTCAGTACTCTAACCACCTGCTCTAAGATAAACAGTAAGGATGAGTCTCGGTACTCTAACCACTTGCTCTAAGATAAACAGTAAGGATGAGTCTCAGTACTCTAACCACTTGCTCTAAGATAAACAGTAAGAATGAGTCTTGGTACTCTAACCACTTGCTCTAAGATAAACAGTAAGGATGAGTCTCGATAATCTAACCACTTGCTCTAAGATAAACAGTAAGGATGAGTCTCAGTACTCTAACCACTTGCTCTAAGATAAACAGTAAGGATGAGTCTCGGTACTCTAACCACTTGCTCTAAGATAAACAGTAAGGATGAGTCTCAGTACTCTAACCACTTGCTCTAAGATAAACAGTAAGAATGAGTCTTGGTACTCTAACCACTTGCTCTAAGATAAACAGTAAGGATGAGTCTCGATAATCTAACCACTTGCTCTAAGATAAACAGTAAGGATGAGTCTCGATAATCTAACCACTTGCTCTAAGATAAACAGTAAGGATGAGTCTCGGTATTCTAACTACTTGATCTAAGCTATTCAGACTCAGTAACCTGTGATCATTGTTCATCTGCATGGGTAGCTCCAGTTTTAAAACCCATACAGCTTTGTGGATCCAACTATTCATGATGTGAATTTCAAGAAAAAAAAATCCCCAGAAAACCTTCAAGAATATTCTACAACTAGGAGCCCTTCACAAGTGTGGCATTCAACATTTATTCTGGCAATTCCTGTGAAGTTGCTGCATTACTATGCCATCATCAGCTACATAAAATAGGGGAGCTTACTGTACAAACAGCAAGATGTTCTTGGTATCACTGCCCAAGTTTGTACCCTATACAGAACTTCATTGGAAGATCATTCTAGAATCAGTAAGGAATAAAGCGACCACGATTGCCAAATACATGTACCCTTGAACTTCAATTCTCTGCTGAATATGTTTTGTGTTTTAAAACAAGTGACAGAGTTGGAAAGGGAGTGGGCTTTGTTGGCTGTCTTTAAAGACTGAAGAGGAATCAAGAAAAAGGGCTTAACAACAAACTCTAACACTCTGGAGAATGTTAAATGCTAAACAGGTGGGTCTAGTTGAAGTAACACAACAGCCTGCTTCCAGGTGCCCAGGATAAAGGAACACAGCAGCCTGTTCCAGGTGGCTAGGATAAAGAAACACAACAGCCTGTTCCAGGTGGCTAGGATAAAGGAACACAGCAGCCTGCTTCCAGGTGGCTAGGATAAAGGAACACAACAGCCTATTTCCAAGTTAAAGTAATACAACAATGCATTTCCAGTATCCATGATAAAAGAACTAATTCCCAGGAAAACTATGCTAAGACAAGACAGGGTCTTGACCAGATCTGGTCTAGTTAGTTACCTCACTGCTTTAGTACCATCATCCTTGCTTCTCTTCCTGAAACTACCAGATTACTCACCAACACAGCACAGGGAAAACTGACCTTAGCCTTGGCGGTGTCTGTCTGGTACATGTGAGACTCTGGGAACATGAGGATCTTGAAAGCGTTCTTCACTGGCCCGGTGTCCCTCACATTGACCACAGCCAAACTGTCCAGCTCGTAAAGGCCTTGGAAGCGGTACCGCATGGGGCCTCGTCTGGCAAACATGAGAAAAACGTTTAAGGGTTAATAACGAGAGAAATATTTCCAGAAATGCTTCGGTTAATTGGCTGGTGTGGATCATAGTTGTTGCTCTTCAGATAAATCTGGAGGCTTTTTAATCTCTTTAATATATCCAACAGTTTACAGCAACTGACAGCGTAACTTCTAAGTTTATTTACAGTCCTTCATGTGACCTTAACATTAAATTTGAATCTTTGCATTATCACATACACAAATCTGTACAGTAAATTCTCAGTTTAATGGATCCTGATATAACAGATTTTGCATTTGCAGATTGGACAATTGTTTTAAAAATGTTTAAATCTTAAAAGCTGCCACAGTGGCGTGGTGCACTCATCTGCGAATCAGAAGGTCCCTGGTTTGATTCTGTACTTGGGTGGAAATCGTTTTGGATCAACTAGCACCGAGGTCAACCCTGCATAAAAAAATATGGGTACCTGGGGGTTTCCCTAAGAAAACAAAGGTAACTAGGACAGGTGCTGACATCCCTACCTCAAATGCCTGGAAATGTGAAGGTACTAACACTTCACACCTCTATGGTGTGCAGATGCCGCAGGACACTGAGATTAAATGCTGCATATATGCATCATAACACACTTGTTTTGGACAGATTTGCTTTGTTTCGGGCTGTCTGCCTCAAGCTATTGTGCTAACCTATACTGAGGATTCCATGTGACAATCATGAGACCTACCCATGTTATGTGTATGCAGCAATGATCCCATGTTATCATGAAAGTACATATGTGACAATCATTTCAAATCTAGTTGTGTGGTATCCAGGTGACAATCATTTCAAATCTACTTGTGTGGTATCCAGGTGACAATCATTTCAAATCTACCTCTGTGATATCCAGGTGACAATCATTTCAAATCTACCTGTGTGGTATCCAAGTGAAAATCATTTCAAATCTACCTCTGTGATATCCAGGTGACAATCATTTCAAATCTACCTCTGTGATATCCAGGTGACAATCATTTCAAACCTACTTCTGTGATATCCAGGTGGCAATCATTTCAAACCTACCTGTGTGGTATCCAGGTGGCAATCATTTCAAATCTACTTCTGTGGTATCCAGGTGGCAATCATTTCAAACCTACCTGTGTGGTATCCAGGTGGCAATCATTTCAAACCTACCTGTGTGGTATCCAGGTGGCAATCATTTCAAACCTACCTGTGTGGTATCCAGGTGGCAATCATTTCAAACCTACCTGTGAATAGCAGTTCAGTGAAATAAATCAAACTGAGAAATAGCAGTTCAGTGAAATAATCAAACATGAGAATAGCAGTTCAGTGAAATAAATCAACATGAGAAATAGCAGTTCAGTGAAATAAATCAACATGAGAATAGCAGTTCAGTGAATAAATCAAACATGAGAAAGCAGTTCAGTGAAAAAATCAAACATGAGAAATAGCAGTTCAGTGAAATAAATCAAACTGAGAAATAGCAGTTCAGTGAAATAAATCAAACATGAGAAATAGCAGTTCAGTGAAATAAATCAAACATGAGAATAGCAGTTCAGTGAAATAAAGCAAACATGAGAAAGCAGTTCAGTGAAATAAATCAAACATGAAAATAGCAGTTCATGAAATAAATCAAACTGAGAAATAGCAGTTCAGTGAAATAAAGCAAACATGAGAAATAGCAGTTCAGTGAAATAAATCAACATGAGAATAGCAGTTCAGTGAAATAATCAAACATGAGAATAGCAGTTCAGTGAAAAAATCAAACATGAGAAATAGCAGTTCAGTGAAATAAAGCAAACATGAGAAATAGCAGTTCAGTGAAATAAATCAACATGAGAAATAGCAGTTCAGTGAAATAATCAAACATGAGAAAGCAGTTCAGTGAAATAAATCAACATGAGAAATAGCAGTTCAGTGAAATAAATCAACATGAGAATAGCAGTTCAGTGAAATAATCAAACATGAGAATAGCAGTTCAGTGAAATAATCAAACATGAGAAATAGCAGTTCAGTGAAATAAATCAACATGAGAATAGCAGTTCAGTGAAATAAATCAAACTGAGAAATAGCAGTTCAGTGAAATAATCAAACATGAGAATAGCAGTTCAGTGAAATAAATCAACATGAGAAATAGCAGTTCAGTGAAATAATCAAACATGAGAAATAGCAGTTCAGTGAAATAATCAAACATGAGAAAGCAGTTCAGTGAAATAAATCAAACTGAGAAATAGCAGTTCAGTGAAATAAATCAACATGAGAATAGCAGTTCAGTGAAATAAAGCAAACATGAGAAATAGCAGTTCAGTGAAATAAATCAACATGAGAAATAGCAGTTCAGTGAAATAAATCAACATGAGAATAGCAGTTCAGTGAAATAAAGCAAACATGAGAAAGCAGTTCAGTGAAATAAATCAACATGAGAATAGCAGTTCAGTGAAATAAAGCAAACATGAGAAATAGCAGTTCAGTGAAATAAATCAAACTGAGAAATAGCAGTTCAGTGAAATAAATCAACATGAGAATAGCAGTTCAGTGAAATAATCAAACATGAGAAAGCAGTTCAGTGAAATAAATCAAACTGAGAAATAGCAGTTCAGTGAAATAAATCAACATGAGAATAGCAGTTCAGTGAAATAAAGCAAACATGAGAAATAGCAGTTCAGTGAAATAAATCAAACTGAGAAATAGCAGTTCAGTGAAATAAATCAACATGAGAATAGCAGTTCAGTGAAATAAAGCAAACATGAGAATAGCAGTTCAGTGAATAAATCAAACATGAGAAATAGCAGTTCAGTGAAATAAATCAAACTGAGAAATAGCAGTTCAGTGAAATAAATCAACATGAGAAATAGCAGTTCAGTGAATAAATCAAACATGAAAATAGCAGTTCAGTGAATAAATCAAACATGAGAAAGCAGTTCAGTGAAATAATCAAACATGAGAAATAGCAGTTCAGTGAAATAATCAAACATGAGAAATAGCAGTTCAGTGAAATAAATCAAACATGAGAAATAGCAGTTCAGTGAAATAAATCAAACATGAGAAATAGCAGTTCAGTGAAATAAATCAAACATGAGAAATAGCAGTTCAGTGAAATAAATCAAACATGAGAAATAGCAGTTCAGTGAAATAAATCAAACATGAGAAATAGCAGTTCAGTGAAATAAATCAAACATGAGAAATAGCAGTTCAGTGAAATAAATCAAACATGAGAAATAGCAGTTCAGTGAAATAAATCAAACATGAGAAATAGCAGTTCAGTGAAATAAATCAAACATGAGAAATAGCAGTTCAGTGAAATAAATCAAACATGAGAAATAGCAGTTCAGTGAAATAAATCAAACATGAGAAATAGCAGTTCAGTGAAATAAATCAAACATGAGAAATAGCAGTTCAGTGAAATAAATCAAACATGAGAAATAGCAGTTCAGTGAAATAATCAAACATGAGAAATAGCAGTTCAGTGAAATAAATCAAACATGAGAAATAGCAGTTCAGTGAAATAAATCAAACATGAGAAATAGCAGTTCAGTGAAATAAATCAAACATGAGAAATAGCAGTTCAGTGAAATAAATCAAACATGAGAAATAGCAGTTCAGTGAAATAATCAAACATGAGAAATAGCAGTTCAGTGAAATAAATCAAACATGAGAAATAGCAGTTCAGTGAAATAAATCAAACATGAGAAATAGCAGTTCAGTGAAATAAATCAAACATGAGAAATAGCAGTTCAGTGAAATAAATCAAACATGAGAATAGCAGTTCAGTGAAATAAATCAAACATGAGAAATAGCAGTTCAGTGAAATAAATCAAACATGAGAAATAGCAGTTCAGTGAAATAAATCAAACATGAGAAATAGCAGTTCAGTGAAATAAATCAAACATGAGAAATAGCAGTTCAGTGAAATAAATCAAACATGAGAAATAGCAGTTCAGTGAAATAAATCAAACATGAGAAATAGAAGTCTGAAGCTGAAAATATGAACAACACCATT
This sequence comes from Achatina immaculata, assembly GCA_009760885.1. NCBI lineage: Eukaryota > Metazoa > Mollusca > Gastropoda > Stylommatophora > Achatinidae > Lissachatina > Lissachatina immaculata. The sequence goes on along the minus strand of CM019696.1, from coordinate 47,989,529 downwards.
TTTATAAAACAACTTCCAGAATAAAATCATTTCATAAAATGTAAGCAAGATACAAAATATGAAATATAAAAAGGGTACATGCTGAAATGACTTTGTTGTTTTAACAACTTTTGATTCCAGCAACTGACCAAGAAGCAAACACCACTATCATGAGGGTCATATCAACCCCTCCATCACTGATCAAACCACCACTATCATGAGGGTCATATCAACCCCTCCATCACTGATCAAACCAATCATGAGGGTCATATCAACCCCTCCATCACTGATCAAACCAATCATGAGGGTCATATCAACCCCTCCATCACTGATCAAACCAATCATGAGGGTCATATCAACCCCTCCATCACTGATCAAACCACTACTATCATGAGGGACATATCAACCCCTCCATCACTGATCAAACCACTACTATCATGAGGGTAATATCAACCCCTCCATCACTGATCAAACTACCACTATCATGAGGGTCATATCAACCCCTCCATCACTGATCAAACTACCACTATCATGAGGGTCATATCAACCCCTCCATCACTGATCAAACCACAACTATCATTAGGGGCATATCAACCCCTCCATCACTGATCAAACCACAACTATCATTAGGGGCATATCAACCCCTCCATCACTGATCAAACCACCACTATCATGAGGGTCATATCAACCCCTCCATCACTGATCAAACTACCACTATCATGAGGGACATATCAACCCCTCCATCACTGATCAAACCACCACTATCATGAGGGTCATATCAACCCCTCCATCACTGATCAAACTACCACTATCATGAGGGACATATCAACCCCTCCATCACTGATCAAACTACCACTATCATGAGGGACATATCAACCCCTCCATCACTGATCAAACCACCACTATCATGAGGGACATATCAACCCCTCCATCACTGATCAAACTACCACTATCATGATGGACATATCAACCCCTCCATCACTGATCAAACCACAACTATCATTAGGGGCATATCAACCCCTCCACCACTGATCAAACTAAAATAACAGTGTCTCCAGGAGGATTGTGGGTAGGAGAGATGGGTTCTTGATCCGATCTGGTTTGCTTCGATGTGTACTCCCTCTGCTGTGTCATTCCCCCTCCCAGACATGTCAGATGTGTCTGCAGCATGGTCATCCTTATAACACACTTTCTACAGGACTCTAAGTTTGACCTTCATGAACTTAAACTGAACTGTTTCAGTGACAAACTAAACTATTTCAGCAAAAACAAAAACTGTTTCAACAACAAACTGAACTGTTTCAGAAACAAACTGAAGTATTTTGGCAAAAACATAAACTGTTTCAACAACAAACTGAACTGTTTCAGAAACAAACTAAACTATTTCAGCAAAAACATAAACTGTTTCAACAACAAACTGAACTGTTTCAGAAACAAACTGAAGTATTTCAGCAACACACTGAACTGTTTCAGCAACACACTGAGCTGTTTCAGCAATAAACTGAACTATTTCAGTAACAAAATGAACTGTTTCAGCAACATACTGAACTGTTCAAACAACAAACTGAACTATTTCCTCAACAAACTGAAGTATTTCAGCAACGCACTGAACTGTTTCAGCAACAAACTGAACTATTTCCCCAACAAACTGAACTATTTCAGCAACAAACTGAACTATTTCATAATTAAACTGAACTGTTTCAGCAACAAACAGAACTGCTTCAGTAGCAAACTGAATATTTTCCGAGCAAACTGAACTATTTTCCTAATGAACTGAACTATTTTAACAACAAATGAAACTGTTTCAACAACACATTAAACACTTTAGATAAGCCATTAATGTAGATTACTTTCACCAACTGGATTTCTCTTCTTCCAAGGCAAAATTGATCAAGAAGGAAAAACATACATAGAAGGAACAGCTTTTGAAGAAGTAAACCACTTTGCATACTTTGGTAGCTACATGGACCAGGATGGTGACACCAGAAAGGAAGTTAGTATTGCAAATGCAGCACTGATTTTAAAGAATCTTGAGAAAATATGGCATTCAAAAATTATAAGCATGAAAACAAAGTTAAGACTATTCAATTCAAATGTAATATCCACCCTCATTTATGCATGTGAAAACTGAGAAACAGCTAAAGAAACAGACAATAAATTAAACTCTTTTGAAAACAAATGCTTAAGGAAAATACTTGGTATAAAGTGGAACAAATTCAAGAACAACGCAGAGATAAGACTGATGAGCAAACAACAACCTGTCTCATGAGTGATCAGAAAAAAAAGATGGACATATGTTGGTCACGTGATGAGAAGAAACAGTCAGAGAATCCCAAAACAATTTATCAAGTGGGACACAACAGGCCGAAGAAAAAGAGGTCGACCATGTGAAACTCTAAAGAGAACACTGTTAAGAGAGGCCAGTTGAGTGGGCATAACATCCCTTGATGAGGCTGAAAAGCTCACAGAAAGCAGGACAACTTGGCAGACTACCATGTGAGCCCTATGTGACGTTTAGCAGCATGGGAAGGATGTAAGATATTTTAAAAGCAAGAAATTTTTTTCCTCCTTTACTTGCCGAGTCTGTGGGTTCAGGCAAAGTTCTTTATTCAAGGGACTGAACTTCACATAATAATCTATCTTCCCTTCATTCAATGATAGCTCATGTGTGCAGTGCATTGTGGACCGCTTTCCTCCACAAGCAGATATTCTCCATCTCAGAGGCATGGCTGACTGAATCGACAAGGACACATTCTCTCGGTCAGACTCAGACCTAGGGAATGGAATCAAATCCTGCTTGTCATATCTTATTCGTCAGGTTCTTGCTGGTGCCGTGCTGAGATCACCGTACTTATGGATTTACTCGTACAGCAACGACAACCTTCTAATTTGTAAAAAATTGTTAACATTCTCTATCTTCAGGGTTGCTTCCTCCCAAAGTTACATGTCAGATACCCATCTCATCAGCTAGATTCTGAACACACAACTTTCCTGGTTAGAAGGCAGGTCATATTGTCTAAACTGCTCATGCCACCTTTTTTCTATCTTACAAAATGAAGCTACTCACTGAACAGCCTTCCACTTTCTCTAACAAAAATGCCAAGTTACGCTTTGTTTCCTCTTCTGGACTTTCAGTTTTCTCTTCCTTCTTTGGTCCTTGAAGCATGGCTGCGATAAAAAAAAAACTTAACACGTACAGTAATATCCGTATGTGATTATACTGAAGTATAAATATCCATACATGATTAAAGAAAAAATTACTGAAATATAAAGTAATATCTACATTTGATATGTGTAAAACAAACCACAGAATATAAAGTAATATCTATATTTGATTTTTGTAAAAAAAAAAACCCACAGAATATAAAGTAGTATCTACATTTGAATTTTGTAAAAAAAACCCCACAGAATATAAAGTAATAATCAGAAATGGCTATAAAGATAGTTTTAAACATAACAAGGAATAATATTGCTCACACTGTTCATGCTATTATTCTTAACAATTAACTGAAATCTCTTTGTCAGCATCTGTGTTACTGAGATAAAAAGGAAGACAGAAAAGTAGAGAGAACAAGAGAAAAAGTTTGTCAGCATCTGCATTACTATACTGTCCAAAAAAATAAATGCATAACTACTAATGACCCAATTTTAGCTATAACTTTGATATTTTATAGCTTTTTAAATTGAATGAATAAAATTTTCAAATTGCACACAATAATACCTAAGGGTTTAAACTATCACTTAACAGTTTCTTGTATCTGTGTGACAAGAATTTGTTAGTCCCAGGGGATCTCAAGTTAGTATGGTGTGTGCCCTCTGCTTGCATCGATCAGCGACTGGCATCTCCTTGGCACAGATGTGATCAGATGTCTGATGTGCACCTGTAGGATGGCTGCCCACTCTTTCTGGAGTGCCTGCCACAGATCACGATGATCGGCTGGAGAAACGTTTTGGCAACAAACACATCTTTGCAGCTCATCCTATAGGTGCTCAATCGGATTCATATCTGGAGACAGGGACGGCCAGGGAAGGGTGAGAATGTTGTTGGCAGTCAGGAACTGTGTGGTGAACCGTGCAGAATGGGGTCTGGCATTGTCCTGTTGAAACACAGATCTTTGCGCAGCCAAAAATGGAAGGGTATGGGGTCGAAGAATTTCATTGATGTATTGTTGGGCATTCAAGCCTCCTTCAATCTGCACCAATGGACTCCTTCCACTGAAACTGATCAATCCCCATACCACTACACCTCCACCACCATGCGGCGGAGCTTCATCAACCCAATTTTGGGCAAAACTTTCATCTGGCCTATGGTAGACCCTTCTCCGCATATCACAGCAGTGCAACAAAAAGGAAGATTCATCATTAAACCAGACACGTCTCCACTGATTGTCAGTTGTCCAGGGCCAATGCTTGTTGGCCCAAACAAGTCAATTTTGGCTATGGTGTCTCATTAAGACAGGACCTCGGTGAGGCCGTTGTGCCACCATTCCAGCTTCATGCAGTCTATTCCAGACAGCTTGATCAGACACACGACGTCCTGCACGCAATGACTGGGCACTTGAGGAAGCTGTTGTAAACCTGTTTCTGAGGTGATGAACCAGAATAAAGCGATCATCAGCTGCTGTTGTCACCCTGGGTCATCCACTGTGGTGCCGGTCTTCAGCTGAGCCAGTGGCTTGGAAACGGTGCCAAAGTCGACTGATGGTACTCTGTTGCACGTTTAAATGCCTGGCAACCTGATTTTGACTTTTGCCTGCTTGCAGGCGATCAATAGCAATGTTTCGTAAATTCTGTGATAGATGTGCAATAACTGTCTGCTTGAAAATTACCTGAATTTGTTTGTGTAACTTCATCCTTTTATAGGGTTTCATTTGCGTGGGAAGTGAGTTTTGCTCACCACAAAAATCACGACTTTTCCATAAACGCAACGTGAGTTATGGTAAAAAAATATGCGTGATTAGCAAGGGCAGCTACTGTGTTCTGACTATACACAAGAATAGCAAAATTCATGCTAAATCATGGACCTGATATCTTGGTGACAATTTTTGGTTTGGTTTGAGATAACCAGAAAAAAAAGTTTGTCATAACATAAAAAAATGAAGCTTATATAAGCTATGCATTTTTTTTTGGACAGTATAAAAGAAAAAGAAGAGAGAAAAAAAGAAGAGAGAACAAGAGAAAGAGAAAAGGAGAAAAATACTTGAATAGACTGATCACGTCACATGGAGGAAGAAACACAACTGCTCTGATAAAAAAAACATCAAGGACAACACAAAATGAACCAAAGTTTCATCAACAGCAACAAATGAACATGCATCCAGTCTAATGTAGTATATAAAAACCACAAACCCACAGTTCACAGGCTTGTTTCTGTTGTCAGTGTGGGATTTTCTAGCAACTACAAACTCATTTCTCTCTGTAGCTTATGATGTGGTGAAGGACTTGCAACAATATCAAGTGACAGTAAGCTACACTAGTTTCCCTTACTGCCCAGATTTGTACTTAAGATGCGAAACTTCTTGACAAATTGACAAACTCCACAAAGGAGACTTGGACATAATGACACAAACCTCTTGACAAACTCCACAAAGGAAATTTGGACATAATGACACAAACCTCTTGACAAACTCCACAAAGGAAATTTGGACATAATGACACAAAACCTCTTGACAAACACCACAAAGGAGATTTGGACATAATGACACAAACCTCTTGACAAACACCACAAAGGAGATTTGGACATAATGACACAAAACCTTTTGACAAACACCACAAAGGAGATTTGGACATAATGACACAAACCTCTTGACAAACACCACAAAGGAGATTTGGACATAATGACACAAACCTCTTGACAAACACCACAAAGGAGATTTGGACATAATGACACAAACCTCTTGACAAACACCACAAAGGAGACTTGGACATAACGACACAAAACTTCTTGACAAACTCCACAAAGGAGACTTGGTTAGTTCCTATCTTGTAAATTAGTTATAGTAAGGTTTCTTAATGAGAAATGTCAGCTTCCCCTTACCTAACACCCCCCCCCCCTGCGGCGGAGCTTCATCAACCCAATTTTGGGCAAAACTTTCATCTGGCCTATGGTAGACCCTTCTCCGCATATCACAGCAGTGCAACAAAAAGGAAGATTCATCATTAAACCAGACACGTCTCCACTGATTGTCAGTTGTCCAGGGCCAATGCTTGTTGGCCCAAACAAGTCAATTTTGGCTATGGTGTCTCATTAAGACAGGACCTCGGTGAGGCCGTTGTGCCACCATTCCAGCTTCATGCAGTCTATTCCAGACAGCTTGATCAGACACACGACGTCCTGCACGCAATGACTGGGCACTTGAGGAAGCTGTTGTAAACCTGTTTCTGAGGTGATGAACCAGAATAAAGCGATCATCAGCTGCTGTTGTCACCCTGGGTCATCCACTGTGGTGCCGGTCTTCAGCTGAGCCAGTGGCTTGGAAACGGTGCCAAAGTCGACTGATGGTACTCTGTTGCACGTTTAAATGCCTGGCAACCTGATTTTGACTTTTGCCTGCTTGCAGGCGATCAATAGCAATGTTTCGTAAATTCTGTGATAGATGTGCAATAACTGTCTGCTTGAAAATTACCTGAATTTGTTTGTGTAACTTCATCCTTTTATAGGGTTTCATTTGCGTGGGAAGTGAGTTTTGCTCACCACAAAAATCACGACTTTTCCATAAACGCAACGTGAGTTATGGTAAAAAAATATGCGTGATTAGCAAGGGCAGCTACTGTGTTCTGACTATACACAAGAATAGCAAAATTCATGCTAAATCATGGACCTGATATCTTGGTGACAATTTTTGGTTTGGTTTGAGATAACCAGAAAAAAAAGTTTGTCATAACATAAAAAAATGAAGCTTATATAAGCTATGCATTTTTTTTTGGACAGTATAAAAGAAAAAGAAGAGAGAAAAAAAGAAGAGAGAACAAGAGAAAGAGAAAAGGAGAAAAATACTTGAATAGACTGATCACGTCACATGGAGGAAGAAACACAACTGCTCTGATAAAAAAAACATCAAGGACAACACAAAATGAACCAAAGTTTCATCAACAGCAACAAATGAACATGCATCCAGTCTAATGTAGTATATAAAAACCACAAACCCACAGTTCACAGGCTTGTTTCTGTTGTCAGTGTGGGATTTTCTAGCAACTACAAACTCATTTCTCTCTGTAGCTTATGATGTGGTGAAGGACTTGCAACAATATCAAGTGACAGTAAGCTACACTAGTTTCCCTTACTGCCCAGATTTGTACTTAAGATGCGAAACTTCTTGACAAATTGACAAACTCCACAAAGGAGACTTGGACATAATGACACAAACCTCTTGACAAACTCCACAAAGGAAATTTGGACATAATGACACAAACCTCTTGACAAACTCCACAAAGGAAATTTGGACATAATGACACAAAACCTCTTGACAAACACCACAAAGGAGATTTGGACATAATGACACAAAACCTCTTGACAAACACCACAAAGGAGATTTGGACATAATGACACAAAACCTTTTGACAAACACCACAAAGGAGATTTGGACATAATGACACAAAACCTCTTGACAAACACCACAAAGGAGATTTGGACATAATGACACAAAACCTCTTGACAAACACCACAAAGGAGATTTGGACATAATGACACAAAACCTCTTGACAAACACCACAAAGGAGACTTGGACATAACGACACAAAACTTCTTGACAAACTCCACAAAGGAGACTTGGTTAGTTCCTATCTTGTAAATTAGTTATAGTAAGGTTTCTTAATGAGAAATGTCAGCTTCCCCTTACCTAACACCCCCCCCCCCTCCTTTTTCAGTAAGACATGCAATTTATGTGGGTCATGAATAAAAGACATCAATAACATATTTCTATGACAACAAGGCTAAAGAAGGGCCTGTCCTTGGGAAAATGTATAAGTGAAGAGCCACAAGAAGAGAAAATGGTGAGAAACTCTGACCTAAAGCAGGGTCCACTCATGTGAAAATGTTAATATATAAATGAAGAGCCACAAGAAGAGAAAATGGTGAGAAACCCTGATCTAAAGCAGGGCCCACTCATGTGAAAATGTTAATATATAAATGAAGAGCCACAAGAAGAGAAAACGGTGAGAAACCCTGATCTAAAGCAGGGCCCACTCATATGAAAATGTTAATATATAAATGAAGAGCCACAAGAAGAGAAAATGGTGAAAAACCCTGATCTAAAGCAGGGCCCACTCATGTGAAAATGTTAATATATAAATGAAGAGCCACAAGAAGAGAAAATGGTGAGAAACCCTGATCTAAAGCAGGGCCCACTCATGTGAAAATGTTAATATAAATGAAGAGCCACAAGAAGAGAAAATGGTGAGAAACCCTGATCTAAAGCAGGGCCCACTCATGTGAAAATGTTAATATATAAATGAAGAGCCACAAGAAGAGAAAATGGTGAGAAACCCTGATCTAAAGCAGGGCCTACTCATGTGAAAATGTTAATATATAAATGAAGAGCCACAAGAAGAGAAAATGGTGAGAAACCCTGATCTAAAGCAGGGCCCACTCATGTGAAAATGTTAATATATAAATGAAGAGCCACAAGAAGAGAAAATGGTGAGAAACCCTGATCTAAAGCAGGGCCCACTCATGTGAAAATGTTAATATATAAATGAAGAGCCACAAGAAGAGAAAATGGTGAGAAACCCTGCCTAAAGCAGGGCCCACTCATGTGAAAATGTTAATATATAAATGAAGAGCCACAAGAAGAGAAAATGGTGAGAAACCCTGATCTAAAGCACTGTGTGTATGTGGGGTGGGGGTAAGTTAGGGTTGTGACCAGCTTTGATTTTGTAGCCTGATGGCTACTGACAGTCATCTTAGCAAAACCCCTTTCCTTTACTAATTTATACTGAACCTCTAAAATCTAATTTAATAATACATGAAAAAGCTAATTTTATTTCTTAGAGTTCTGGCACAGTTTTTTAACTGCACAAGATATCCCAGAATTCCTACCTCTGTCACTGACTAAAGACATCTCCATCAAGGAGCTCATCAGGGACTTCTGGTCTGACAGCATGTGGCTGAGCTGATACATCTCTCCCTCCAAAACTGTAAACCAAACAATCCATCATCATCATCATGTTACAGCCACTAAATAACAAAATCAGGAAAAAGTATGAAGTACAAATTTTATGCAAAGAATTTATATTAAAATATTATTTCTGATGAGCATGGGAATGGTTTAATTCGGACCTGAGACGTTCTGTCATAAATACAACAGCCATCATGTTCCAACTAACCCATCATGTTTCAATTAACCAAGGTTTCATAAATACGAAACCCATCATGTTCCAATTAACCTATCATATTCCAATTAACCAAGGTTTCATAAATACGAAACCCATTATGTTCCAATTAACCTATCATGTTCCAATTAACCAAGGTATCATAAATACAAAACCCATCATGTTCCAATTAACCTATCATGTTCCAATTAACCAAGGTTTCATAAATACGAAACCCATCATGTTCCAATTAACCTATCATATTCCAATTAACCAAGGTTTCATAAATACAAAACCCATTATGTTCCAATTAACCTATCATGTTCCAATTAACCTATCATGTTCCAATTAACCAAGGTTTCATAAATACAAAACCCATTATGTTCCAATTAACCTATCATGTTCCAATTAACCTATCATATTCCAATTAACCAAGGTTTCATAAATACAAAACCCATTATGTTCCAATTAACCTATCATGTTCCAATTAACCTATCATGTTCCAATTAACCAAGGTTTCATAAATACAAAACCCATTATGTTCCAATTAACCTATCATGTTCCAATTAACCTATCATGTTCCAATTAACCAAGGTTTCATAAATACAAAACCCATCATGTTCCAATTAACCTATCATGTTCCAATTAACCAAGGTTTCATAAATACGAAACCCATCATGTTCCAATTAACCTATCATATTCCAATTAACCAGGGTTTCATAAATACAAAACCCATTATGTTCCAATTAACCTATCATGTTCCAATTAACCTATCATGTTCCAATTAACCTATCATGTTCCAATTAACCAAGGTTTCATAAATACGAAACCCATCATGTTCCAATTAACCTATCATATTCCAATTAACCAAGGTTTCATAAATACAAAACCCATTATGTTCCAATTAACCTATCATGTTCCAATTAACCAAGGTTTCATAAATACGAAACCCATCATGTTCCAATTAACCTATCATATTCCAATTAACCAAGGTTTCATAAATACGAAACCCATCATGTTCCAATTAACCTATCATATTCCAATTAACCAAGGTTTCATAAATACGAAACCCATTATGTTCCAATTAACCTATCATGTTCCAATTAACCAAGGTTTCATAAATACGAAACCCATCATGTTCCAATTAACCTATCATGTTCCAATTAACCAAGGTTTCATAAATACGAAACCCATCATGTTCCAATTAACCTATCATATTCCAATTAACCAAGGTTTCATAAATACAAAACCCATCAAGCTCCAATTAACCTATCATGTTCCAATTAACCTATCATGTTCCAATTAACCAAGGTTTCATAAATACAAAACCCATTATGTTCCAATTAACCTATCATGTTCCAATTAACCTATCATATTCCAATTAACCAAGGTTTCATAAATACAAAACCCATTATGTTCCAATTAACCTATCATGTTCCAATTAACCTATCATGTTCCAATTAACCAAGGTTTCATAAATACAAAACCCATTATGTTCCAATTAACCTATCATGTTCCAATTAACCTATCATGTTCCAATTAACCAAGGTTTCATAAATACAAAACCCATCATGTTCCAATTAACCTATCATGTTCCAATTAACCAAGGTTTCATAAATACGAAACCCATCATGTTCCAATTAACCTATCATATTCCAATTAACCAGGGTTTCATAAATACAAAACCCATTATGTTCCAATTAACCTATCATGTTCCAATTAACCTATCATGTTCCAATTAACCTATCATGTTCCAATTAACCAAGGTTTCATAAATACGAAACCCATCATGTTCCAATTAACCTATCATATTCCAATTAACCAAGGTTTCATAAATACAAAACCCATTATGTTCCAATTAACCTATCATGTTCCAATTAACCAAGGTTTCATAAATACGAAACCCATCATGTTCCAATTAACCTATCATATTCCAATTAACCAAGGTTTCATAAATACGAAACCCATCATGTTCCAATTAACCTATCATATTCCAATTAACCAAGGTTTCATAAATACGAAACCCATCATGTTCCAATTAACCTATCATGTTCCAATTAACCAAGGTTTCATAAATACGAAACCCATCATGTTCCAATTAACCTATCATGTTCCAATTAACCAAGGTTTCATAAATACGAAACCCATCATGTTCCAATTAACCTATCATATTCCAATTAACCAAGGTTTCATAAATACAAAACCCATCAAGCTCCACTGAATGAAGCTGTAAAAACAGATACCTGGAATAATGTGTTAGGGAAAATTGATTCTAAAACTGGATGATTCCTTTCAACAAGACATGGCCAAATGGACAGTGCACTGTCCTTCTGCAATTAGGTGGTTGCTCATTTCACCATAATCATGGTTGGAGACACTCATTCTCTCACTATTTTTCTTTCTTTCTCTCCCATCTTAAGTGGTTCATATATTTCTTTATTTCTCTCCCATCTTAAGTGCTTTATATATTTCCTTCTTCCTCTCCCATCTTATGTGCTTCATATATTTCTTTTTTTCTCTCCCATCTTAAGTGCTTTGTATATTTATTTCTTTCTCTCCCATCTTAAGTGCTTCATATATTTCTTTCTTTCTCTTCTATCTTAAGTGCATTGTATACTGGCAATGCTTGTAGTAAAAACTGGGTATTCATGTAAAAATCAGCTGACTGTGTGATACTGGCAATGCTTGTAGAGAAAACTGGGTATTCATTTAAAACCAATCTCGGGAATGTGGAGTATGGTCTACATCTACAGGGAGTGAGTAAAAAAAAAAAAGGGGGGGGGGGGGGAATGGGGACTGTGGGGAAAAAAAAAGGTAATCATTGTTGAACTAAGGAACTCTCAAGTCCAAATGCTGCTACATGTCCAATAGGATTTCTTACAGATGTATGATGCAGACTTTCCTACACATATCTGATGTAGACTTTCCTACAGATGTCTGATGAAGACTTTCCTACAGATGTCTGATTCAGACTTTCCTACAGATGTCTGATGCAGACTTTCTTACACATATCTGATGTAGACTTTCCTACAGATGTCTGATGAAGACTTTCCTACAGATGTCTGATGAAGACTTTCCTACAGATGTCTGATGCAGACTTTCCTACAGATGTCTGATGCAGACAAGATACTCCCCAGCTTGACAACTATAAGAGGTGGAAAGTTCTCTGGTAAAAATATGTAAATGAAGTCATTTTATCACATGATGAAATACCAAGAAATGTAACAACTGACTGCCTAGCTAAAGATGGTAAGCAAAAGTATCTTATCCTGATGATGTCATAACTTTGTCAGGAAACACTGATAGCAAATTACCTACAGAAAGCACACAATAAAGTATATATCTCATTCGTCCCCATGATCACACTTACTTGAGATCTCTCTTGCCGTTTCAATGAACTGAGAGTAATTTTTGTACACATTTTTCTTGAGAGCTTGAGCCGTTTCTTCATTCAGCACATGAATTTTTGTTTTCATGTCCAGGAGAGCGTCCTCTCCATCCCCCGACAATTTAGCTATGACTGTAGGGAAAATAATGTGGAAAACATGGATCAGAAAAAAATTTTTGCTGTAAATTTATAAATTACCCTAAACTGCACTTAAATTATACACATAAGCAAATATTTTTTGTTAAGTTCACAAATTAACATACACTAAACCTACAGTGTATATTATATTAACCACCAACTAACTAATCACTATCTGGCCTGGGGGACTCGCCACTAGATCTTTTTCCTGTCTGACCTTCCATGTTGCTGTTGTGTTTCTTGGTATATTTCCAGAAGATAGTTTACCATTGCTTTCCTTCCGGGCAGTGACTGTACTAGTCAGTGATCGTAGCCATTGTCCCTACACTGAGATCATCTGTCTACCATCATAGAATGGTGACCATAACCAACATTATCTGTCGGCTGCTCTCCCATTCCATCCACCACCTGCTATTGACAACTGAAGAAGTTTTATAGGCAATAAAGAATATGAAAAATGGTAAATCAACAGGATGTGATGAGATAACAGCTGAACTTATTAAACCAAGAGGAAAGGAATGTGCAACAATCTATCATGTGCTACGTCAAAAGATATGGCATTCTGGGTGTTTGGCCAAAAGAATGGAAAAGAACTGTATTCATACCACTGCCAAAAAAGGGTAACCTGAAATTATGCACAAACTACAGAATGGCTGCCCTGATTAGTCATGCCAGTAAAATTCTATTAAAAATCATAATGGGTAGACTTTGTAAGAAAATAGAAGAAGAAGTCAATATGGTGCAAGCTGGTTTCAGGCAAGGAAGAGGATCAAGAGATCATATATTCAATATAAGATTAATAATAGAGAAATGCAGAGAGTTTAATGTGAATCTATATTTATCTTTTATAGACTACTCAAAGGCATTTGACTGTGTACAACACTAGAAATTTTGGGAAATAATGGAAAAAATGGGATTTCCAACACATTTGATACAATTAATATCACTGCTGTACCTAGACCAACAAGCAGCAGTAAGAATAAATTGTGAAACAACATGGTTTGACATAAAACTTATATACTGAAAATATAATGAGGAATGTTAGAGAAGTGTAGACAAAGAATAGACAAAGAATATTACGATGCCATAAAAATTGGAGGTTATGAAATACCAGAGATCAGATATGCTGATGACACAGTATTACTGTCCACAATACAAAAAGGAATGGAAAAACTAATTACGTCAGTCTGTAAGAATAGTGAAGAAATGTGAAGAAAACTAAATTGATGACAACTGACAAAACAAATAAGGCAGCTGAAATATGTATCAATGAGGAAAAATTGGAAGAAGTGGAGAGTTTTGAATATCTTGGATCACTACTAACTAATAATGGAGATACAATGAGGGAAATTAAAACGAGGACATCTATCGCTCTTCAGAAAGTAAAACAACTAAAGAAGCTGTGGAGTGGAACAGACAGAACTACAAAAATAAGATTTTTAAGGGCATTCATCTTTCCCATTGCAACATATGCATGTGAGAAAAGAAAAAAAGAAGTCCGTCTCCCATTATGCTCCTCAAATTGCGAGTCCCGAAATGTGATATATGTCATCGTTTGCAAAAGATGCAGGATAACATATATCGGTGAGACTGGCCTCAGATTAGGGGACCGCATGCAAAAACATCTGTACGACATCGCCCAGCATACTTCGAAACCAGTCCCAAATCATTTCAATGGCCCCAACCACAGAGGCAAATCTGATTTTCTGGTAACAGCCATTAAACAATGTCATGCAGATGACACAAGCTGCCTGGCACTTGAGAACCGCTGCATTCAAAATTATGGGACGCTGGAACCACATGGGTTAAACTCGCTGTTTAGTTACACGTAACATCATCTTCTTCAATCATTATAGTACCTCTCCACTAAATCCACCCCTTCTTACTTTTCAAACTTCCTCACAGCATCACTCTGCAATCCCGCTATTTTCTCTGCAACCCTTCTTCTCAGCAACCCCTCTTCCCCAATCACCTGTTTCAATTTCTCCTAGCTAGGCCAGTAGTGTGTCACTCTCTCTCCCCTCCCCGGTTCCCCATCCACCACCCCCAGTTACAACCCACCGACCACATGTCACAGGTCTCTGTTTAAACAATTTCCACGTCCTGCCAGATCCATTCCTGACACACACCGCCGGACAAGCCACACCTTGCAATTTACAGCTAAGTACTCCTTTAAAAAAAATTTTTTTTTTTTTTTTTAAACAGCATTCATGTGAATCTATACCTGGCCACCTTTCCTTCCCCAACTCCAGAAGTCAGGTACCTATAGCTGGGTGACTGGGGTGCCTCCGGGCGGATTCGAACCTCCTACCTTCGCCATGAGAGACCAGTGCACTAACCACTTCCCTTATCAGTTTGAAAGAATATTCATCATCATTATCATGTGCCATGCCAACTGGCGTTGGCTATTATGCTTCTCCAGAGTACATGATTCTTCATGCAGGCCATCAGCTCAGTTGGTGATCTCTCACACCATCCCGTCAGACTGTCCAGTATCATTTCTCTCGGTCTTCCCCTCACTTTTCTTCCCTCTATTTTTTTCTGTTGTTATAATATTTTCAATGCCCCCTCTTCTCATTGCATGTCCTATGAAAGTACATTGTCTCTCTCTTATTTGTTTGTCTCTCCAGCTCTTCTCATACATTCTTCATTAGTTATTTTTCCTGTCCAGGGGATTCACAACATTCTTCTAATAAACCACATTTCTGCTGCTTCCAATGATTTTTGTGCAGACTTGCCTATTGTCCAAGATTCACTTCCATATAACAAGATGGGTTCAATAGAGAGGGAAAGAATATCAGGCAATCTCTATTCTCCTTTTCATTTCTATTAAATTTTTTCCATCACCTGTTATCACACTGTTGTGATGTATGACATGTTTATTTGTACCAGTTATTTTTTTCACTGTTTATTTTATACTGACAAATGCCTGGCTGTTCTTCCTTATCTTTTCAATATTTTTATTTCCAGTTGATATTTTTGGCTTTCATTTTTTTTTTTTAAATTATGATTAGATCGAGCAAAATGTGAATTTTCTATCAACACTATCATGTCGGTGGTGAATCTGAGGTTATTCTTCATCTGAACGTTTACCGGTGCTAAAACAGCAGCGAAAGAAAGGATGAAAAGTGACGTTGAATGTTGGCTATCATGTTTTCTCATCAATCGGTAACGGGAGCTAACGCCCACTTTTCGTAATCTGTTCTTCTACCAGCGTAATTTACTTTATGTAACACTTACAATGCTCTGGTTCAAATGAAGCTTTAGACAAGATCCTGGCGAGTCCGTCTCCCATTATGCTCCTCAAATATCTACAGTTTGACAATAAATAGATGTGCCTATAAAAACTCCGGTTCCGCCATTAAAATATGAATCTAAATCCTAAAGACAACAAACAAATGTGTTCTAAAATGTTGAGAATTCCCCTTTTCAAATAAAAAGAATCATAAATTATTGCACCAGATTTATAGCCAACTGCATTAGGTAGTTGTATAACATTTTATTTATAACTTTGGAGCAAATACCTATTTAAAGTTTTAATTTGTCTCAGAAAACTTTTTTGAATTAATTATTTTTGGTTATTAGATAAACCTTCGAGTTACACAAAAAGTTGATCATTTACAGCGCGGAACAAATGAAAACTAAGCCGCGCAGGTCAATAATTTTCGTTGCAATGAAGAAAATTGTTGTGCCGATATTGATCCGTTTTTATTCATCATCAAAGACTTTTTGACAGATCAATTTAGATATTACAATTATATGTGAAAATGTGTGTAGCAGTTCATTTCATTTCAAACATAATTTATCTTTAAATAAAAGTAAAGGAAGTATTGACGGGTTTTCTTCCTCTATTCCTTTCTGTGCTGAGGATATCGATAGAGCTTGGCGGTTTGTTTCATATAAGAGAATATTTAAGGTTTTTGTAATTTTTTTCCATCCACCTCTTTCATGGGCGGCCGCTCTCGTTATTTCTTGTAATTATTAGCATGAATGTTTTCTGTGGTATACTGTCTGTTGGTAATCGTGTAACGCGACCAAACCATTTGACTTGTTTCTGAATGCAATACTGATATCACTCCAATTCTTGCCCTGACTGGGTCATTTCTGATTTTGTTTCCTCTTGTTACACTGTTTTCTCGTCAACCATCTCATGTCTTTCGTGAATGTGGTTGGAGTAGAGGATTTTAGTCTACTACAATGAGGGGGTTCTGGAATATAAGTTACAAGCGAGGAAAGAGTAGAACTTAGTAGAGAGGGAGTTTAAGTTACAGGGGATGAAAGAGTAGAACTTAGTAGAGAGGGAGTTTAAGTTACAGGGGAGGAAAGAGTACAACTTAATAGAGAGGGAGTTTAAGTTACAGGCGAGGAAAGAGTACAACTTAGTAGAGAGGGAGTTTAAGTTACAGGGGAGGAAAGAGTAGAACTTAGGAGAGAGGGAGTTTAAGTTACAGGGGATTAAAGAGTAGAACTTAGTAGAGAGGGTTTAAGTTACAGGCGAGGAAAGAGTAGAACTTAGAGAGGGAGTTTAAGTTACAGGCGAGGAAAGAGTACAACTTAGTAGAGAGGGAGCTTAAGTTGCAGGCGAGGAAAGAGTACAACTTAGTAGAGAGGGAGTTTAAGTTACAGGGGAGGAAAGAGTACA